>OX596228.1:1834775-1969985 GCA_951394215.1 Glyphodes perspectalis
GCGTGACCGACGGCAGCATGTCCGACGGCGGGTCGTCGGCGGCGAGCGGCGGGCAGCACTTCACTAGGGACGAGAAGAGGGCTAAAGCACTCGGTAAGTGTTGCAACTTAAGTTATGTTCAAGTTAATTAAATAATGGTTTAAAGCATTCCTCTTTAAATAAGCTTTTTGATGCAAAACTTTTTTTCAAATTGGTAGGGTAGTTTTGGATATAAAGACGTACAGACAGTCAAATTCGAAGAAATCAAATCTTTGTTATTATATTACTATGTCAAAATTGCATCTTATTGATCGGCTTCATCATTCCCTTATTTCTCTCTCTCTCTCTCTCTTTCTGTCTGTCCCCCCCCCCCTTTTCCTCTCTTCTTCGTTTCCATCCTATCCCATATTGAGTTGCTCTTTCTTTTCTCAGTCTGTCTTGCTTTTCAACCTCCCCTCTGCTCCATTAATATATGTATATCCCACAATATATTAATGTGATGACATTGTACATTGATCTGACTCCGGGGTAAGTAGCTTAAGCACTTGTGTTACGGATATCAGAATCAACAGTTTTTTTTTTTTTTTTTTCGTTTATTTATCGCGACACAGCAATCTGTTCTAAACATTTGGCTGTTCTATTGTATGACTTTGTCTGGTAGTACTTTAATGGGTTACAGGAAGATGTCCATTGACCTTCTCCTGCTATGTGCTGGTGAAACGGTTTGGGAGATTAAGAACACTGTTCCTTCTCAGTCTTGTGAACTTAATGCTACCATGACCAGATAGGTCCGCAGCCAGTTCATTCACATGATATTTCAGTTTGTTCTGGTAGTTTTGGCCTCTCTGCGAAATTTCCTGCTTTACAGTTTTCAACCTTAGATCTTCGAGGATGTATTTATTTTTGATACACTTTGGAATATTCAACATAGGTCTCATGGTTTTTGTCTGAAACCTTTCTAGGATTTCTACATTGCTGTTGCTCGCCGTTCCCCAGAGCTCAATCCCATATGTCCAAACAGGTTTAAGAATTGTCTTGTAAACTGCCATTTTGCTTTCATTTGAGAGTTGAGACCCCTTTCCAATTAGCCAGTACATACTTCTGAGTTTTGTATCCAGTTGCTTACGTTTGCTCCAAATATGTTTTTGCCAGGTTAGCCTTCTGTCTAAGCAGACACCTAGATATTTAGCATGGTCATTGTGTGGGATTGGTTCATTATTCAATTCTATTGGTGGACAGTCACCTTTTTTAAGAGTAAATGTAACATGGGTGGATTTACTTTGGTTAGCTTTAATTCTCCACAGTTTGAACCATTTTTCTACTTCAGTAATGTGCTTTTGAAGTTTTGATGATGCTTTGTCTGCATTGCTGTGCACTGATAATATTGCGGTGTCGTCCGCATAAGTTGCCATAACAGTATCAGGATCTGTTGGGATGTCAGCAGTAAATATCAGATACAACACCGGTCCCAAAATACTGCCCTGCGGCACACCAGACTTAATTTCGAATAAATCAGATGTTTCATTATTGTATTTTACTTCAAAGCATCTTCTGTCCAGATAGCTTTTTAGTATTGGATATAGGGAGTGTGGCAGGCACTTTTTGATCTTGAATAAGAGACCATCCTGCCATACCTTATCAAATGCCTGTCCAATGTCCAGAAAAACTGCCGAGCAAAATTGTTTGTTTTCCAGTGCGAGGCCAATAGTATTTGCCAGCCTATGCACTTGCTCTATTGTGCCATGCTTTTGTCTGAAGCCAAATTGGTGTTTGGGGAGAATATTTTCCAGATGTTGATGCATTCGATTGAGAATCAGCTTTTCCAGAATTTTGCCTAGGAATGGTAGAAGACTAATCGGTCTGTACGAGGAGACTTCCTCTGATGGTTTTCCTGGTTTCTGGATCATAATAACCTGGGCGAGTTTCCATTGACATGGGAAGTACGACAACCTTAGGCAAGCATTAAAAAGTCTTACTAAGTACAATATACCTTTGGTCGAAAGCTTTTTAAGTAGTAAGGCGTCAATTTGGTCGTAGCCCGGCGCCTTTCCAATAGGCAGAGCGGAAATTACAGCAGCTAGCTCCTTGGGACTCACAGCTTTTAAAGGTAAGCATAGCTGATTCGGTGATTTGAGAAGATCTGTAATCTCTTTGTCTGTAGTAGGGTTATCACCCGGAAATGGTTTGAATACATTTTGCAGATGTATGGCATACGCAACTGCTTTTTCTTTGTCTGATCTGGCCCAGTCTCCATCGTGTTTCCTCAGTGGGGGAATGTGGTTTTTAGGTCGTTTAAAATGTTTGGTCGCGCGCCAGAGTGAGTAGTTTGTATCCTTATATGGGTTCAGATGGATAAGATAACTTTGCAGGCAGGCATTTTCATAATCCTTAATAAGACGTTTCAATTCTTCTGTTGCCCTATTGAACTTGGTTTTGTCTGAGGGATATCTGGTTCTGTGCCACTCTTTTCTTGATTTACGTCGTTCCTCCACTTTTCTCTTAATGTGATAGGGATATTCCTTTGATTTGACCTTTATGTTTTGACGTTGCGGTGTAGACTCGAAGGCAGCTGAGTGGATGATGTTGTTGAAGTTTTCAATACATCTTTCTACTTCATTCGTGGTTTTCAATTTGATATTTAGGTCTAGTTCATTAGAAATTATCTCCTTGTAAAGTTCCCAATCTGTGTTTTTGTTGTAGACCCTGATAGGCGTATCTGTAAGGATAATTTGCTTGTAGTAATTTAGGATAACTGGTGTATGATCTGATGACAAGTCTACACATTTCTCTACCTTCACATAGTTGCCATTTACGTTTTTCGTAACATAAAAATCAAGTAGATCAGGAACTTTATTTCGGTCTGTGGGCCAATAGGTTGGTTCCCCATGTGATATGCTTTGTAGTTTAAGATCTACAATAGCTTTATATAACTGTCTTCCTCTTGGACTGATTAGCCTAGAGCCCCAGAATGTGTGTTTGGAGTTCCAGTCACCCCCACAGATGAATTGGGGGCCAAGTTGTTTGAAGAAAGATTTGTATTCTTCGGACGAGATCGAATGTCTTGGTGGGCAGTAAATTGCAGAGATAGTTGTTTCAGCATTATTACTTAAGATTTTTACTGATGTTGCCTGTATTTTGTCCGTTTTAACTGGCTCCAGTACGTGGTGTTTAATATTATTTCTTATGATGACAGCAGTTCCAACATGAGAATTCCCAGACGGGTGATCAGTTCTATAGATTGTACAATTTGGAATATCAATGTGTGACCGTTCAGTGAATCTAGTTTCAGATATTAGGGCAATTTGAACTTTCTCTGTATTCATGAAGATTTTGAGTTCATGTCGTTTATCAGTCAACCCATTGGCATTCCAGGTGACAATCCGGATATTTAGGTGCTCTGTGAGACCAGTCTTGTAATTAACTGAATCATTCGATCCATCATGCTGTCTATCATGTTTTTCATGATTTCTTGGAATCTATTGAACATAGTGTCCAATAGACTTGTCGTGTTGTGTACCGATTCCATTACTGGATCGATGGGTTGGTTCGTAGATTTGTGTAGATTGTCTTTCAGTACATTAGAGTAACTCCTAGGCTGATGTGGTGCTTTGGCCTCTTGGTTGATTTTTGGTGGCAAGTTTAAGTTTGGTGTTTGGTTTTTGTTGATAGCCTTTGTAGTTTTCGTGTTCGAATCTGGTTTTTCTTTGATTTTGAGTATTTTCTCTTTATACTGCTGATATTTTATGCAGCCTTTGTAGCTGGCCGGGTGCTTGCCTTCACAGTTCGCACACAGGGCATCCGTCTCTGGGATTTTTGTACATGTGGTTGTAGGGTGGTCGTTACCGCATTTGACACATCTATATGGCCTGAAACATTGGTTTTTAGTATGTCCAAACCTTTGGCATCTCTTGCATTGTATGACCTCTTTTTTCTTGTAGGGGGCTTCAATATTTATTTTGGTGTGGTTTATGTGTTTTAATTTAAATACATCTTTGTTATTGGCCTTGGGTTCTAAGTCTACAAAGAAGACAGGAAGCTTTTCTTTAGTTGTACGGTGCAGCACATTAACCACTTGTCTTACTTCATGCCCTTGGGTGTAGAGTGCTTCTTTGATTATTGAGATATCTTCAGTTGCATGAAGGCCCCTGATAACCACTCTATAAGCTCTTTCATTCTTCAATTTGTATGTATAGTGGTGTACATTATTGGCAATAAGATTGTCTCTGATAGCTTGATAGGTTTCGATGTCGCATGGCATTAGTTTGATTGTGTGGCCAGATCTCAAAGTGGTCATCGTGATTTTATCCATGTCCACTATCTTGCTTAATATATTTCTGAGAGGTGTTATATTGACAATACCAGTTACAAATATTGGCTCAGGTTTTGGTATGTATTCTTTGGGTTTCTTTGTTGTCTCACATTCGTCTTCGTTAAGAAGTTCGAATTGGTTCTGGGTTGGTACCGAGTAATTAATACGTTTAGAGTTAGATTGCTTATTTCCATTATCTGTTGGGCTTTCATTTCTCTTACGTTTTCTTTTTTCAGGCACTTGGTCCTGCTGCCAGTCATGTTGAGAGTTTGTATTACCTTTGTCTTGGAGAATGTCCTGTTCTGAAGAAACATCTTTGTTATTTTCTTCCTGAACTTGGATTGGTGGCGACTTCTTAGAGTTGGTTTCTGTTGTGTCTTGCTTTCCGCTACTTGTGCCACTAAATGACGAGGATCGAGGTCTTGCTTCAAATAGTCCTCTGTGAAAGACCTGCTGGCTATATGTTTTATGGGTTTTATTTTGGGTTTCATTTTCACTCATTTTGTTCCCACGAGTATGGACGATATAATGGTCGCTCACAGGGTGACGCCTTTCCTGTGAGAAGGCTATATACAATGGTGTTCGCCAGGTTCACCAAGGCTGGCGCGCGAGACTGAAACCCTCAGCCATGCATCCTCTTGGCACGTTCCCACCGTAGGATTGGGGTAAATTTTTATAGAGGCTTTCTACCTCGTGACACGGGCGGTTAAGCCAATGCCCCCGCCTCTGTATAATGTAACTCAAGAGCTACGGGTCGAGGAGATCATTTATCAGATATCAGAATCAACAGTGGTACTACAAATATATACTTAAATAATGGATATTCAAATTCAAATTCAAATTTCTAAATATCTTTATTTATATGGGCTTCAAGAAAGCACTTATAAATAGTCAATATACATAAAAAAAAGGATAAGAACTAATACCACCACCGGTTAATGTCACCCAGACACAGAACAAACACAAGTATTCATCACAAGAATGTTTGTCCTAATTCCCTTATCATTTCTAGTTCTTCAGTTATCTCTTCTAGATAAACAAATTTCACAAAATCTCCTTAACCAGTGATTGAATATAGATCGCCCGCCAACTCTGACGTCATTATTTGACAGGCCCGTTGGTCGAGTGGTCAGAGACCCTGGCCAGGAAATCAAGGGTCGCTGGTTCGAATCTCGCTAGGGATGTTGCGTGTGATGAACATGGATTTGTACTCGAGTCATGGATGTTTATAAACGTATTTAAGTATGTCTATCCGTTCACCTAGTATCCATAGCACAAGCATAAGCTTAGTTTGGGACTAGGGAATTGATGTGTCAGTCTGGAGCATTTATTATTATTATGTCTCTCGGCACAATCACGGGACAAGCCCGGGCCTTTATGGCTTGCATGGGGACATGGGTCCAACATTTAGAGGCCTTTTGAGAGTTTGATCTAAATGTGTGATGGAACACCGACCGGGTTTTTATTATTATTTTTGTTTATATACGGTTATGTATTCTCCCTAAGTAATGGGTAATTTTCATTATTACGGGCTTTTGGCCAAGTAAGAATGAAGGTGAAGCTGTGTGTTATGTATTATTATCAGAATCGGATTCAAGCTGTAAAAATTTACGAACTATTCGGCATGTATTTAGTATGGCGGCTTTTTGTAGGGTTATGTAAGTATATTTAGGTATATTTAGTATATTTAAACCAGTGATTAATTGTTTAGGGATAACTCCTGTAGTAGAAACTACTATTGGCACTATGGTTACTTTATCCATCTTATTATTATTCACCGTCGGCAGGCATCCCGCTGGAGGTGCAGGACATCATCAACCTCCCGATGGATGAGTTCAACGAGCGGCTGTCTAAGCACGACCTGAGCGAGGCGCAGCTGTCCCTCATACGGGACATCCGCCGGAGGGGCAAGAACAAGGTGCCACATACATACATACATACATACATACATACAACATTTGGAACTGATTTGATTCGATTTGAAATTTGATTCGATTTTAGATTTAATTCGATGTGGTGTTTGCTTTGTGTTTTTTTTATTAGATTTAATTTAATTTTTTGATTAAATGTTGAATTTGAAATTTGATTTGATTTTCGAGTTAATTTAATTTTTTCTTTGATTTTTGATTTGACTTGATATTTTAACATACATAACATCACGCTCATAATCCCCGATAGGTTAGGCAGAGTCAAAGGCGGAGCTGGTCCCTTAAACCACATTCAGCCAAAAATAAAACTGGGCTGGGTTAGATGTAAAATTTTGAAAGAGTAGCGACAAGTGGCTACCTCGTCGCCCACACAATCACATACCCAAAACCCGATATACTATTTGATTTAATATTTGGTATATATATTTGTTCGGTCAGGTGGCCGCGCAGAACTGCCGCAAGCGCAAGCTGGACCAGATCACGTCGCTGGCGGACGAGGTGCGCACCGTGCGCGACCGCAAGCTGCGCACGCAGCGCGACCACCAGCTGCTCACCGGCGAGCGCGCGCGCCTCAAGGAGCGCTTCGCGGCGCTCTACCGGCACGTGTTCCAGGTCGGTCAGCCTGCGCCTGCGCATGCGCATGCGCCTCGCACAAGTGCCGTGACGCAGCTTTAACTTTGTACATTTAACCAAGTATGGTACTGGGGTAATTGAGACAACAGTTGGTATAAGTCTCAACTACCCCATCACGTCGGTGTAACCAAATATGACCGCGAATGGGATGCTGTGGAATGAGACGAATAATGGTGGATGTCTGATTTAATTACCGTCGTAACACAGTTTATATATCTCTCAATCTGTTAGTATATGCTACCTCATGTTTACTACGTGGAGTACTTGCTGTATTTTACAACGTACGGCAATGCGGCACATTAAACATCGTTATTTTATATTTGGCGTCTGAGAAGCCGACTTCACGACATGGTTCAGATGCAAATATGATCTATACACCCCTGTAAAATATGTTGTTGAAAAGAGTATCTACCGTTTCTTGCCGGTTCCTTCTCGGTAGAAGCAACATTCCAAACCGGTGGTAGATTCATATTGTTAGTTGATTTTGTTGAGTTAACGATGTATAAGTGTTTGTTTCAAATCTATATACCCCCAACTGCTCGAAGTATACCATCACCAGATAACGCAGTCCTTGACGCAAAACTCCCGGCTTGCGTTATCTCAGAAGCCTGACTCGTTGCGTCATGACGCAAGAGTTAACACAGTGGCCCCCAAATACTGTTGATGCGTCTCGTCGCTCACGTTGAGCCGGTCGCTGCGCTAGCTCACTCAGTGTGTGATAACTGACGTCTGACTCATCGACTGTCGCAGAACCTGCGCGACCCGGAGGGGCGGCCGCTGTCGTCGGCGCAGTACTCGCTGCAGCAGGCGGCCGACGGGAACGTCGTGTTGGTGCCCAAGATGCCGCACCATGCCGGTAAGTGCTCACCCCCCCCCCCCCCCTCCCTCCTTTTTTTTTTTTGACGCGGGTAATGCTTTATGCCCCGTCACCCTGCCCGGGGGGCAGGGTGGTGTGTGGGACTCCCGGGGGCCTCTGAAATTAAAGGCCCTGCTCCGGCCAGGAAGGAATTGGCCGGGTTATACCCACTATAACCCCGCGGTACCCCTCATCGCTAGAATGGAGGGATGTAGTGGGTATGGCTGAGCCTCAACATCCACGCCCTCTAGGGCCGCACCCTACTTACTCTACCCGTACTTAACCCCACTAACCCCAGTCTTGTTGGTGCCCAAGATGCCGTTTCCCCCGCCTCACCCTCTTTTAATCCCACTCACCTCACCCCACCCAGTTTTAAACCCAGACCCACCACAGACAGGGCAAAAGGAGGTTTAAAAGGAGCAGTTGATTACATTTGGAAATCGCAATTGTAATCCTTCGAGATTCTTGTGATGTCATGAAATGACAATTTTAGATGAGTCATTAAATTACTGTTCGTTATTAAATTTTATACTAGTTTTTTTTTTATTAATAAATACATATTCGACGACATCACGTACATTGATCTGACTCCGAGCTAAGTAGCTTAAGCACTTTTGTTACGGATATCAGAAACCGCAGTGGTATTACAAATGTAGAGATACTTAAATATTGGATATTAACACCCAGACACAGAACAAACACACGTATTCATCACACGAATGTTTGTCCTGGGTGGGGATCAAACCCCCAACTCTTGGCGCATGGGGCAGGGTCACTACCGAATGCGCCATCGAGCTAGTCAATCCGGGAGAATTTGGGATGACCTTACGTCGTTAGGTAATTATCAAGTTTATTGCCGGTATTTTCTCGGTCATACATGCCGTCAGCCATAAATGAAGGCAAATCTTAGATTAAAGATTTAATCTAAGAGGCAAATTCATTATTTTTATGGCTCTTTTATTATTTACTTCTATCCCCCCCTCCCAACCCTAACCGAGCTTGACCACGCACCTAACGTAGCGACTTAACAAAAGGTTCCCCCACGGGTTCCACCCGATGGGTCCGGCCGCGCCGAGGGTGCGCCGGATAGCGCAAGGGGAGGACTCTCACGCCGAGAGGCCCACGCTACCCCGGGTTTGAAGAGCTCGGGAGAAACAGCCCGGGCAAAGAGCACCCCGCTCGAGGCCCCCCTGGGGCGAAGAACCCGCGAAACAAAGCGACTTAACTATTTTAATTGGTTGTGGTCACTTTCGTGAAAATAATCTAACTAATTCTCTCCATTACAGATCACCCCATGAACCGCACATCAGACGACGAGATGGACAGGAAACCGAAGAACTACGAGCAGTGACAGCCGGCCGGTCACCCATCCTACGCGCTCTACACGCCCGCGTACAGGATCGCTTAACATCCCACTTATGAGATAGCAACTAGGTGGCGCCACTAGATATGAGCAACCTGTTTTCTCTGGCAAATCTACGAACTAGCTATCGATATAAAGTTTAATGCGTATTAATATTTTTTTATCTTTTTAATTTTTCTAAACAAGGCTTTATCGACAAAATCACTAAATAATAACACAATCTGTATTTGTAGCAAATAATTCAGCATCCATCGTCGCATAAACAAGTAAAAATTATTGAATAAATTATTGAGTATTGAAAAAAAACAAGAGCCTGCCTTATCGCGTGACTGCGGGAAACGTTGCTTAGCTTTTATACACGCCAAATATTTAAACATGTTTAAATAACAGATTTTTTTTCTCTAAATTGTCTATAGTGGCGCCATCTACCTTACCTTACCATAAACAAGTTGTCTTGTCTCTGGCGCAGTTTGCGCCGCAGTTACCACAACAGCGATTGTACCGAGTCTGTTTAGAGTAAAAGTGGATGATTGAGATGTCTCGCGCACATTCGTATGAACTAATATTGAAACGACAGCGGCTGACACGTGAAACACAGTATCTGAGAAAATAACAATACGAGAATTAAATTTTTCCAACTTAAGGTTTTACGTGAAGCATTGGCATATTGAAGTTTTAAATATGTATTATGATTCAATATTAAACAGGACAATTCAACCCGAAATCCGCGAACTCGTATCTGTTTAAAGTTAAAGAGACCAGATATGTTAAAATGACAACTTAATTCTATACATTTACCCCAACTTTTAAAATTTTCAAAAAAAGTATATATTAAATTAAATTGTCATTTGAACATAATTACTGGTCTTTTAATTATAATTGCTTTTTACAGAAAGCTAGGGAAGGATTTTTAATATAGGCTCCGCGGATTTGTCCAAGTTTATATTCTGATGTCACAAAAAACATAAAAACTTCTTAAAAATACTTGGATTTGAATCAGCTTTATTGCAAAAAAAAAGACAGTACTTGGTATAAACCCAGTCTAAGTAATAACCGAATTATTTAAGATGTTTTCACTAAAATCCACTTAAAACAACTGTGACGTACATTTTAAAATGGTTGGCTATATTAAACTGGGTCTTGGTCTAAACTTTCTTATTTTTTTGTAATAAGACTACGTTTATAAAGTCAGCATTTAAAAAAAAATGGAAAGCCCAGTATGTTTGTGTACGTAAATTCAGTTTATTAATTTTTTTTAATATCTTCAAGAGACAATCTCATATCAGTCATCGTTTAGGAGCCATTCTTGTAAAACCCTAGTTTATTTTAAAAATGATCCTGTGTTTTCAACGTGGAAACTGAATGAATAAGCAATATTTATCATTGACGTCGTATAAAATCGCCATCATAATACAAATTAATTGAATTTGTATTCTGGCGATTTTAAATATATATGTATACATATAATATAATCAGAAGTTATAAAATTTCTACGTATTTAACACGTAGGAACGTCAAATATTACGCGTAACTCATTTGGTTCAAAATGCGTGCGCTTTTTATAATAATTTGCCTTCCAATCCATTACCTAGTTATTTTTTAACAAAAAGGCAACTGTTAAATTTATTGAACAAACATGTTGTGTATATATTTTTCTTTAAAGTTGCCCAGTCTTAAACTGCTTATTATGATTTTCGTCATCACTAAATTAAAAAAAAAAATGTGATAAAATAAAAATATTCCATTTTTGATTAGTGTCTGAGTAGCGTTTTTTTTCTTTTTTGATTTTGTAAAAAAAAAATGGTATTGTGTGATTTGCTTACCGACTCTCCTGATGGAGAAATATGTAGTATACTTTTCAAATGGCATTACTATTAGGTATAAAAGGGGTATGTTACCTCGAAAAATTGTAAAAAAAATATTTGATATGTATAGAGTTCCCCCTATTTTTGTTCTTAAAAGAATATATATTTCAGCTCTGTGCGATAGGGACTAATCCATAGTAATAAATAACAAATATGAGCATTTCATCTCACCAGTGTCTATAAAAGTAGGCACTACAATATTGTATATCTATGCCAGAAATGACTGATCAACAAAAAAACAAAATAAATAAATTTAAAAAAAAACATAGGATAGTACGAAAGATGTCAGCGACATCGAAAAGTTGCAATAAGTAATTTTAATCTTATATTTTAACACTTTTTTGTAATATATTTTTTCACTTTTTTTTGTTTTATAAGGTTGTTTATTTATGTATATTAATTACTAGGCTGTTATTGAATTTCTTATTCATTTTAAGCTCTGTGAAAAATGTTTTCATAAGCGAAAAAATATCATATTTGGAGACAAGTACAAAAGTAGCAATTGTTTTAATTATAAACGTTGTAATATTCCAGCTACAAACAAGATGTTTCAAAAGTCCGTCTTAAGTATCGATAATGTTTTTTTTTTTAGTTTTTTAATAGAATTATCGGTATTTAAGAAGCACCCTTACGGCCCCAGCGGTCGCCTTTAATTTTTTTTAGTTTTAATTGTATGTAGATGGAGTAACAATAATTTTAATGGATGTAGTTAATATTTTTAAAAGATCAGTGCATTATTTTTCTTTTTCTCAACTGGTCTTTTAGATTTCGGCTACGTTTAGGGTAAGTTACGTTAAGATCCGCAGGAAGGTATACTTTTTTGAAGACAACAATCTATTAAAAAGAAACGTTAAGGAATCACACTTTGTTTTTTATTAAAAGTAATTTTGATTTCCGCATCGGATATGAAGTGAAACAGATTTTTTTTAAATATTTTATTATCTATTAATTATTATTATATTCATTACATTCAGTATTTTTGTAACTTGCAAACTCTTATTCATTTTCATATAATACCTTTAAGAGAGTTATATAACTTATATTTTAAGATAAGGATAGGTTTCTTTTTGAGTAAAATGTGAAAATTATGTCATTATATACAGTTGTCACATAAATTTAATATCTTGTAATATTTTTTTATAAAAAATCGTCTTACTGTTGTAGCCTTTTATTATAAATCCCGTGTCGACAATGAAACTATCGTTTTTTTAATTAGACACCATGTGAAATATATTAATAAAATACACGGACTAATAAAAAGAGAAGGACTCCGCGCATCTAACTAAACATTGAAGCTTCTCAGGTGCTCCAACTTGACACGCAACTTGCGTCACACTTTGACATAATAAGCGCTCAAAATTACAGATATCCGATATCTGGCATCCATAAGTATCTCATTCACACCCTATAGTATGACAGCTTGGAGTCCTTTTTTTTACTAATCCGTAGTAAAATAAAAATAAAAGAAATACAATATAATATTGAATACTCTGTTTCACTACATTTTCCATCTGAATACCCAAAAATAAAATTTGTTGTCTTTCAAAAACACTGCTTGTAAATGTAAGATTAAAATAATAAATAAATAATATTTATAAATGTGGTGCATATGTTTTTTAAACATTACACGTAGAGAACAGCTTTTTACGAAGAATAAATAATTAAATCAAATATAATGTCTATATTTATTACCTTATTTAAGGTATATTTCAAACATTAACGATGATGTGTATGACTTGAGGACACTTTGGTATTTAGAATTGAAACAAATTGTCAAAACTTATTATTTAGCTTATTTGTATAAAATCCAAGAAATTCTTACGATCCCACTAATCTTACTTCTTACTATTATTAGGTATACATGCGAGAGGCTGTGTGGCTGTATGTTACAAAATCATAGATGTTATTGGTTGCTAATGGTTATTCATAAACTAACTAACTAAACTTCACGCCATCTCCCTAGCGGTGTAGGCAGAGAGAACCGAACGCCATATGACACGATCCTTACACACCTCTCGCATCTGTCATCATTTTTAGAATATCCACCACAAATCTGGATGAAATGTAGCAAACAGAATGAATATTGGGGAATAACACATAAGCTTATTTTGATCCTCGATAATTTCTAGATCCGCGGAACGAATATCTCTATAGCAGATCGAATAACACGCGGGTAGTGTCGCGAGCAAAAGCTACATACTTCTAAATAAAAGTCCAAATAATTACAATAAAGAAAATTTATTAATTTATAAAACGCTTACATTTTATATATTCTCATACACACGTTTCATATAAACTTTATATGATTACATTGTCTTCTTATACATTTGCTTAAGGTATAGTCGATTACATGAAATAAGTTATTTGTTAAATAGTATGATTTTGCATATTTCTGCAAGACAGACTCGCACATTCAGTAATAGGGCATAACACAAAAAAGTAGTTACTAGGAAAATCTCGTTTATGATTCTGGATTTTACATTTTAACTAGAGTGAGAGACACAAATATATTAATATATAGAGTTGTTACTATAATTTTTCTCTCTATATAAGCTAACCGCTAGAGTATCAATATGTGTTTTGACTGCTGCCCCATGCGCAAAGAGTTGTGTGTTCGATCCCCACCCAGGACAAACATTCGTGTCATGAATACTTGAGTTTGTTCTGTGTCTAGGTGTTAATATCGAATATTCAAGTATATATTTGTAATACTACTTTTGATTCTGACATACATAACACAAGTGCTTAAGCTACTTACCTCGGAGTCAGATCAGTGTATGTGATGTTATCTGATATTTTTTTATTATGTGCCCTCAGCATTAAAATTAATAAATTCTTCTGGCTGACACACCAATTCTTTAGTTCCAAACTAACATAGATACATGATATTAGACGAACGTATATTTTAATTTTATATGAAATATGTTTATAAACACCCATCTCGATTACAAATATCCATTAATCACCCGAAACATTTGTCCAAGCGGAATTTGAACCCGCGATTCTTAGTTTTGTGGACCCTGCCCAATCGACTACGAAACTAAGAAAAATCGGATTTTATCTTAATCAACTTGAGTCCTTATTGAACTAAAGGTGAAATGTATTCCATCTAATATAGCAAGAGTATTCGACTCCATTAAAACAGTGATAAGAAACCTTTTTCATTCTAAAGCAGACACACATAATAATAGAACATTTAAATAATTGCTTTCTTAATAATTAATACAATGTCAATTTTAGTTTATGTGAAACCTCTTACCTACTTCAACTCATTGTTCTAACGAATATACATTTATTATACAAAGGATTGTGGAATGAGCAAAAAAATTTTTACTTTTACAAAATAGCCAATCAGCTGATAAACTTTTTTATGAAAAACATAAATATAACATCACGCCCACAATCAGCTGTCAAAGGGGCAGCAATCCCCTTTAACCACATTCAGCCAAGAACAAAACTGGGCTGGGTTAGATGGAAAATTGTGAAAAAGTAGTGACAAGTTACCAGCTCGTCGCCTACACAATCACATACCCAAAACCCGATATACCATTAGTCGCCTTTAACGACATGTTAGGCAAGATACACAGTTCGCACATTCTTTTTTAAGTCCCAGACCAACATGGGACTTTTTTATGCAAAGTAACAAAAAACGTTTGCTCATTCTAAAATCCTTTAAATTAGTTTATTAGAATAATGAGTTTCATAAATAGGTAAATGGTTTCGCAAATACTAAAAATAACCTTATATGCTTAAACACTGCAATACTTCGAGACAAGGGAAGAAAAAATCCGAGACATTTTTATACTTTTCATTCATCATTATTACTTTTTGGAATGACGTCTATGGAATATTATTACACTTCCATAAAAAGCAATATGTTTAGTGTATTTTTTCTAATCTAGTGCGAGATTTTATTACAAATAGTGTTTGGCATGCACTACAGTAAATTAAGTTAAAAAAAACTGAAGGAAGCCATTTATCTAGCACAAATTACTTTTACATAATGTATTTGGAATCTATGATTTTATTTTATTATATTAAAATACTAACAAGATTATATAACTAAAATATTTACTAAACTACAGGCGTAATTATTGTGTAAGATTACAAAATAATTCATTTCGTCAAGAAATGTAAGACAAATTTCGTGTAAGGATTTATTGTAGATAGCCATATTTAATATTAGGAGTAGGCGACACAGGGCGCTAGAGGGCAGTGAGGAGCTAATGGTGGGAGGACATTCATGATCTATCAGGAAAACATTGGATGAGGCCAGGGCCGGATCTACCATATCGCTTTTTGGGCTTCAGCGGGCCCCGTGGATTCAAGGGGCCCCCAGCTAAGTCGAGTCAAAGTCGAAAATAGACGATAATACGAAATAATCATAATTTTACTAAATTAAACCGATTGTATGGTTTGCAGCCCTGCGAATTCGGCGATTAATCAAACCTATTCAATTCATTTATTTCAAGTCTACGTCTTATACTTTGAGTAATTAGGTGGGCCCCTAAGTAGTATTAGCCCAGGGCCCCCTAAACTCACGGTCCGGCCCTGGATGAGGGTGGGTGAGGTGTTGCCTACCCCCCAGGTAGATGAAGACCCCTAATATTAATATACCCATCAGTATGATATACCTATTGACGGAAGACGTGAAGCAATAGGCACAGATGACAAAAAAAATCTGTTAAGTCCGTCAGTTAGATTATAAAAAAATATTGAACACTATTTTTTTATTTATTTGTCAAACAAACTTTGACGAAGATACAATGCGTTCAAGTTGCGCGTGACGTCACGCTTTCGAACAATTTTAACTAAATAGTGACGTCGCAAGCCCCCGCTCCAAAAATTTGATGCTCTGTATCTTTGTGATTTTTTTTATTTATCTAGTATTTTTGTATAATCTAACTGACGGACTAAATAGAATTATAGTTTTTAACCGACTTCAAAAAAAAGGAGGAGGTTCTCAATTCGACTGTTTTTTTTTTTTATTGCAGTCGTCATCCCTATTCTATATAGTAGGGGCTATTAATAAATAATAAAGTGCCGCTTGCTAGGGGAAGTGGAAGCCTACCCCATGTGTTGGTAGCAGCGACGTGCCAGCTGACCCCCGCGCGCGTCTCCCCCGCTTTGTCCGCGCCTCTCCTGCTGCCCCAGAATGACCCCCTCCTCGATGCCACCCTTTCCCCCTCAGTAGCCCCTTTCGCCCTATCCCAGCTGGTCGCTGCCTCCCCCACACCCTGGTCCGAAGCAGGTCTACCCCATGTGGTTTGACGACGTCAATACCTGACTACTGCCTTATCCGCTCGATCTATGCCCAGCTAGCTGATGCAGGTCTACCCCAAGTGGAGCGGCGGCGCCTGGGCGCAGCCACTATGTCCTCAGCTGGTCGGCCGCACCCCCTCTGCCCCGATAGCCAGTCTCGCGTCATCCCAGCTGGTCGCCCCCCGCCCGCTCCCGACGCAGGTCTACCCCAGGTGGTGTGCAGGCGCCTGCGGCGGCGGGAAGCAGCGGACGTGCTCGACGCCGGCGCGCTCGTCGTCGGCGGCGATGTGTCGCGCGAGCACGCTGAAGATCTGCGAGTTGAGCACCTGGAAGCGGCGGATGCGGTCCACCATGCGCTTCAGCGGCTGGAACGGAGAAGTTAATTAATTAAACTAGCTTGTATCATCACGCCATTTCTCTGGAGAGATAAGCAAAGTTAACTAAAACTAGATATTAAAATTGTATTTGTATTTTCTATCAATTAAAAGTAGAGTACTTATGATCCCCTTGCCGTTCTACACCCTCCATATCCCCCCAGTATCAGGGTGTGTACTCACGACCCCCTTGCCGTTCTACACCCCCCATATCCCCCCAGTATCAAGGCGTGTACTAACGATCTCATTGCCGTTCTACACCCCCCATATCCCCCCAGCACCAGGGCGAGTACTCACGACCCCCTTGCCGTTCAACACCCCCCATATCTCCCCAGCACCAGGGCGAGTACTCACGATCTCCTTGCCGTTCTACACCCTCCATATCCCCCCAGCACCAGGGCGAGTACTCACGATCTCCTTGCCGTTCTACACCCTCCATATCCCCCCAGCACCAGGGCGAGTACTCACGATCCCCTTGACGTTCTCGTCCTTGCCGTCGACGCGCTGCACGCGCAAGATATGGTAGCAGAAGTCAAGCGCCTCGAAGCGCCGCTGCTGCCCCAGCAGCGCGATCACCGTGCAGCCGGCCCAGTGCAGGCCCTCGCCGAACAGCTCCCTGCGGGCGGGACCGGGAGGTCACTCACCGTTATGGACATAGCAAGCTGCTAATGACGGTTTTTTGAACATCCAAAAAATGGCGTAACTGTGACTTGCGGTCTTGTCACCCTCCTCATTGGTTAGTTGTCAGACCAAACTGACATGCTGTCAACAAGGAGCCAATAGCCTCCCTCGAGACATCTGGCGGTTTTTGTATTTTTGAAAACCCTCATTGATATCGGTGGCGGGAGGCGACCATAAATAACCACTTTCGGCCAAAATTCTACTCCATATTATTTTATCCATCAGTAGCTTTTTCCCGCTCCGCCCGCGTAGCCACTTAATTATTTCCGAAACCTCCAACAAATATCATTATATTTTAGCAATGTATACAAAAATCATTATATTTTAGCTAATATATACAAAAATCAGTATATTTTAGCCAATGTACATAAAAACTTAACAAATTATATATCTAAACTTTTCTCAAGAATAATAAATAATAATATAATAAATATCTAACGACGTCACATACATTGATCTGACTCCGAGGTAAGTAGCTTTAAACACTTGTGTTCGGATATCAGAATCAACAGTGGTATTACAAATATATACTTAAATATTGGATATAAACACCCAGACACAGAACAAACACAAGTATTCGTCATACGAATGTTTTTCCTGGGTGGGGATCGAACCCACAACTCTTGGCGCATGGGGCAGGGTCACTACCGAATACGCCATCGAGCCAGTCATCACTCTATCTATTAAAGAAAAGCGCATGAAAATCCGTGTAGTAGTTTTAGAGATTATCGCGAACAGACAGACACACAGCGAAGGACTTTGTTTTATAATATGTAGTGATAATAGCTATGTACAAATTACAGCTAGTCCGCGATACCATATGTAAACGCATCGTTATGTATATAGATGTATATGTACTCACTCAACGGTGAACTGCGTGTCTCCAACGGGGATACAAT
The DNA here is from genome assembly GCA_951394215.1 of Glyphodes perspectalis. Lineage (NCBI taxonomy): Eukaryota > Metazoa > Arthropoda > Insecta > Lepidoptera > Crambidae > Glyphodes > Glyphodes perspectalis. The sequence goes on from OX596228.1 coordinate 1,852,925, forward strand.
ACAGGAACTGCAGCGCCGACCACAATCTACATACAGACAGAAAAAATGAGTTATTAATATAGAACTATAAAATAATACAGAAAGGAGCAGCCACGTTCCTCCGAGTCAATCGCGAATAGGGAGTAACACACCTGCGGTGCGGGCGACAGTACAGCTGTCACCCGTCCACCACAAATCACAATTACCAGCACCAGTCACATCACCAGCGCCAGTCGCATCACCATCGCCAGTCGCATCACCATCGCCAGTCGCATCACCAGCGCCAGTCGCATCACCAGCGCCAGTCGCATCACCAGCGCCAGTCGCATCACCAGCACCAGTCGCATCACCAGCGCCAGCGCATCACCAGCGACAGTCGCATCACCAGCACCAGTCCCATCACCAGCGCAAGTCGCATCACCAGCACCAGTCACATCACCAGCGCCAGTCGCATCACCATCGCCAGTCGCATCACCATCGCCAGTCGCATCACCAGCACCAGTCGCATCACCAGCACCAGTCGCATCACCAGCGCCAGCGCATCACCAGCGACAGTCGCATCACCAGCACCAGTCCCATCACCAGCGCAAGTCGCATCACCAGCGCCAGTCGCATCACCGTCGCCAGTCGCATCACCAGCGCCAGTCGCATCACCAGCGCCAGTCGCATCACCAGCGCCAGTCGCATCACCAGCGCCAGTCACATCACCAGCGCCAGTCGCATCACCAGCACCAGTCGCATCACCAGCACCAGTCACATCACCAGCACCAGTCGCATAACCGGCACTAGTTACATCACCAGCGCCAGTCGCATCACCAGCAGCACCAGCAGCACCAGCAGCAGCAGCAGCAGCAGCGGCAGTCACCTGTGGAACTCGCTGGTGTCGTCGGCGTGCGGCGGCGCGTGGTGCGCGGGCGGCGCGGCGGCGGGCCACTGCGGCGCGCTCACGTACGCGCGCAGGCGCCGCAGCAGTCGCACCAGCAGCACCAGCACCAGCAGCAGCAGCAGTAGCAGTCACCTGTGGAACTCGCTGGTGTCGTCGGCGTGCGGCGGCGCGTGGTGCGCGGGCGGCGCGGCGGCGGGCCACTGCGGCGCGCTCACGTACGCGCGCAGGCGCCGCAGCAGTCGCACCAGCAGCACCAGCACCAGCAGCACCAGCACCAGCAGCAGCAGCAGTAGCAGTCACCTGTGGAACTCGCTGGTGTCGTCGGCGTGCGGCGGCGCGTGGTGCGCGGGCGGCGCGGCGGCGGGCCACTGCGGCGCGCTCACGTACGCGCGCAGGCGCCGCAGCAGTCGCACCAGCAGCACCAGCACCAGCAGCAGCAGCAGTAGCAGTCACCTGTGGAACTCGCTGGTGTCGTCGGCGTGCGGCGGCGCGTGGTGCGCGGGCGGCGCGGCGGCGGGCCACTGCGGCGCGCTCACGTACGCGCGCAGGCGCCGCAGCAGTCGCACCAGCAGCACCAGCACCAGCAGCAGCAGCAGTAGCAGTCACCTGTGGAACTCGCTGGTGTCGTCGGCGTGCGGCGGCGCGTGGTGCGCGGGCGGCGCGGCGGCGGGCCACTGCGGCGCGCTCACGTACGCGCGCAGGCGCCGCAGCAGTCGCACCAGCAGCACCAGCACCAGCAGCAGCAGCAGTAGCAGTCACCTGTGGAACTCGCTGGTGTCGTCGGCGTGCGGCGGCGCGTGGTGCGCGGGCGGCGCGGCGGCGGGCCACTGCGGCGCGCTCACGTACGCGCGCAGGCGCCGCAGCAGTCGCCCCAGCAGCACCAGCACCAGCAGCAGCAGCAGTAGCAGTCACCTGTGGAACTCGCTGGTGTCGTCGGCGTGCGGCGGCGCGTGGTGCGCGGGCGGCGCGGCGGCGGGCCACTGCGGCGCGCTCACGTACGCGCGCAGGCGCCGCAGCAGTCGCACCAGCAGCACCAGCACCAGCAGCAGCAGCAGTAGCAGTCACCTGTGGAACTCGCTGGTGTCGTCGGCGTGCGGCGGCGCGTGGTGCGCGGGCGGCGCGGCGGCGGGCCACTGCGGCGCGCTCACGTACGCGCGCAGGCGCCGCAGCAGTCGCACCAGCAGCACCAGCACCAGCAGCAGCAGCAGTAGCAGTCACCTGTGGAACTCGCTGGTGTCGTCGGCGTGCGGCGGCGCGTGGTGCGCGGGCGGCGCGGCGGCGGGCCACTGCGGCGCGCTCACGTACGCGCGCAGGCGCCGCAGCAGTCGCACCAGCAGCACCAGCACCAGCAGCAGCAGCAGTAGCAGTCACCTGTGGAACTCGCTGGTGTCGTCGGCGTGCGGCGGCGCGTGGTGCGCGGGCGGCGCGGCGGCGGGCCACTGCGGCGCGCTCACGTACGCGCGCAGGCGCCGCAGCAGTCGCACCAGCAGCACCAGCACCAGCAGCAGCAGCAGTAGCAGTCACCTGTGGAACTCGCTGGTGTCGTCGGCGTGCGGCGGCGCGTGGTGCGCGGGCGGCGCGGCGGCGGGCCACTGCGGCGCGCTCACGTACGCGCGCAGGCGCCGCAGCAGTCGCACCAGCAGCACCAGCACCAGCAGCAGCAGCAGTAGCAGTCACCTGTGGAACTCGCTGGTGTCGTCGGCGTGCGGCGGCGCGTGGTGCGCGGGCGGCGCGGCGGCGGGCCACTGCGGCGCGCTCACGTACGCGCGCAGGCGCCGCAGCAGTCGCCCCAGCAGCACCAGCACCAGCAGCAGCAGCAGTAGCAGTCACCTGTGGAACTCGCTGGTGTCGTCGGCGTGCGGCGGCGCGTGGTGCGCGGGCGGCGCGGCGGCGGGCCACTGCGGCGCGCTCACGTACGCGCGCAGGCGCCGCAGCAGTCGCACCAGCAGCACCAGCACCAGCAGCAGCAGCAGTAGCAGTCACCTGTGGAACTCGCTGGTGTCGTCGGCGTGCGGCGGCGCGTGGTGCGCGGGCGGCGCGGCGGCGGGCCACTGCGGCGCGCTCACGTACGCGCGCAGGCGCCGCAGCAGTCGCACCAGCAGCACCAGCACCAGCAGCAGCAGCAGTAGCAGTCACCTGTGGAACTCGCTGGTGTCGTCGGCGTGCGGCGGCGCGTGGTGCGCGGGCGGCGCGGCGGCGGGCCACTGCGGCGCGCTCACGTACGCGCGCAGGCGCCGCAGCAGTCGCACCAGCAGCACCAGCACCAGCAGCAGCAGCAGTAGCAGTCACCTGTGGAACTCGCTGGTGTCGTCGGCGTGCGGCGGCGCGTGGTGCGCGGGCGGCGCGGCGGCGGGCCACTGCGGCGCGCTCACGTACGCGCGCAGGCGCCGCAGCAGTCGCACCAGCAGCACCAGCACCAGCAGCAGCAGCAGTAGCAGTCACCTGTGGAACTCGCTGGTGTCGTCGGCGTGCGGCGGCGCGTGGTGCGCGGGCGGCGCGGCGGCGGGCCACTGCGGCGCGCTCACGTACGCGCGCAGGCGCCGCAGCAGTCGCACCAGCAGCACCAGCACCAGCAGCAGCAGCAGTAGCAGTCACCTGTGGAACTCGCTGGTGTCGTCGGCGTGCGGCGGCGCGTGGTGCGCGGGCGGCGCGGCGGCGGGCCACTGCGGCGCGCTCACGTACGCGCGCAGGCGCCGCAGCAGTCGCACCAGCAGCACCAGCACCAGCAGCAGCAGCAGTAGCAGTCACCTGTGGAACTCGCTGGTGTCGTCGGCGTGCGGCGGCGCGTGGTGCGCGGGCGGCGCGGCGGCGGGCCACTGCGGCGCGCTCACGTACGCGCGCAGGCGCCGCAGCAGTCGCACCAGCAGCACCAGCACCAGCAGCAGCAGCAGTAGCAGTCACCTGTGGAACTCGCTGGTGTCGTCGGCGTGCGGCGGCGCGTGGTGCGCGGGCGGCGCGGCGGCGGGCCACTGCGGCGCGCTCACGTACGCGCGCAGGCGCCGCAGCAGTCGCCCCAGCAGCACCAGCACCAGCAGCAGCAGCAGTAGCAGTCACCTGTGGAACTCGCTGGTGTCGTCGGCGTGCGGCGGCGCGTGGTGCGCGGGCGGCGCGGCGGCGGGCCACTGCGGCGCGCTCACGTACGCGCGCAGGCGCCGCAGCAGTCGCCCCAGCAGCACCAGCACCAGCAGCAGCAGCAGTAGCAGTCACCTGTGGAACTCGCTGGTGTCGTCGGCGTGCGGCGGCGCGTGGTGCGCGGGCGGCGCGGCGGCGGGCCACTGCGGCGCGCTCACGTACGCGCGCAGGCGCCGCAGCAGTCGCACCAGCAGCACCAGCACCAGCAGCAGCAGCAGTAGCAGTCACCTGTGGAACTCGCTGGTGTCGTCGGCGTGCGGCGGCGCGTGGTGCGCGGGCGGCGCGGCGGCGGGCCACTGCGGCGCGCTCACGTACGCGCGCAGGCGCCGCAGCAGTCGCCCCAGCAGCACCAGCACCAGCAGCAGCAGCAGTAGCAGTCACCTGTGGAACTCGCTGGTGTCGTCGGCGTGCGGCGGCGCGTGGTGCGCGGGCGGCGCGGCGGCGGGCCACTGCGGCGCGCTCACGTACGCGCGCAGGCGCCGCAGCAGTCGCACCAGCAGCACCAGCACCAGCAGCAGCAGCAGTAGCAGTCACCTGTGGAACTCGCTGGTGTCGTCGGCGTGCGGCGGCGCGTGGTGCGCGGGCGGCGCGGCGGCGGGCCACTGCGGCGCGCTCACGTACGCGCGCAGGCGCCGCAGCAGTCGCCCCAGCAGCACCAGCACCAGCAGCAGCAGCAGTAGCAGTCACCTGTGGAACTCGCTGGTGTCGTCGGCGTGCGGCGGCGCGTGGTGCGCGGGCGGCGCGGCGGCGGGCCACTGCGGCGCGCTCACGTACGCGCGCAGGCGCCGCAGCAGTCGCCCCAGCAGCACCAGCACCAGCAGCAGCAGCAGTAGCAGTCACCTGTGGAACTCGCTGGTGTCGTCGGCGTGCGGCGGCGCGTGGTGCGCGGGCGGCGCGGCGGCGGGCCACTGCGGCGCGCTCACGTACGCGCGCAGGCGCCGCAGCAGTCGCCCCAGCAGCACCAGCACCAGCAGCAGCAGCAGTAGCAGTCACCTGTGGAACTCGCTGGTGTCGTCGGCGTGCGGCGGCGCGTGGTGCGCGGGCGGCGCGGCGGCGGGCCACTGCGGCGCGCTCACGTACGCGCGCAGGCGCCGCAGCAGTCGCCCCAGCAGCACCAGCACCAGCAGCAGCAGCAGTAGCAGTCACCTGTGGAACTCGCTGGTGTCGTCGGCGTGCGGCGGCGCGTGGTGCGCGGGCGGCGCGGCGGCGGGCCACTGCGGCGCGCTCACGTACGCGCGCAGGCGCCGCAGCAGTCGCCCCAGCAGCACCAGCACCAGCAGCAGCAGCAGTAGCAGTCACCTGTGGAACTCGCTGGTGTCGTCGGCGTGCGGCGGCGCGTGGTGCGCGGGCGGCGCGGCGGCGGGCCACTGCGGCGCGCTCACGTACGCGCGCAGGCGCCGCAGCAGTCGCCCCAGCAGCACCAGCACCAGCAGCAGCAGCAGTAGCAGTCACCTGTGGAACTCGCTGGTGTCGTCGGCGTGCGGCGGCGCGTGGTGCGCGGGCGGCGCGGCGGCGGGCCACTGCGGCGCGCTCACGTACGCGCGCAGGCGCCGCAGCAGTCGCCCCAGCAGCACCAGCACCAGCAGCAGCAGCAGTAGCAGTCACCTGTGGAACTCGCTGGTGTCGTCGGCGTGCGGCGGCGCGTGGTGCGCGGGCGGCGCGGCGGCGGGCCACTGCGGCGCGCTCACGTACGCGCGCAGGCGCCGCAGCAGTCGCCCCAGCAGCACCAGCACCAGCAGCAGCAGCAGTAGCAGTCACCTGTGGAACTCGCTGGTGTCGTCGGCGTGCGGCGGCGCGTGGTGCGCGGGCGGCGCGGCGGCGGGCCACTGCGGCGCGCTCACGTACGCGCGCAGGCGCCGCAGCACCACCGCGAACAGGGACAGCCCGCAGCACAGGCGCTCGCGTGTTAGGAGCTCGCCCTCGCGCGCCAGCTGGCTTTGCTGTGAAATACACGAGTTGTACGGTCAAGACAATAGAGCTAATACAGAGGGAAGTCAGGACAATACACAGAAGTAGCTAGAAGTATGTTAGGAATGATAATTAAACTTAATTAGCTCCTAATAAAGCGAAAGAAATAGAAAGCATTGCTCAAAAATTATAATAATTAACGTGTAGGTACTTTTATAGATTTTGACATTGCGTTTGAGACAGTATCTGATAACATCTTTTTCGAAAAGATGGAAAATTTTGTATGCGAGTAAAATAGATAGCACATGTTTGAAGAAAATAACAACTCTCGCAGGACAAAACACATAAAAATTTTGCACATAAAGCCTTTTATATTTGGAGTACCTCAAGGAAAAGTTCTGCACCAAAGTTCTTTTCCTACATCACATTAATAATTTGAAGCTAATTGTTTTTAGTTTTCTAATTTTATTTGTCGTTAGTTCTTTTTTTTTCGAAAATTGAAAATTTTAATGTCCCATGTTGGTCTGGGACTTGGCCCATGTTGATCTGGGACAAAAAAAAAGAATGTGCCAACTGTGGTTCTTGCCTAGCATGTCGTAAGAGGCGACTAATGGTTTACGGGCTTTTGGGTATGTGACTGAGTAGGCGACGAGCTAGCCACTTGTCACTCCTCTTTCACAGCTTTCCATCCAACCCAGCCCACTGTCCCATGTTGGTCTGGGACTTAAAAAGAATATGCCAACTGCGGTTCTTGCTTAGCATGTCGTAAATGGCGACTGATGGTATATCGGGTTTTGGGTGTGTGATTGTGTAGGCGACAGGTTAGCCGCTTGTCACTGCTTTTTCACAGTTTTCCATCTGACCCAGCCCTGAATGTGGTTTTGGCTGAATGTGGTTGACGGGGCTTGCTGCCCCTTCGACTCTGCCTACCCCTTCGGGGATCGTGGGCGTGATGTTATGTTATGTATGTATGAAAATTTTAGGTAATTTGAAAGTTTGAATTGAGTTATAAAAAATATTTTAGTAGAGTTAATTTATTTGCTAAATTTCACACTTATATAACTCCATCAAATGACATGAAAATTTGCAGTAAAAAATACAGCTACAGAAATAACAAAGCCTATGCCCGTTTACAAAAGCGAAAGGACAGCTGTTAATGTCGAACAAATAATATTCTTACCTTGGCAGTACCGAACTTGTCGACGTTTTGAACGATCTGCAGCGCGGAGTACTTAGCCTCCAGGCGCTTCTGCTTTGTCTCTGGTTTCTCACCCTCTATAGCAAGGAGAATATTTTTTTTATGATAATGAAACATCAACTATCATAAATATAGACTCATGACTCCAATATTTAATTGAGTTAAAGAAACAGTTAAATTAAAATAAAAAAATTGTTAATTGTTTGAAATAATTTGCACATTTTGAGGTGCCTTACCTGCTGTGTAAGGCCTTGGAAGTATATTTTGGAAGGGAGCAGCGTGCAGAAGATCCGTCACTTCTTCTTGACTCAGGGCCTGAAATTATTTAGAATAAAGTGTTTGTATACATATGTAATACATTCCCTAACTGCTATGCACTGCTGCATCTTCCTAGCTGCCGGCGAGACGGCACCGAGATGACAGGTTTTGTCACGATATTTAATTGGATCATGGTTCCTTCACCGCCAAGCAAGCATAAATCCGTATTTGACGACGTTAGAACCAGAATGTGTTTTTTTTATAAGTGACATCACAATTTTTTCAGGTCACACTGATCTAAGTGCTTCCCGTTTCTCAAGGAAAATAATACTGGGAAGCACTAAGATCAGTGTCCTAAAAGAATTGTGATTTTCTTTGCAATTGTGTCACTTATTTCACGTCGTCATTTAGATTCGGAAATCCAGAGGTTCGAGACGGGGTTTGAACCAGCTGTCCTCGCATAAAAGACTTTTGTCCTTATCATTGAGCTACCACTGCTCTACTGAGCACATGCTACAGGCTTCCTGGGGTACAAAATCTACAAAGAGCAACACCAGGCGACAGTAGCCTGACTTTTTACCCCAGGCTGCCCCAAACTGTATAGTTAAATAGTCACTAAGCAGCTGGGGGCTACATAACGCTACAACAGGCTACAGGCTAGCTGGCGTATAAAGTCAAATAGTTGCCAAGCATTTTGGGCTACCAAAGGCCACATCAAACTACAATGGATTAATACCGCCTCTTAAGGTACAAAGTCAAATAGTTACCACCTTAGGCTACAAAGAGCCACATCAGGGTACAAGCTACCTTGGGGCACTTCATCAAATAGCCACCAAGCCTCTTAGGCTACAAAGTCAAAAAGTCCCCAAGCATATTGAGATACCAAGTCAAATCATCACCGAGTACCTTAGGCTATAATCGGCCACATTAGAATACATGCTACTTAGGGTACAAATTGAATACTCCCCAAGCATCTTAAGCTACAAAGCGTGTGGTACAGGTGCCGCCTTTGGGGCCTGGTCTGCTCTGATCCAGTAATTTTTTTTTATGTTTATAATTTTTTTTCCCAAGTAATTATAAATTTATATTTTCTTATTTCACACCAGGCCCACTTTAAAACGTGGTTTAAAGTTAAATATGATTCTTACAACTTTGATAATACTGTTGTTGAAAAATGTAACTAGTGAGTTTCTTGCTGGATTCTTCTCGGTAGTTGCAACAATTCGAACCGGTGGTAGAATCATATCTCTTAAACTGTTTTTGACGATTACAAGTGTTTCTTTGAAACCTATATAAATAAAGAATATTTTGACTTTGACTTTGAATGCCACACCAGGACACAAGCTACCTTGGGCTAGAAAATCAAATAACCACTCAGCGTCTTAGGCTACATTCGCCTACAGGCCACCAACCTGCTCGATGAGCATGCAGAACAGTATGATGTTGCCCAGCTCCCTGAACGCGTGGAACAGCTCCGTGCGCGCGTCCGGGTACTGCACTATGTCCGTCAGCTGCGCGTGGTAGTAGCCCAGTACGCCTGTGGGGGACAAGGATACATGGTGGTGTCTTTCTACAATATAGTAATACCACAGAGTAATAATATACTACGTACAACAGAGGGTCACTGCTCATATTTGAAAAGTTACTGCTATAACTCGCGCGAGAACAGCGACAGTGGTGAGTAATTGGAACTAAAGCAAAGTTTAGTCTGTTTGTCAGGAATAATACAAGATGGCGCTACAAGAACAGGTTAGTTGTTTCTTAGTAATAATACGCCATCTGTGTAAAATACATGGTTTTAAAACAAATATTATTTTGGTTTGCTTCTAAAGAAAATATTTTATATCCATGTCTTTCACCTAAATTTAATAAATGATCTAAGAAATGACGTAAAAAGTTTATTTTATAAAAAAAAAATCATTTTTTAAAAGTGAAATAATAACGTTTTTATTCAGTTTTATCTCTCAATAAGTCTAAATGACGCCTGTAGCGACATCTGTCTGTGTCAAGTCTATACGAAATCTAAAATGTAAGTGACTGACCAGACATCGTAATACTAAGTTATGCATAAGTACTATTACTGAAAAATACTACACGTCTTTTGTTTGCAATGCTGGGTCCTAGACAATTTTAGCCCTGCTGGATTCAACGTAATCTCCTGGATTCAAGCTAAAATGCCGCTGGATTACCAGCAGCGGCACCCACCGTTGGAGCCGTAGTCGTAGCGCGGCAGCTTACAGTGGCGCGGCATGACGGCCTGCAGCGCGCGCGTGAACTGCGCCAGCGTGCCGTGCAGCAGGCCGCGCGCCACCCCCAGCAGTTCGGAGACCACCATCGCCACGCCCTGGTAGCCCAGGAGGCGGACTAGGGCGTGCAGGTGCACGGCGCCTACGAAGCCTGCACAAAACACACATATTCGTCAGCTATATTTGACAAGCTCGATGGCGCATTCGGTAGTGACCCTGCCCCATGCGCCAAGAGTTGTGGGTTCGATCCCCACCCAGGACAAATATTCGTGTGAAGAATACTTGTATTTGTTCTGTGTCTGGGTGTTAATATCCAATATTTAAGTATATATTTGTAATACCACTGTTGTTTCTGATATCCGTAACACAAGTGCTTAGGCTACTTACTTCGGAGTCAGATCAATGTATGTGATATCGTTGAATATTTATTATTTATTATTTTACTATATTATTGGTCGGGGTCCGCTGGCACCACATGTTTCAAGCATTATATCCCGTTGTTAGTCAGCCAGCATGGACCTGGCGTCATGTTTCGTTCTTATCCATTATTATCACGGTCGGACTAACTTTCGTAACGTTTAAATAAAGGAGAAGCTGAAATAATTAATAATAGATACATATCCATAGTCATTGAATGTTAATATCGCCCACGATGTTTTTCTATGCTAGTGCTTGGAGCCCCCCAGCAGCGCGTACCCCGACTGAACCCCTCGCGCGCGACGTGACCCCGGGGGCACTGGCCGTTGTACTGCGCGTACTGCGCCGAGTAGGCGAGCGTGAGCTGCTTGGAGCCCCCCAGCAGCGCGTGCCCCGACTGACCCCGGGGCACTGACCGTTGTACTGCGCGTACTGCGCCGAGTAGGCGAGCGTGAGCTGCTTGGAGCCCCACAGCAGCGCGTGCCCCGACTGACCCCGGGGCACTGACCGTTGTACTGCGCGTACTGCGCCGAGTAGGCGAGCGTGAGCTGCTTGGAGCCCCACAGCAGCGCGTGCCCCGACTGACCCCCTTGCGCGCGACATGACCCCGGGGGCACTGACCGTTGTACTGCGCGTACTGCGCCGAGTAGGCGAGCGTGAGCTGCTTGGAGCCCCACAGCAGCGCGTGCCCCGACTGACCCCCTCGCGCGCGACATGACCCCGGGGGCACTGACCGTTGTACTGCGCGTACTGCGCCGAGTAGGCGAGCGTGAGCTGCTTGGAGCCCCACAGCAGCGCGTGCCCCGACTGACCCCGGGGCACTGACCGTTGTACTGCGCGTACTGCGCCGAGTAGGCGAGCGTGAGCTGCTTGGAGCCCCACAGCAGCGCGTGCCCCGACTGACCCCCTTGCGCGCGACATGACCCCGGGGGCACTGACCGTTGTACTGCGCGTACTGCGCCGAGTAGGCGAGCGTGAGCTGCTTGGAGCCCCACAGCAGCGCGTGCCCCGACTGACCCCCTCGCGCGCGACATGACCCCGGGGGCACTGACCGTTGTACTGCGCGTACTGCGCCGAGTAGGCGAGCGTGAGCTGCTTGGAGCCCCACAGCAGCGCGTGCCCCGACTGCTGCGGCCGCTCGCGCTGCACTCCGGCCGCGAACTGGATGCCGCGGCACTTGACGAACCTGGAACAGGAAGACATGTTTACAATGTTCCTTGAACAGAATAAGACAGATATGTTATCAACATTCACAGGGTTAGAGTTAGGTGATCCCGTGGGAGCTTGTTATGAAAGCGTAGACGGTACATCTCAGGGGTTTAGTCGGTATACACTGTAATTTTAAGTGTAGAGCAGACTCCTATTACTAACACATTTTCCGGGGTCAATTGGCCTTCAGTTGAATAAATTAAAATCAACGCCATCTTTGTTAATTTTGTGTCTATTGTTGACTGATAAAGATAGTAATAGAATGAGCTACCAAAAGCTACCCCTATTTCTGGCCCCACCCTGCCCCTCCTCCTAGTTACCTATCAGTAGCTACATTGTGCGTCGACTGGTCCATATTTAATATATTCTAATCATCGTCACCTTTGACTATTTTGTGAATATTGTTGTTTGATGAAGGAGGTGGAGGTAAGAAATTGGGTTGTAGTAGGTTGGGGTATAATCCACCCCAACCTACTACAACCCAATTTCTCCCCTCTCCTCCTAGGTATCTGTCAGTAGCCGTGTTGTGCTGCGACTCTTATACGTTTAATCCGTAAAAATCAACGCCATCTTTGACTATTTTGAGCGTATTGTTGTTTGATGAAGGAGTTAGATACATTATCTATTAAAAACTACCCCTATTTTTAGATTCTCGCCCTCCGCCATCCCCCTAATTACCTGTCAGTAGCAGCATTGTAAAAGTAGTTAGGCAGGAACTCGTAGTTCAATTCCCAGAAAACGTGAAAGACGATGCTGTCGACATGTCTAATGTCGACTCAGCAGCAGCTCACAGAGCCAGCTTATTGAGTTAACTCAATATTGCGCCATAATCGTAACTTGAATTACATAGCACTATGTAATTCGCACAGAATCTATTGAAACTCCCATAATTTAAATCCATCAATATCACCGCCATCTTTAATTATTTTGTACGTATTGTTATTCGGTGAACAAGGTAGGAGTATTATCTACTACAAACTACCCTTATTTCTCCCCCATTCCCCTAGTTATCTGTCAGTAGATTCGTTGTGCTGAGACTCTTATACGTTTATATACGATTTTAAACTTTCGCGTTGCATTATCACTGGAAAAAATACTGACGGGACTAAACGCGATATGCATCATCATACGATGTTGCAAGCGGTTGCAACGACCGTGGTCACAAGCGGACGTCCGCTTGTGACCACGGTCGTTGCAACACGGCCGAAACGTCAAGCTGTAAGTACTCATGTACTACATAATGCATATCGCGTTTAGTCCCGTCAGTATTATTTCCAGTCTTATACTTTTAATTCGTAAAAATCACCGCCATCTTTATACATTTTCTGTCTTTTATTGTTTGATGAAGAAGGTGGAACTATTATCAACCACGAACTACCCCTATTTCTCCCTCCTCCCCCTAATTATCAGTCAGTATCAGCAATGTTACAATAGTTGGGCAGGAAGTCGTAATTAAACTTCCAAAACACGTAAACTAATATTCAGTTAAATCCATTAAAATCGCCGCCATCTTTGATTAATTTGTATCCATTGTTATTCGATGAAGGAGTTAGATACTTTAACTATCAGAAACTATCCCTATTTCTAGATTCTCCACCTCCCTCCACCCCCTATTTACCTGTCAGTAGCCGCATTGTAACAGTAGTTGGGCAGGAAATCGTAGTTCAACTCCCAGAACACGTGGAAGGCGATGCGGCCGTACGGCGCCAGCACGCCGTGGTCGGACTCGCGCAGGATGGTCTCGAACTCATCCAGCGTCAGATAGCGGCTGAGCAGCTTGTGGCAGAGCCGGTTCACGGATATTAGGCCTTCGAGTTCCTGGATACGAAAATAAATACATCTTACTAATATTATAAACGCGAAAGGTTGTATGATAGTCTTTCACGGAAAAACTACTCAATGAATTTTAATGAAACTACAATAATAGCTCATATACATCCGAATAATACATAAGCTATGTTTTATCGATGTATCACGCGAGCAAAGTCGTGGACAGAAGCTAGTTTTTAATACAATAAACTAACCAAATAGACCTCGCTGTGAGCCGTGTCTAAGAAAGAAGAAAATTTGTAATGCAATGTGCGTATATTGCATTCGAATTTTTCTCCCTCTTTCACTCTAAAAACCTTAGTTTTCTTTCCGCCTCTCATAAAAACAAAAAGCTCACCACGACGCCAGTGATGTCCCCTGCTTCAAACTTGGCGACGGCAGTATCAAGAGCGCGATGCATATCCGCGTTGATGCGCTGAGCCACCTGCAATGCGACAAGCATTAGTTATTAGAAAGAAACGTGGTGGTTCTGAAAATAGCAACTACCGAGTTTTACCAAGGCCGCGGTATCGCTCGTGCAGCACCATGCTGCACGCTGCACGCTGCACGCTGCACGCTAGACGGTGTACTGACCAGCGCGCACAGGTCGACGTGGCGGCCCAGCAGCACGACGTGGCGCTGCCGCAGCAGCGACGCGTAGCGGCCGCGATACCGCTCGTGCAGCACCATGCTGCACGCTGCACGCTGCACGCTAGACGGTGTACTGACCAGCGCGCACAGGTCGACGTGGCGGCCCAGCAGCGCGACGTGGCGCTGCCGCAGCAGCGACGCGTAGCGGCCGCGATACCGCTCGTGCAGCACCATGCTGCACGCTGCACGCTGCACGCTAGACGGTGTACTGACCAGCGCGCACAGGTCGACGTGGCGGCCCAGCAGCGCGACGTGGCGCTGCCGCAGCAGCGACGCGTAGCGGCCGCGATACCGCTCGTGCAGCACCATGCTGCACGCTGCACGCTGCACGCTAGACGGTGTACTGACCAGCGCGCACAGGTCGACGTGGCGGCCCAGCAGCGCGACGTGGCGCTGCCGCAGCAGCGACGCGTAGCGGCCGCGATACCGCTCGTGCAGCACCATGCTGCACGCTGCACGCTGCACGCTAGACGGTGTACTGACCAGCGCGCACAGGTCGACGTGGCGGCCCAGCAGCGCGACGTGGCGCTGCCGCAGCAGCGACGCGTAGCGGCCGCGATACCGCTCGTGCAGCACCATGCTGCACGCTGCACGCTGCACGCTAGACGGTGTACTGACCAGCGCGCACAGGTCGACGTGGCGGCCCAGCAGCACGACGTGGCGCTGCCGCAGCAGCGACGCGTAGCGGCCGCGATACCGCTCGTGCAGCACCATGCTGCACGCTGCACGCTGCACGCTAGACGGTGTACTGACCAGCGCGCACAGGTCGACGTGGCGGCCCAGCAGCGCGACGTGGCGCTGCCGCAGCAGCGACGCGTAGCGCCCGCGATACCGCTCGTGCAGCACCATGCTGCACGCTGCACGCTGCACGCTAGACGGTGTACTGACCAGCGCGCACAGGTCGACGTGGCGGCCCAGCAGCGCGACGTGGCGCTGCCGCAGCAGCGACGCGTAGCGGCCGCGATACCGCTCGTGCAGCACCATGCTGCACGCTGCACGCTGCACGCTAGACGGTGTACTGACCAGCGCGCACAGGTCGACGTGGCGGCCCAGCAGCGCGACGTGGCGCTGCCGCAGCAGCGACGCGTAGCGGCCGCGATACCGCTCGTGCAGCACCATGCTGCACGCTGCACGCTGCACGCTAGACGGTGTACTGACCAGCGCGCACAGGTCGACGTGGCGGCCCAGCAGCGCGACGTGGCGCTGCCGCAGCAGCGACGCGTAGCGGCCGCACCCCGCGCCGGTACTGGCGCCGCGCGCCGCGCACTCCGCGCGGTACCGCTTGTCCAGGACCATACTGAGAATAAGTTACAAAAAAAAAAGCTCAAAACAACTTCCTAAGCCCAGCTACCCATACAGCTATCAAACTATCGCATTTCACCCTGAAAACTATACAAAAGATGGCATGTTAATCGTTGAAATAATCGCAATGCAACATGGAGCCGAAATACATGATGTCAACACACACGAACTGGTCGAAGCACAGGTCCACCTAGGCCTCCACCTCGTCGTAACGACTGTGTAACGCCCCCCCCCCCCCCCCCTCCTCACCTGGCGGCGAGCTGCTTGTAGTGCGCGTACACCTGCTCGGACAGCTTGTACACGAACTGGTCGAAGCACAGGTTCACCTCGGCCTCCACCTCGTCGTACAGGAACTGCTTCTTGAACACCGTCAGCGCGTACTGAGCGCTGTCGTTGTATAAGTCCAGAGGGTACAGGACGTATCTACAAAGGTTACATTCAAAATATTAGACATCAATCACATTGACTACGCATAAAAGTCAGGTAAAAAATAAACAGCATAATATGATAACCATGACATACGAACTATAGTCCAGGCGACAGACAACAAAATAGGGATGATGACTGCATTAAAAAAAACTATAATAATATAACTATAACTACTATAATTCTATTTAGTCTGTCAGTTAGATTATACAAAAACACTAGACACATATTTTTCGCTTTACCAAATGAACAAAAAATCACAAAGATAACGAACATCAAAGTTTTGGAGTGTGGGTTTGTGACGTCACTATTTAGTAAATATTTTTCTAAAACGTGACGTCACGCGCAACTTGAATGCATTGCATGTTCGTCAATGTTTGTTTGACAAATAAATAAAAAAATACGTGTTCAATATTTTTTTATAATCTAACTAACGGACTAAACAGAAATTTTAGTCATCTAGCCTATTACGACACTAGAATACGAGTTATAGTCAAGGCGACAGTCACCAAAAGCGTAACACCGCAATACTAATTACAGTACAAGCGGCAGTCAAAAAAACGTGACAGTACAAAACGAACCATAGACCAGGCGGCAGTCACCAACACTGTGACACCGCAATACGAGCTATAGACCAGGCGGCAGTCACCAACACTGTGACACCGCAATACGAGCTATAGACTAGGCGGCAGTCACCAACACTGTGACACCGCAATACGAGCTATAGACCAGACGGCAGTCACCAACACTGTGACACCGCAATACGAGCTATAGACCAGGCGGCAGTCACCAACACTGTGACACCGCAATACGAGCTATAGACCAGGCGGCAGTCACCAACACTGTGACACCGCAATACGAGCTATAGACCAGGCGGCAGTCACCAACACTGTGACACCGCAATACGAGCTATAGACCAGGCGGCAGTCACCAACACTGTGACACTGCAATACGAGCTATAGACCAGGCGGCAGTCACCAACACTGTGACACCGCAATACGAGCTATAGGCCAGGCGGCAGTCACCAACACTGTGCCACCGCAATACGAGCTATAGACCAGGCGGCAGTCACTAACACTGTGACACCGCAATACGAGCTATAGACCAGGCGGCAGTCACCAACACTGTGCCACCGCAATACGAGCTATAGACCAGGCGGCAGTCACCAACACTGTGCCACCGCAATACGAGCTATAGACCAGGCGGCAGTCACCAACACTGTGACACCGCAATACGAGCTATAGACCAGGCGGCAGTCACCAACACTGTGCCACCGCAATACGAGCTATAGACCAGGCGGCAGTCACCAACACTGTGACACCGCAATACGAGCTATAGACCAGGCGGCAGTCACCAACACTGTGCCACCGCAATACGAGCTAAAGACCAGGCGGCAGTCAGCAACACTGTGACACCGCAATACGAGCTATAGACCAGGCGGCAGTCACCAACACTGTGACACCGCAATACGAGCTATAGACCAGGCGGCAGTCACCAACACTGTGACACCGCAATACGAGCTATAGACCAGGCGGCAGTCACCAACACTGTGACACCGCAATACGAGCTATAGACCAGGCGGCAGTCACCAACACTGTGCCACCGCAATACGAGCTAAAGACCAGGCGGCAGTCAGCAACACTGTGACACCGCAATACGAGCTATAGACCAGGCGGCAGTCACCAACACTGTGACACCGCAATACGAGCTATAGACCAGGCGGCAGTCACCAACACTGTGACACCGCAATACGAGCTATAGACCAGGCGGCAGTCACCTAAACCATGTCACCGATATTCTAGCTATTATAGATCAGGCGGCGAACGCTAACTGAAAGCCGACTCACTCCATCATGGCTGGCTCCTTGCTGCGCAGTATGTGGTCGGTGAGGATCCACGGCATGGACATCTCGATGGGGAACTGGATGCGCTTCTCCATCGTCACCAGGTCGTTGCACTCCTCGTTGTGTTGGTGGCGGACTGTGCATTTCTAAAAAAAAAAAATAACCTATGTCAGTAGCATAATCATCACAACAGTTGGTAGCGAACTTTTTTTTTTTACAGAACTAACCTTTCATCAGCATCTTGGTGATGAAAGATTTGTGAATGATGATGAGATGATCACTATCATCATAAACATTCATTATCATGATTCATTGTATTTGTGACATATTACTCCACTATACAAATAAAATAGTCATCATTTATCACCATCGTAATCCCTTACATCATTACTCATATATTCATTACGATCATCATAATCATCTCCCATCTTCCATCACCCGTCACCAAATCATCACAAAAACATCATAATTATTTCCACTTGTGGCAAACCATGCAGCCATCATCATTAATAACCATCACAATGATGATGATCATCATATACGCCCATCATTAAGTAAGTATAAGCGATACTTACGTTCACTTTCCTGCCCATAGTCATTTCTAAGTAAAACTCCCTGTACCACAGCTGGGAGAGGTCGCAACACTTCTGCAGGGAGTCTGAAACAATACATTTTATTACATCATCACGCCTGCAATCCCCGAATGGGTAGGCTGAGTCCAAAGAGCGATGAGCACTTAAAACCACATTCAGACAAAAATTTACTTCGGTTAAATGCAACATTGTGAAAAAGCAGCGACAAGTTGCTAGCTCGTCGCGTACACAATCACATACCCAAAACCCGATATACCATTAGTCGCCTTTTACGACATGCTAGGAAAGAAACACAGTTGGCACATTCTTTTTAAGTCCCAGACCAACATGGGACAATTGGCTGGGTTAGATGAAAAATTGTGAAAAAGTAGTGACAAGTGGCTAGCTCGTCGCCTATACAATCACACACCCAAAACCCGATATATCATCAGTCGCCTTTTACGACATGCTAGGAAAGAACCACAGTTGGCACATTCTTTAAGTCCCAGACCAACATGGGACAATTGGCTGGGTTAGATGAAAAATTGTGAAAAAGTAGTGACAAGTGGCTAGCTCGTCGGCTACTTAATCACAAATCTAGAACTCCATACACCATTAGTCACCTTTTACGACATGCTAGGAAAGAACCACAGTTGGCACATTATTTTTGAGTCTCAGACCAACATGGGACAATACATATTCAAATTAAAACACCATTTTGAGCGGTGTGGTGATACTGATACTTGGTATTTAAAAATTATAGTCCAAGTGGCCGTCACCAAAAACGTAACAGCCAAATTTATAGTCCAGGCGGCAGTGTTCAAAAATGTCGCGTTACAACATAAGTCTTTAAAATATCTACGCTTTAACAGTACAAGCAAACGTTAAAAAAAACGAGCAGACTTTAGAATCTGACTGTCAGTCGCCTTACTTGAAACATCCAAATTATAGTCCAGGCGGCACTCCCTAAATTACAGCACTTAAACTTCATAGTCCAAGCGGCGGTCCCCAAACTACGCCACCCAAACTCCATAGTCCAAGCGGCAACCGTCAAAATCTACTCACCGGACAGATTAAGCAGGTAGCCCCAGTAGAAGCTGAGCCGGTGGAAGGTCTCGATCTGCGTGAGGGTACCCGCGTCCAGGTCCTTGCGGAGTGTACGCCGCCCCCCGGACTTGTCTGAGATGAGCGCCTCTAGTTGTGTCCGCACCATGTACAGCTGGGTAGACGAGGGACCTGTGAAGAATATTATCTTAATATAATATATATAAATTACGCGTCACGTTGTTTGTAGTAGTCACGCCGAAACTACTTAACCGATTTTAATCAAATTTGCACACCGTGTGCATTTTGATCCAACTTGTAAGATAGGATAGCTTATATCTCAATTTATTTAACCCGATTATGTGTCATTGACTGTTAGGCGGAACGAAGTTTGCAGGGTCAACTACAGTTAGTGCGCGAGTTGATGCAGAGCTCAGGTATGTCTCGTCTTAGGCCCCGACTGCATTCAACTCGCGCGCTATCTGTAGTTTATTATAAATAAATACATTTTCTAGACTAACACACTAATTACCTAGGTCCAAACTAAATTTCGAAAAAAAATAAATGCAGTTCGTGTCGACAGCGCGTGACAAAGTGTCGTCAGTATACCACAACATTATGAACGTGTGAAAAAGTGAATTGGTGGCTAAAGCGTCGCGGTTGCAGCGCGCGACAGCTGCGCGAGATGCGCGTCACGGCGCCGGAAATAAACATAACATAACATCACGCCCGTAATCCCCGAAGGGGTAGGCAGTAGGCAGAGTCAATGGGGCAGCAGTCCCGTTTAACCACATTCAGCCAAAAATAAACTGGGCTGAGTTAGATGGAAAATTGTGTAAAAGTAGTGACAAGTGGCTAGCTTGTCGCCTACACAATCACATACCTAAAACCCGATATATCATTAGTCGCCTTTTACGACATGCTAGACACAGTTGGCACTTTTTAAGTCCCAGACCAACACGGGACAATGGGCTGGGTTAGATGGAAAATTGAGAAAAAAGTTGTGACATAAACGTTTTATGTAAGGGCTTGTATATCGTCGCTCAAGCCTCAAACGTGGCTGAGACTGTGCCTAGCAACATTAAAAAGACCAAAAACGAGTAAACTCGCTCCCCAAAAGTCTCCTATTACCATGTCTGGTCAGTCACATACATTTTAGATTTCGTATAGACTTGACACAGACAGATGTCGCTACAGGCGTCATTTAGACTTATTGAGAGATAAAACAGAATAAAGACGTTATTATTACACTTTTAAAAAAAATATTTTTTCATAAAATAAGTTTTTTACGTAATTTCTTAGATAATTAATTATAAATGACTGGCCCATTGGTCGAGTGGTCAGAGACCCTGGCCACGAAACCAAGGGTCGCGGGTTCGAATCCCGCTAGGGGCAAATGTTTCGTGTGATGAACATGGACATTTGTACTCGAGTCATGGATGTTTATAAACGTATTTAAGTATGTCTATCCGTTCACCTAGTATCCATAGCACAAGCATAAGCTTAGTTTGGGACTAGGGAATTGGTGTGTCAGTCTGAAGAATTTATTTATTATTTATTTAATTTACATGAACATAAAATATTTCCTCCAGAAGCAAACCAAAATAATCTTTGTTTTAAAACCATGAATTGTACACAGATGGCGTATTATTACTAAGAAACAACTAACCTGTGCTTGTAGCGCCATCTTGTATTATTCCTGACAAACAGACTAAACTTTGCTGTAGTTCCAATTACTCACCACTGTCGCTGTTCTTGCGCGAGTTATAGCAGTAACTTTTCAAGTATGTGCAGTGACCCGCTGTTGTACGTAGTATATTATTACTCTGTGGTATTACCATACGTATTCCAAATTCGCGCTATTTCACCGCCGACAACACGTCACGGCCGACACTATCGCAACGCCGACAACACAACAAGCGCCCACTGACCGACGTTCCGCCGCGGCACCTTGATGTTGAAGCTGGCCTCGCCGTCCTTCTTGCCGCGCAGCACCGGGTCCTGCTGCGGCTCGCAGCCGCGCGCCCAGTCGCCGCACGTCTCCCGCACAGACACTATGATGCTGCCGACAGTAAAACAATAGCCGATAAACACAATGTGATTAGGGAATAATAACCATTAAACATAATTTGTAAGTTTTGTTTTAATTATTGATTTGCGAAATAGAGAGTCATGGTCCGAGCGGCAGCAGTAAAAGTAGTCACTTCAAAAAAAGCTATAGTCCAAGCGACAAACTTGTCAGAACTGTGTCAGTATGTATAGTCCGGGCGGCAGCAATCAAAATAGTCACGAAAGAACTATATTCTCTCGTCTCGTCTTGTCTATGACAAAAGTGACTTCCCGAGTTATAGTCCAGGAGACATAAGCCAAAACAGTCACTAAAAGAACTACACCGTGCTTTTTTTATCGTCTTACATCCGAAGCCCACTTTATATACCCGACATGTAGAACATCTTGGCAGTGTTATTTTTTTTTTAACAATACAAATAGTATAAGAAAATTATAAAATAATTATTTCAGACTATTCATTTTGAAACACCCCGTAACACGCTCGGACGTAAAATTCATTCACCCGGGAGCCGGCCGCCGTCGAAACCGAATAGTGTAGTAAGACAAATTATTTACTTATAAGTAACAGGTACAACAGATTAATCCTTTTCATTTTCCCTTCATACTTTTACGGACTTAGGACCGTCGGAAACATTCTACAATGTTAATTAATCAATTTCATTAGTTATTTTCCAGAAAACGTAGGAAAGTAAGTTGTATCAAATAATTTTACCGCGTAAATGGGTGTCATTTTCAAAATAAGAAAGTAAATTGTTTCAGGTGTATTAAATGGAATCTACGTTAATTACAATAATTACCTACCTATTTACAAATCACAAATTTATGTACATGTGTAGGGGCTTTACCTGTATTGAAGTAATTCGAAATATCGTAAGATATCCTCTTCGAGGACAGGCGAATGTCGGGGTCTGCCTCCACCTCGTGTATGAGCTGGGGCACAGGCTGGAGTGCGGAATTGCCCATGGTCAATTAAACGTTGTGTTGCTGCTAAAATGACTTGGAAGTCTGGCACTTATGGGTTGATAGCACTTCGATTCCGTAACATATCAAGATGTTCGGGCGCAGCGTACAACCTTCTTGCTTCGCTTAAATTATCCCCACTCACTGCGTACAGACGTACTATTTGTTAATACTCCATATTGGAGCTCTGACCAAGTAAACGTAATTTCTGTCACTCATCATCACACTCACAGTCGCGAAAAATAACAATAACAATAGCGCGTGCGCATATCCGGATTCCTAGAAACGACTGAATTTTTTTCTTGTGTCAAAGGGCAAGTGACGAATGCGTAGGCGGGGCCAAAACGCTAGCGCGTGATTGGTCATCAGTCCACGTGGACTATTATTGATTGGTGTGATACATTTATCTTAACCAATAGAGAATACAATAATGGCCGTGTGCGCATCTCGCGCATGCGCTTGGTGATACTAAATCGTAAACATTGTGTACAGGTTGATTCACAATTATATTGAAATATTTATTTTATTTTGCCGTAGTATAATTTAAAGCGATAAAAAAAAAATAACACTGCCAAGATGTTCTACATGACGGGTATATAAAGTGGCCTTCGGATGTAAGACGATAAAAAAGCACGGTGTATAGACCAGGCGACAGCAGCCAAAGCAGTGTCAGAATAAATTATAGTCCGAGCGGCAGCCGTCAAAAAGTGACCTAGTTCGGGCACCTGCGTATGAGATCCTTCTTGTTCTTGATCGCCTTCCGCAGCGGCTCGCGCAGCACTAGCTGCACGAAGTCCTGCAGCTCCGCGTAGATGGAGCGGCGCGCCGCGTCCGCGAACACCGTCTCCATGCGCGCCATCAGCACCTGCAGCCCCTTGATCATCGCTATCACCTCGATCATCGCGAATTTCTCCTCGGACGTGTAGTTGTAGCGGGTGGCCTGGAAATAAAATGGTTTTTAAAAAAACAATTACACTACGCGGGTCTTCTTTCGCGTTTGCCGTAGCCTTTAGGGGCATGATGTAGCCTAAAGGCGCTTGCTGCAGCCCCAAGGCGCTCACCCTCGCTGTAACGACAGGAGAACTTCAGAATTGTCGTGTACTCGTCCCTATTCCTTGTTGAGTTATGTATATTTTTTCATAGTCAAAGTCGAAGTCAAAGTAAAAATACTCTTTATTTATATAGGTTTGAAACAAATACTTATAAATCGTCAATTTAACAAGAAAATCAACTAATAATATGAATCTACCATAGATTATGACTATATGATATGTATGTTATATAGTTAAATCATCAGTTTGTGACGATTTATAAAAGTTTCCTTAAAACCTATATTAATAAAGAATATTTTGACTTTGACTTTGTCTAACCAGGGCCGGACCGTGATTTTAGGGGGCCCTGGTCTAATACTACTTAGGGGCCCACCTCATTACTCAAAGTATAAGACGTAGACTTGAAATAAATGAATTGAATGTTTGATTAATCGCAGAATTCGCAGGGCTGCAAACCGTACGATCTGTTTAATTTAGTAAAATTATGGATTTTTTCGCATTATCGTCTATTTTTGACTTCAACTCGACTTAGCTGGGGGACCCATCAATCCACGGGGCCCTGGGCTGAAGCCCAAAAAGCCATATGGTAGATCCGGCCCTGTGTCCGACACAAACTTAAGACCACAGAGTAATAATATACTACGTACAACAGAGGGTCACTGCCCATACTTGAAAAGTTACTTATAACTCGCGCAAGAACAGCGACAGTGGTGAGTAATTGGAACTACAGCAAAGTTTAGTCTGTTTGTCAGGAACAATACAAGATGGCGCTACAAGCACAGGTTAGTTGTTTCTTAGTAATAATACGCCATCTGTGTATAATTCATGGTTTTAAATATTCGTTGGTTTATTTTCTGAAGAAAATATTTTATATTCATGGTTTTTACCTAAATTTAATAAATTAAGAAATTACGTAAATAAGTTATTTTATGAAAACAACATTTTTCAAAAGTGAAAAAATAACGTTTTTATTCGGTTTTATCTCTCAATCAATCTAAATGATGCCTGTAGCGACATCTGTCTGTGTCAAGTCTATACGAAATCTAAAATGTATGTGACTGACCAGACACGCTCAAGACTAACTCGTGTTAATGACCCCGACCCCCGTGGCTCACCCGCTCGTACTCCTCGGCGTCGGGCGGGCAGCGCGCGTTGGTGGCGTGGTCGGTGGGGTGCAGCAGCTTCCAGCTGCACAGCTCCGTCAGCACGGAGCACCACGACGACAGCAGCTGCAGCCCGCGCAGGCACAGCTCCGTCACCGTCTTGTTCTCGCCGTCCGACCCGGCCTCCTTGAACGTCGTGGTGACCTGGACCAGCAGGTGGTGTACAGTCACGAGCAATAATGTGTATACATTGTCACATTTTCGAAAACACCTAAACTTTTACCATTCCAGAAATTTGTTAACAACAATTTCTCCTAAATCACCTAATCATCAAACTGTGTCGAAACTAGGTAAACATTTGTTTCACATTAATGGCATGGAGTGGTAGAAGTGTTTGAAAATGTGACAGTGTATATGTCGGCATGACAGCGACGTCATTGTACACCGGTGTAGCAAAACACCACGTGCACCGATCACGCCACCGAGCGCTCCCCACCGCCCCACTCTACTCGACTTGTTTTGCAACGGGTATAAAAGGGACCGCGCAGCGAGGGAGCCGGCAGTCTTGGCTCTGGCGTTGCTCGGTGCACTGGTTGTACTAAGCTAGCTTATCCTAGATGCTCTCGGATAATTAATTTTTAATTAACCAGTGCGCTCGGTGGCGTGATCGGTGCACGTGGTGTTTTGCTACACCGGTGTACAATGACGTCGCTGTCATGCCGACATATACATATTATTGCTCGTGACTGTACGTCTAACAAACACATACTGTTCGCGCGTGAATGATGCATCGCGACGCGACGACCACACTCGAAATAAACGAGCAGCAGAGCGTGGTCGCACGTAATAAAAAACCTTTGTAAACTCTGAAGTAAAGGTTCATTGGAAGAAGAAGTCATTTTATTATTTCTTGTCCCAACATATACAGCGGATATAAGTTGCACGTGACGTCACATGTAGGTAAAATTTTTATTTACGTGACGTCATAAGCCCCCACTACAAAACTTTGACGCTCTTTGTAATTTTTTGTTAACTTGATAAAGTAAAAAATATGTACATACATAACATCACGCCCATAATCCCCGAAAGGGTAGGCAAAGTCAAACGGACAGCTGGCCCTTTTAACCACATTCAGCCAATAATAAAACTTGGCTGGGTTAGATGGAAAATTGTGAAAAACATAAAAAAAAATATTGGATCGAATTTACAATTCTTTTGTTATTATAAATACAAAAAAAATGATTACCCTCACAATGCTGAGGGTCTGTGCCTGTACATACCTCATTGCTGTACCGTGCCAGCTCCGAGATGTAGTTCTGGTGCTCCTCGCGGATCTGGGGCAGGTGGACCATCAGGTCGGCCTGCGGCGAGGGGGGGTTGGGGCTGGAGGATAGCGGCCATCTGCAACGAGGGGTCGCAGGGTAACGCCGAGGCTTCAGAGTGGTTTAGCGGTGCGCGATCCCTCACCTTACAAAAAGCGCAGAGGTGCATCCCAGGGGTTAGTCGGTATTCCCCGCCCGCCACCACCTTGGGCGGAGCAGGGTCCTCCTATCATCTTGAGGGCCCCGGGAGTCCGACACACCCCGCTGATTTTCCCCAGTTTCAGCGAGACAAAAAAAAATTGCTAACGCCGGAGCCATATGAAAACATACGTGTATATATATATATATATATATAAACACTATGGGAATACACACATAACATCACGCCTATAATCCCCGAAAGGGTAGGCAGAGTCAACTTTAACCACATTCAGCCAAAAAAAAACTGGGTTGGGTTAAATGGAGCATTGTGAAAAAGTAGTGACAAGTGGCTAGCTCGTCGCCTACACAATCACACATCCAAAACCCGATATACGCCTTTACGATTACATTAGTCGCCTTTTACGACATGCTAGGCAATGAACACAGTTGGCACATTATTTTTAGGTCCCAGACCAACATGGGACAATAGGCTGGGTTAGATGGAAAATAACTAGATGCAAAGATTGGAACATAGTTTACTCACTTGCTAGGGTCGTAATGTTTAGATCTCTTAATGTAGTTGAATGGAGCGATTTGCATATCTCCAAATAGAGGGACCACCTCCAGGTTCTGGAAAAAAAACAAAGCCTTTTACTGGTCCATCGAAGAGAGCAGTGGTTACTAAACGCGTTTCGTGGCCATGAAGTAAATAAATAAATATCAGACTACATCACATACATTGATCTGACTCCGAGGTAAGTAGCTTAAGCACTTGTGTTACGGATATCAGAAACAACAGCGGCATTACAAATATATACTTAAATATTAGATATTAACACCCAGACACAGAACAAACAAGTATTAATCACACGAATGTTTGTCCTGGGTGGGGATCGAACCCACAACTCTTCATCGCCATCGAGCCAGTAAAAGGAGTGTTGGTTCACACCTTGCACATACTTCTAGATTTTTCAAATTTAAGTATGTAATTTATACATAGATTTGACGGTCATGGCCCAATGCTGACCTGGTCTAGATCCATGGTCCATCAAGATCAGCACATGACCGACACATGCGAGACGAGTGACAAATTAAATATTTAGACTTATTTTAAAACTCAAACACTAATAGGTCAGTTAGATTATAAAAAAATATTTAACACGTATTTTTTCATTTATTTGTCGAAACAAACACTGGCGAAGATACAGCGGATTTAAGTTGCGCGTGACGTCACACGTAGGTAAAATTTTTACTGACTAGTGACGTCGCAAGCCCCCACTCCATAACTTTGACGATCTTTATCTTTGTATTTTTTGTTAACTTGATAAAGTAAAAAATATGTACATACATACATACATACATAACATCACGCCCATGGTTCCCGAAGGGGTAGGCAGGGGCAGCATGCCCCTTCAACCACATTCAGCCAAAAATAAAGCCGGGCTGGGTTAGATTGAAAATTGTGAAAAAGCAGTGATTAGTTTGGAACTAAAAAATATGTGTCTCGTATTTTTGTATAATCCAACTGACAGACTAAATAGAATCATAATTTTTTGAGTCAGTATTCATCCCCTATTACCTACGTCCAAAATAAGAGTTTTACGGCCTGTCAAATTAAACTAAAATAAAGGTATACCTTGAATATCCTGTCGATGCGGTCCAGCTTGATCTTCTTCTTCTGGTCCAGGCGGTTGATGTTGCACACCTCGGAGTCCATCAGGAACAGGCCGAACCCCATCACCTGCCATAGAGACCAAGTTATAGACACCTTACTTACATAGACAAAAGGAACGTTGAACATTGATAACACAATTCATGTTTTATAGATTAAAACAGTATTTAAAAACCTATAATAACATTTTAAGAATATAATAATTCGTAATAAATTTAAGATAATTAATTTAAATTGCGTTATTTAACGCCCATTATCACGTAACTGCGAACGCCATCAAAGAGCGATGACGTCACTGACCGCCAAACAAGCTGACATATTCGTAAGAACTCACTCAAGATCAGGTTAACTTTGACAGAAGGCGAGTATGTTTATCGGTCAGTGACGCAATCATTATAGTCACGTGACAGTTTGGAGAGTTTTGGCGGGAATTCTAAAAACTAATTTTAATTACCCCCCAATTTAACCGTTTTTTTTATTTCAGTAAGTACGTTTTGTAAGTTGCCCTTAAATAAATTAATAAAAAAATCGTCTAATTTATAAAATTTTCGTGTCGCAGTGTTTGCTAAAAAACTCCTCTAAAACGGCTTGACCGATTTTTATGAAATTTTGAGCCGCGAAAGGCTTAGACTCACCTACCACGACCAGATCGGCCGTGTATGTTAGGAGTCATAAAAACCGTAGAGCTTGTATGAAAAGGATCATGAATGTTGAAGAGGCGAGTGAGGTGTGTAAGGACCGTGCTATATGGCGTTCGGTTCTCTCTGCCTACCCGCTAGGGAAGTGGCGTGAAGTTTAGTTAGTTAGTTATTATCTTACCTTAACAAGCATATGTTTCTCTGAAGGCGTAAGATACATCTTCGTTTCAAACATGTGTACGCAGATGTTCACCACATCAGCTAACAGATCTTCGTACCCTGGAGACAAAGAAATGAAGAATAATTACATACATACTTAACATCACGCGGGTAGGCGGAGTCAAAGGGCCAGCAGGCCCCTTTAACAACATTCAGCCAATAACAAAACCGGGCTGGGTTAGATGGGAAATTGTGAAAAAGTAGTAACAAGTGGCTAGCTCGTCGCCGACACAATCACACACCCAAAACTCGATATACCATTAGTCGCCTCTTACGACATGCTAGGCAAGAAACACAGTTGGCACATTATTTTTTAAGTCCCGGACCAACATTGGACAAATATTTATAATAAAGAATAATTACAGTAGCAATACATATAGATATAGATACATATAGATGGCTTCGGTTCTCTCTGCCTACCCCGCTAGGGAAGTGGCGTGAAGTTTAGTTAGTTACATATAGATATTTATCTACTACTTCACAAGACAAACGAAATTGCCTTAACTCTCTCAATGACCCCTAAGGGGGAGGTTTAATGCACGCATTACAAACTTAATATAAACCGTCTGACCCCCAAAGGTAGGGGGACCTCCCCCGCGCCCTTGCGTACTCCTGACCCTCATCAATCATCCTATGACCACCAAGGGATGAAGTCTAAGGGTCTTTACATCTTGAAGGTCAGAAGAGATCTACCAAGGGGTACCATGCCAGACATAAGGGACCGTTCAAGTATTACGTAACGCAATTTTTTAACATTTTTGACCCCCCCTCCCCCCCATTGCGTTACGACTCAGCTATACTCAATGTGTGTTCCGCGGAACCCTGGGGTTCCGTGAAGCCTTTCTGGGGGTTCCACGAAAATTGGTACTGATCATAAATAACATAACTCTTGGGGGAAAATCCGTTAAAAGTCGATTATTACACCCCCCCCCCCCCCGCACTGCCCGCGCTGTTCTAGAATTCCGTTAAATACTCCGCTTCCTAAAAGGGTTCCATAGCATAAAAAGTTTGAGAAGCACTGCGTTACGTAATACTTAACGCCCCCTAAAGGGTCCACCCAAGTCACAGGAGGACCTAAGCAAGGGTCAATGGATATTATGCACGGGGTCCACATATCACAGAGGTGGGTCCACATATCACACAAGCGGTCCTACCGTTAATCTTCTCTAGCGCGTCCTTAACCGTATCCCGGATCTTGTTCTGCGTGGCCAGGAACATGGACAGGTTCTGAGACTCTTGGAGACTCTGACTATCCGACATCACCTTCAGGAACTGTGCCGCCCTGTAAGCAAAAATAATTCTTAAAAATTACAAACCTACTAAAATCACTAATCTACTACCAGACCCAAAGATATTTTACTAGATAATATGTGATAGATAACATTTCGACCGACAAAAATGTTTTGAACCAAGGAATCACACATTTGACAACATTGACTTTGTAAGCAAATAAAGATTTGATTTGATTTGATCTAATAAAATATTTACACAGTATGCAAAAAGGGCAGCTATGTAAAAGAGAAGGCGGCAGGTGTCACATTATGACGTCACACCGTGCTGGTAGCATAATAAATATATATCAGACAACATCACATACATAATCAACTCTATCGCGTCGCACTAAGGCTCACAATGGCCCGCACTCACCGCCTGTAGGTCGAGTAGTCGTTGACGCTGCTCTCGCGTGCGTCACACCGTGCTAGTAGCACAATCGACTCTATCGCGTCGCACTAAGGCTCACAATGGCCCGCACTCACCGCCTGTAAGTCGAGTAGTCGTTGACGCTGCTCTCGCGTGACGTCACACCGTGCTAGTAGCACAATCAACTCTATCGCGTCGCACTAAGGCTCACAATGGCCCGCACTCACCGCCTGTAGGTCGAGTAGTCGTTCTTGACGCTGCTCTTCATGTTCTTCAGTTCGTCCAGCACGGCGAACATGTTCACGAACTTGCCCAGCGTCAGCAGGTACGCCTCGGAAACGAAGTCGCGCCGCTTCTCCGAGTGGCACAGGCGGCGGACCTCGCCGCAGAAGCGCTCGATCGCTTTACGCTGGAATGACAATATAAATGTATGTACAGGAGTAGTTCAATTCCCAGGTCGGACCAAAATTTGTGGCTGGGCATTTCAATATTGACATTACTCTGTAACAGTTCGGAGACATAAAGTTGGCGGTTTAATCACCCCTGTGCCTCGGAAAGCACGTTAAGCCGTTGGTCCTGCGCCTGACCTCTCTCCGGTCATATAGAATTGCCGTCTCACCGGACTATGAGAGTGAAGGAACAGAGAGTGCACCTGTGTTTGCGCACACACTTGTGCACTATAATATCTCCTGTCCGGCTAATCCTCGTTGAGATTGGCCGGCGTGACCGATATTGGTTAGGAGGACAATATATGCAGAAAAAACCAAACACGATTTAATCAATTCAAATTCTATTTGAAATGGGAAGTAGGCACGATGTAATCCTAGTTTCAGTCTTCACAATGCCCCCGAGGTGCCTACATGCGTTGTACTCAAACAACGGTGCCTTTTGCATTTCCTCTAGCTACTTATCCAACAGCCCACCCCGACCGATAGAAGGCGGGCTGCCCCTCTTCTCCAGCTCACCTGGAGAGTGGGAGACTGCCTCCTCTCCAGCTCACCTGGACAAGTAAAGATGACCTCTACTCCAGATCACCTGGAGAAAGGAGGGCTGCAGCATCTCTAGCTCACCTGGAAGTACATGAACTGCAGCAGCTTGTCGACCTCCGGCGCCAGCACCTGCACGGTACGCTCGTAGATATGCACGCGGTCCGGCTGCTCGTTCGAGCGCGGCTGCGGGATGGCGCGGCTGCAGCATCTCCAGGTGTACAGCATCACCGCGTGCGCGTTGCCCTCTTCCAGCAGTTCGTTCTGGAGACAACATCACATATATCACATACTAGCAGCGCACCGTTTTACTCGCGTATTTCCCGTTCCTATAGAAATATGGGGATTAAATATAGCCTATGTTACTCCCTAGGTCTCACTAACTAGGTGAGTTGTATTGTAAATATACTTAGTGGGGAGAATAACGAGTCAGCGCGATTTTGGGGGATGAAAGTAATCTGTGTATCTATTCTCTATACAAAGTAGTTAGTACAATTTTTTTTAATTTGGAGACCAAAATGGAAAATCTAAAATGTTTTTATTTAATCAAGAAAGCACTTATAAATTGACAGATTTACATATTGCTAAATTAATAAGTTTAATAATAAGGTTCACATACCAAGTTGGCGTGAACAGTAGCCTCCTCGATGTATTTAGCAATGCCGGTGACAAAACCATTGCGGTCCTCGAAGTTGGTGTCGAAGTTGGCCTGGTACAGGATCGAGCATGGCGCTGCTTCGATGCAGGGCTGCTCATCTGATTGAAATAGAAATTGTTAATGAATTTACTGTTTTATTATAAGGTGTCAAGGAATAATAAGTGTGTGTGCTAACCATTCAGCCTATGAGAAGAAAACAGTTTCAGAGTTTTACATGAATAGTACTGATGTAATTTTATATATTATTTATAGATATGACAAAGCAATTTTGTTGTAATTACCAATATTGTAATTTGACATTACCAAAAACAAAAAAAATTTACATGTCTAAAAATGTTAAGTATAATCTATACTTATAATAAATCTGTAGAGAGGTCAATTCTGTACATGAAATATAGGGGGTGATTAGTGATCCATACTGATGCCAAAAACGCAATCAGTAAAATTTTTGTCTGTCTGTCTGTCTGTATGTTCCTTATAGAAACAAAAACTACTCGACGGATTTTAACGAAACTGGTACAATTATTCTTCATACTCCTGGGCAGGTTATAGTATACTTTTCATCACGCTACAATCAATAGGAGCAGAGTAGTGAAGGGAAATGTTGGGAAAACGGGAGAAGTTTCTCTATTTTTTAAGCTTCCGTCGCGTGTGCAGCCTTAATGGTTAAAGTTACATAGAAATCATGTATGATGAAAATAGTCTTTATAATATTAATCATAAACGCGGGTGACACCGCTGGCACAGCTAGTAATTAACTAAACTTTACGCCACTTCCCTAGCGGGGTAAGCAGAGATAACCGAACGCCATATGGCACGATCCTTACACACCTTGCTTGCCTGTATAATACTCTACAAAAAAAACAAAACATATGAATATTTTATTGCAATAGTTCAAAATAATTTGGAGAAACAAATAATATTTTCTGTCAAGTGGTCAGAGAGGCCTCTGGCCACAAAACAAAGGGTTGCGGTTTGATCCGGCTAGGGCGAATGTTTCGTGTGATGAACATGGACATTTGTACTTAAGCCATGGATGTTTATAAACGTATTCAAGTATGTCTATCCGTTCACCTAGTATCCATAGCACAAGCATAAGCTTAGTTTGGGACTAGGGAATTGGTGTGTCAGTCTGAACAATTTATTATTAATATTATTAGATGCCAGGTGACATGACGCTTCAATGTAACCAGACTAGCTACATCTAGGACCATGGTTTAAGCGAAACTCGACTAATAACAGGAAATACTGCTAAACATAAAGTGATAAAACGATGATTCACAGAGTAAACACAGAGCTTGAAAAATGTATTTACCTGGCAAAGTGAGCTCATCCAGCACATCCACATTGCTTAAAGCGTCCGAAAGAGACACCTTCTCACTCACAGACATTATTTTTATTGATAAATCACGTAAATTGTTCTATAAAATTGTAACTCGACCGGATGTATATTTTCACCAATTCGTCGTCACTTTTTGCAACTACAGTACACGATTTAGATACTATTTAAATTTTTAAACAATTTAAATCACTTTTTGTAAGTAATTGTTGAGATTAACATTAATTTATTTACTTTACAAAATAATAAATATATGAGAACATCTGACAGCAAAACATGGCTGATAGTTGTGTAAAAAAACGGCAATCGTTCATAATATTAAATATATCCTGTCAAATTAATTAGTAAAACTTTTAAAATATTTACATGATTTTTAAATAAATGCTCATGATTGCCAAATTAACATTATTTTCAATATGTACCTGTATCATAAGCGTTATTTAAAAGCAATTAAAGCATAATCTTAAATATTTTCACCTAATCAATTGGTTTAAATTTACGATAAAATCCGTATAAACAACACTAGTGACCGACGCCCAAAGTTCGTTCGGGAACTGATTCGTATAATATGATTAATTGAATTACGTTCTGGAATCAAAAAAAGGTCGTTGCAACATGGATTTAGAGTCACACCTCTTCAAACCTATTGATTGATTGACCTATTCCTGTAGGTATTACAGTATTATGTTCAGGTCCATAGTAAAACTTATAGATGTATAGATCCTAGGTATATTGTAGATATGACGTGACGTACTCTGGACGTTCTGCGGATTATACGTGGGCGTTTCCCAGAAAACAAACACGAAACCAAATTAG
The DNA here is from genome assembly GCA_951394215.1 of Glyphodes perspectalis. Classification (NCBI taxonomy): domain Eukaryota; kingdom Metazoa; phylum Arthropoda; class Insecta; order Lepidoptera; family Crambidae; genus Glyphodes; species Glyphodes perspectalis. The sequence continues at coordinate 1,886,422 of OX596228.1, forward strand.
TGGGTATTGCATTTCAACATCGATTCTCTAGTCATATGGTAAGGGTTGCCAACCGTACCTTATTATAAAGTATTGTACTTTATTTAGGGCAATTGTACTCTAATAAAGTACGCGAATATACTTTATTTCGCACACTTTTATTTCTCTGGGATATGTACATCTTACGAATACCCAATAAAATTACAAAAAAATATGCTTACGTATTGGTTTTGATTCTAGATTAGTTGTGAAAAATTACAACTGTTACTAGGGTTGATTAACAATGATAATTACCTGTTCAAAGTTACTAAGAGTAATGCAAAAAAAATATTTGTAACAAAACGACAACGTATAATTAATCATACTTTATTTAGACAGAATGTACTTTATACTCATACTTTGAATAGCCAATATATTTTATTTGCATAACAAAAAGGTGGTAACCCTAATTACAATAGCTATAAGATTACAAACATTTTACTCCCACTCGGTAGCTTCGAGTCTTGATACGTAAAATGCGCTGTTCTCTATATTATTAAGGTTTTATTAAGTAAAAACATAAATATCAACATAAAAGTCAAAGATGTACAGCTACCTACTTTACTAATACCGAAGCATACCGAAGTAAGTAGGACTCGCATGTTGTGTGGACGGTTTATAACGCTTTTCTCTATTAAAGACGTTGTAATATAACGCAAGCTTTAGAAATGATTGTTACAATTAAAACAAATTTTCTAATAATCTATCATCTTTTCAATGAGAGTTTGATCAATTGTTAGAACACGGACTATTAAAAAAAGAAAGACCCCGCACCACTAGCTAGACATTGAAGCTCATCAGGTGCTCTAACTTGACACGCAACTTACGTCACATATTGAAATAATAAGCGTTCCAAATGACAAATATCCGATATTTGGTATCCATATGTATCTCACTCACACTTGCTTATACGTGGCTTCACGCTATATTATGACAGCGTGATGTCCTTCTGTTTTTACTAGTCCGTGTAGGTACAAGAATAAGTTCATCTTCTCAACATCTTTCTAGCTTTATGTCCCGTGGACCCTGACAAATCAGGCTCCATTTGAACCATGATCCAGGATTAAGAGTGTATTCGATAGCTGCGATAGCGTCTGATCTTTATAATTCTAACGAACATTAGTTATGCTTTGTACCATTGTGGCACGTCCAAAGTGGTTTGAATGTCGCAAGATCCTCGCGATGTTCAAACTAACAAAACTTCATGCCACTTCCCTAGCGGGGTAGGCAGAGAGAACCGAACGCCATATAGCACGATCCTTACACACCTTACTTGCCTCTTCAACATTCATGATCCTTTTAATACAAGCTCGGTTTTTATGACTCCTAACATCACCTTCTGTTAATACACGACCAATCTGGTTAATGCTAGTAGTTTATATATAAATATTTAAAAATACAAGTTTGATCTAACACGCCGCTTTAAGGTGTTTTTAAAACTCTCAAAAAAAAAAAAGAAATATAAATGAACCAGTATTTCTCTTGGTCACGCTATAACTTTAGAATGACTTTACCGAATTCGCTAATTATTTTTTAGTTGTTTTTATTATTGTCAGGTGAAGGTTCATATCGAAGAAAAATAAAAAAGCTGCGCGAAAAATTAAAAAAAAAAGGGTATTGAGAGTCCGAGAACAGGGCGTTATAAAGTGCGCCGGGTCAGCAAGTTGACAATAAAATATAAATAACCTATATCTACTACAATGCTTGTTTGTCTTATTGAAGTTGAACGTAGACTTGTCCCATAAAAGAAATTACCATTGATGTAAATTTGTAAAAAAAAAACGAATGAAGACTGTGCAAAAGGAATTTATTTTAACACAAACCAAAAACTTTTAAAACAAAATATAGATATTAATTGCGATAATTATGGCTCACAAATATACATTATGTATTAATGACAGTAACTAATAAATAAACACTATTATCATTTATAACGAAATACGCAGAAGGTATACACATATGTAGGTACTATTTATATTTTTGCTCGCTGCCCCCAGACCCCTATTTCCCACTGGGCCCTTTGGGCATGTGCCCAGGGCCCTGCAATCGAGACGCCCCTGTAATCTAAGATTTACAATGGATCATCAATATTTCTTACCGAAAAACCTATTACTTCTCTAATGTGCCCAGGCCCCCGATAGGTAAAAGAAGGCCCTGTTGCCCCCCAAAAGTGGGGCTCGGGGAAATTGGGGTACCCATTTTATATACCATGCTATTAAGCTCAGGGGTGTGTTTAATATTTATCAAATGGGGCAAAGGCCCCTAGCCCTGTGTAGACGCAAGCCGGATTTCCGAAGCTGAAAAAACGTCGACTACTAATATTCTGCTTACGTAAGTTGGTCGCAATGGTCAATTGGGCTACCGTCAATGTTAGCAGAAGTAAGCAAAGATCTTCCTTTCATTAATATACAATTCAGTAAAATCTTCTTCTAACCAACATATTACCAAATATCACCTCAAAGCTTCCCTAATAATTAACAAACCCTCTTGTCATATCTTGAAATTACGGACTAGTAAAAAAAGAAGGACTCCGCGCCACTTACTACACGTTAAACGCTACTTATGTCACACATTGACATAAAAAGCGCTCCAAATGACAGATATCCGATATCTGGTATCCATAAGTCTCACTCAGCCATGCATAAACGTGGCTTCACGCTATAGTATGACAGCGTGGAGTCCTTATTAATTTTTACTAGTCCATGCTTAAAAAAAGTAAAGATCTTCTAATAACAACTTTCACACAAAACTCTCTAATTTATGGGCCGGCAACAAAATCTCACAACTACTGGCCAACCTTCTGTGTATTTCGATTCTTGATACAATAAAACGTCTTCTGATAATCTGATACATTTTTCACACTTTCCCACTCGTTGCACCCGCCCAATAAAACAGTATTTCTTATTTATTTACAGTATTAAAGTACACATTATACTTTCATTAACGCTAATGTACTATTATTGACTGTGCTAATATGCATTGTATTGAAGCTATTTATTCAATCACCTAATCAATAAAATAAATGATTTTATGTAAAACAATAGACAGAATTCAGTTTGGTCGTCCGGCGACTACATGCACCAGGGAAGATAAATTGAGCAGTGAAGGTAGAGATACAGTTGGTGAGCATACGCAGACAGTGAGCCAGGGCACAGAAAGAGCGCTTTCACATTTAGGCGATTTTTAACAGCGCGAATGTTGCGCGACAGTCGCGCTGCTAATAAGTTTATACTTTATACGATAGCGCGGCAGCGGCGCGTGAGCGGTGCGCGGCCGTCGCATGCGCTCACTGCATTCAGTAGGCGCCGAGCTAGTGTTGGTTGTGTTTAGCAGCGCGCAGCTATGGCGCGGCTTTTTTTCTTTGAAAGGACTATCGGTAGTTTACCAAAGGCGGCCTTTACTACCTACCGGACTGGCGGGGGAGCGGGAAGCTCTCACCCCTAAAAATTTAGGCAACAGTCTGAGGGCGCCCCCTACGGGGCTCGAACCTCGGCTCAGGACGTTGGTGGGAGAGGGCAGACGCACGTAGGTTTGGGGTTAGAAGCGACCGGGCGCGGGGCTGTCGCACGGCGGCAGCGCCGCAGTTTTTATAATGCGAAGGCATCCGCTGCTGTCGCGCTGCTCACGACCTAATGTGAAGGCGGCTTTAGACCTCAAGTCATGGCCGGATTAGTCACATCGAGGCCTCTTTATATAGTCTTCAAAAAAGCTCTTATAAATAGTCAATTACTTAGTCACTATTATCTTACAATATTTTTTTCTTCCAGAAAGCAATTGATTTTTTTAGGGGACGTGGCTTGAGATAAGGTCAAGGTATCCTTAATAGACTATGATTTGTCACCAGCCTATGAATAAACCCCTAGCTTCGGCTCTGCGTATGCCCTTATCGGACCATCTATAAATTACGTCACACGTTATCGGTGGAAGGGAGAACAAGTATAGTGACGTCACATTTTGTATCTAAGTATTGAAAACGACAATTTTATATTTTAACTAAATAAAAACTTTAATGAATTTCCAACTCACCTGAATGACCATAAGAAAAACTGCTTTATACATTTAGATGTATAATTACAAAATATGTGACGGGTAAAAATCACGCAACCTAATTAATTAACGACAAATTAACCTAATCAGGACAACACGGGAGATCAAATGTGCAACTCGCTCTTGACCAATAGACTTAGTAATATCACGGACTAGTAAAAAAAGAAGGACTCCGCGCCACTAACTACACATTGAAGCTACTCAGGTGCTCCAACTTGACACGCAACTTACGCAACACATTGACATAATAAGCGCTCCAAATGACAGATATCCGGTATCTGGTATCCATAAGTATCTCACTCACACTTGCATAAACGTGGCTTCACGCTATAGGATAACAGCATGGAGTCTTTCTTTTTTTACTAGTCCGTGAGTAATATATAACCTGTATAATATTGAAATCACCATTAAGAATACAAATCACCATACAATATGGTGAATATCTTCATCCTCTACGCTATACAGCTGTCAGTAAAATCTATATATCGACGCTTAAGAACCAAGACCATCTATCTACAAAAAGTCGACTTTACAGGAGACGAAAAAAACGTTTTATTTCCTTAAATTTATTACGTCACGTAACTTAGGTGGTATTGGTATTTTTTCATAACTTCTTATTTAATGCGAATTTGAGGTTACTGATCAAAGGAAACGATGCGTAAATTAATCATAAAAATAACTGCATTAAAAAGTAAAAAGCGCCAAAAGTGTAGATAGATGGTCTTGGTTCTTAAGCGTCGATATGTAGTATAATAACATCTATAATCTTTATAAAAATATTATCGGAATACCCTTATAAATAAAAAAAGACTAAGCATTACAAAAGTGACTCACAGAAACAGACTTGCTGGAAGAAAATACAGACCATCGTCTACAGTTCAACTGAATAACCCTTTCTGAGGGTCGTTAACATCTTACGCAATCATCCCTTTAATCTCGAGGATTTAAACCAATCATTTTGTATTAATTTGTATCATAGTCAGATTTTTCAAAATTTCCAAATCACTAAATAGTTTCAATTGAGCATGGGACACTATGACGTCATATTTTGGTATTGCCCTAAATCCTCTCGGGTCAACTGTTATATCGCGTTCAATAAGCTAAGTTAATAAAATATCCACCAGATGGCGTTAATGTTTCGCAAATCTTGTCACCGTAATTATTTATAGAAGAGGAAGAGACAATGCATGACTTTTTCAATTATCTATTTGTCCGACATATTATTAAGTCCGATTTCGCAATAGGCAGTAGAATAAAAAAAAAATAGCAAATATATTTTTTTCTAAGTCAGTAGTTATTGACCGATATAGGGGTTTTTATTTTATAAATTTTGTGATACATACGTCAACAGGTGCCACCTTGGGGGACTGGTCTGCTCTAGTCTGATTAATTTATGCTTTAATTTCGTAAACATCGTTATTTTAAATTTTGGTGTCTGACAAGCCGACTTCATGACATGGTTCAAATGCAAATATGATCTATACACCCTTGTAAAAGATGTTGTTGAAAAGAGTAACTACCGAGTTTCTTGCCGCAAGCAACATTCCGAACCGGTGGTAGATTCATATTGTTAGATGATTTTCTTGTTGAATTGACGATTTATAATTGTTTTAAACCTATATAAATAAAGAGTATTTTAACTTTGACTTTGACTTTGAAATGTTCAATTTATTTTTCATGCACATTGTCCATTGATATGCAATTCACATTTCGAGGGATCACGTCTGAGCTCGGGAGAAACAGCCCGGGCAAAGAGCACCCCGCTCGAGGCCCGAAACCGCCCGCAGGGGCGAAGATACCCGACGACGACGTCAGAGTGTGTCAAAATAGACAAAACATCGCCATTCAGTATGCGGTGGATATTTTATTTTGGAAAAACCTCAGTAAATACTTTATTATAGCAACCAAAACATACCCTCATATATATTTGGCTAATATACCCACATATATATTTGGTTAAAGTGAGGTGTGTCAGGATCGTGCCATATGGCGTTCTGTTCTCTCTGCCTCTCGCTAGGGAAGTGGCGTGAAGTTCAGTTAGTTAGGTATAAATGGTACTTGTAAAAAAATAAAAGGGAAATAGCACAGCTTAACCCTACTTCTAGTAATAACTAAATAAAAATCAACACATTATAGGAAGGAAGTTGTACTGATAAAATGATTATTTTATGACCAGAATACAAATGTATCATTAAGTTTTGTACGTAAAATCGAAAAATACATGGTCATTTGTAAAACATCAACAACCTCGCAGGAATAGATTACCGACATTATAAACATTTTATTTTGATACTCTACGACAGGCCCACTCTAGAACGTGGTTCAAAGTTAATTATGATTCATACACCTTGTATAGATTGTATTGAAAAGAGTAACTACCGAGTTTCTTGCCGGATTCTTCTCAGTAGATACAACATTCCGAACCGGTAGTAGAATCATATAGCTGTGGCTTTACCTGTATTTGACGATTTATAAGCGTTTCCTTGAAACCTATATAAATAAAGAATATTTTGACTGACAAAAACATTTGTTAAATGGACAAAAAAAAATGAATTTTCATACAAACTACATGAGCTGTTTGGTCATTTAGTATGGACAGCCATGGACAGTTTTTTTTTTGTCAATTTAGGAGAAGTCGTAGAACAAACGTTTTTGTTTATAACGTCAGTAACCTACTCCAGCGAGGTCATTAATGTTTTACAAATGACCCTGTATACTTACCTAATGGCAGTGGCGTAGCTAGGTGACAAAGGGCCCTTAGGCAAAGAAGAAACTAGGGCCTATGGGCGTACGCAGCTTTGGGTCCAGCCCCCCCCCCCCCCCCCCTACTGCAGAGAGGGCACTAACATTTTCCTCTTTATTTGAGTTTGACAGCCAAGTCAAACTCAAATAAAAAGGTGTGCTTATCAGGTAAACAGCACCCTTAACCGACGAGCGTGTATGAAAAGACTTATGAATGTAGAAGAAGCGAAAGGTGTATGTCAGGATCGTAGCAAATGGAAGTACGTGATCTCTGCCTACCCCCATGGGAAAAAGTCGTGACATTATGTATGTATGTTATCAGGTTTTAGGGCCCCCCCAAACTTAGGGCCCCGGGGCACTGCCCCGCCTGGTCCCTGGGTAGCTACGTCACTGCCTAATGGCATATTAAAAGTAATCATTTATTCTTATGTCTCCCACCACTTGAGCTTGTTGCAATATAACTTAAATCGTGATACTTGATTTGGCGAGTCTTAGACTTAATATTGAAGTGACTAAACTTGAGCAACCCTGCGCTGCGTCGCAATAGGCTAGGCGACTGAAAAATTCTGTTCAGTCAGTCAGTTAGATTATAGAAAAATATTTTTCATTTATTTCCCAAATAAACACTGACGAAGATAGTGTGTCAAAGTGACGTCACAAGGATCATCATCTGCCTAGCGTTATGTCCCGTGTTTTTAGACGGGGTCCGCTTAGACCATGATCCAGGATGTAGCGAGTCTGGTAATTACATTGAAGCGACTGCCGATCTGACTTTCGTAACCCTAAGATAGGGGAACCAGACAATTTTTGGATCATGGATAGTGACGTCACAAGTCCCCACTCCAAAACTTAATTAGCGCAAAGATTTTTACTGAGTTATCAATGTCGATTTAAAAGCTTGCGGAGAGGTGAATCAGGAACGGAGTAACCGGGGCGAAAGGAGCGGACGCCCAGGTCCTTTAGTCACAGGGTCCGCCAATACAATAGCACCCCCCTCCCCCGGAAACTATGGGGCCCCATGCAGAATTGACGCCCAGGGCCTCTGGCTGCGTCACTGGGGTGAATGACCGCTTTTGATACGCTAACTTAAACGAACGTCCTGCCTAACACAAAATATATTGAGCAATATAATGCCATGTCTATACTTGAAAATTCTGATACATAGATCCATAAATGAGACATGTATATAATAATAAAACATATACCTAAAACGCATGCTCAATTAAATAAGTCGTTTGTAAAAATAAAAATAAGTGTCACACAGCTTAATAAGATAAACTTTAAAAATATAATCTGATAGATTTAAAAAAAAAAAACTGAGTATAGTAATAGCATTCTCATACTGCTCCGTACGTAAGATAGATCTGTCTCCTTATACTAATAAAATGAAGGCAAATTCTTTATACAATTTAAGTTGTGGTGCCCGGCTGAAGTGAGACGACACCAAAGGTCTTATAGAACTCCCATCGCTAAACTATTTTATACAGAAATTACGGAGCCTCCGACTCACTGGGGCCTCAAGGTTTGTCTACATGTTAATGATGAAAAGTGCCCCCTCGACCGTCGGTTCTCAATGTTGCCAAGTAATGAAATTTAAAAAGTCGGGACTAATTTCTAAGGGGCCATCCATATAGTACGTCACTACGATGTGTACGATGTCTACGATGTGTGACATGGCGTGACAAGGGGTGGGAGGGGTCCTAAGTTTCGTGATATCACATTTCAAAATCTAATATATCATATTAATTTGAAATTTCTGGATGTAAAATTGCAAAACATGTGATGTCAGCTGTGACAAGGACGGGGGGGGAGGGGTTATTATAAAATTCGTGTGACGTACTTTATGGATGGCCCCTAGTAATCTTGGAAGAGAGAAGAGAAGTACATTCCGTCAATGATATCCTGTGTCTTCAACATATTTTTTTAAACTATGTGTATCATATATGACTCATGTAATTATGCGTCTCAAGAGGCCTATGATATGGCATTCACATGTCATCATACAGACAGAATTCATATTATTTGTATAGTTGTATAACAATTGCATGAGTCACATATGATTCACACAATCTGGTTAATCAATTGGGCATTTTTTCCACATTTACCTTTTCCTCTTATATTATATATATATTCAATCTATCGATACTTGCTATTATATACAAAATAGAGTCGTCTCACTAGCACCTCACCACAACAATATAAACACCGTAAAACTAATATCAGTCCTTAACTTAACATTAGGACTAGGGATTGCAATCCAGCTGCACCCAGCACATGACCCTGGATCCAGCAGAGCCCAAATTGTACTCGACCCTGCTGGATCGCTAGATCCAGCTTTCCAATTTATAGGGATTGAAACCGCTGATACCAGCACAGCTAAAACTGTGCAGCTGGACAGCTCCAGCATTGCAATCCCTAATTAGAACTCAATAGGTACCTCTTGCATAACCACCTTATACCCTATACTGTGTAACGAAGACAAACAGTTCAATTCCGGGTTGAAACAGTTCCCACCCTCAGTTAACTCCACCACAGGGGCAGGAATCTCAAAATCGACGGTGTTCATATAATCATCATTCTCGTCAATATTGAAATCGTCAAACCCATTCTGAGTGATTTCGTGTAAGTTGTCAAAGTGAATCTCCGGTCTAGCATCTTCAAAGGGCATCTCAGGGATCTTCAGACGGATGCATTTGTGTGATTGGAGTAGAGATGGCCAAACGAAGGACTCCTCACAGACTTTGCAGCGCAAGTTCTCAAAGTCACTGTGCTGCGTTTCGATGTGGCGATTGAGACAGTAGTTTGAGGAGTAGTATTTGCCGCAGTTCTGGAAGATTATACATTGTAATATTAATACTTAGATAGATACATACTTAATCCTACTTTTAGCTGAAATCGCTCTTATGACTCTGCCTACTCCTTCGGGCATGCAGGCGTGACGGTATGTATGCATGGGCGTACACAGCTTTTGGTCCAGTGGAGGGTCCATACAATATTTATTGGGTCCAGGGTGGGGGCAAGACAACAAGAGTTCCAGCCGTCAGTTTTTTCAAAAAACAACCTTTTATATTTGCTTACTAATTCGCTACATGCATATATACAACATCACGCAGGGTCAAAGAGGCAGCAGGCCCCTTTAGCCACATTCAGCCTAAAACAAAACTTGGCTGGGTTTGATGAAAAATTGTGAAAAAGTAATGAAAAGTGGATAGCTTGTCGCCTCACTTGTCACTAATTTTACTTGTCTAAGCTATTTTGTAACTCTTTAAAAATTAAAAAATATAGATATTATCGGCGATAGATAGATAAACTGTCGATGTTATCAACTACCGATATTTTTAGGCTTTCGATATAAATATTGATATATCTCGGTCGACCGACCGGTCGGCGTCCTGTCGGTCGCCCTAGATATCGCTGAGGTGATGCAGGCAGATCTCTGTGAATGGCAAGCCAACAACTGGCGTACCAGAGCATCGGACTGGCGTATCGGAGACCAAGACCCAATTTGGGTTGCTGAGCCATCGGAGTTAGCATATTGATATTTTTATTTACTTGTAACCCTAATCACAACAGTAATCTAGCTTCCTAAACTACATTCAGCCAAAGACAAATGGAGTTAGATGGCAGTTAGATAGCTCATCACCTACAAACACAAACCAAATAGTCAGTGAGCATTAGGCAAGGTACAGTATCATTATCATTATTTTTGAGACCCAGATGTTAGTTCCAGACCAACTGCGTCTCAAAAATAATGTCTAGCAATAATAGAAATAAATTTCGCTAGCAGAAATCATATTTAAATTAAATTAAGAATAAAAAAATAAATAAATTGACAGACACCAATTCCCTAGTCCCAAACTAAACTTATGCTTGTGCTATGGACACTAGGTGAATGGATAGATATACTTAAAATCGTTTATGAACATCCATGACTCAAGTACATATGTCCATGTTCATCACATGAAACATTTGACCCTAGCGGGATGCGGACACTCGACCAACGGGCCAGTCTTTTATTTCAACGCTAGCCTAATAAACACATTGTATATACTTACAGGGCACTGATGTTTTGATATCAACGTTTTTCGGGGCTTTTTATATTCCTCCATTGCCCTGATAGTCCTGGAGGCACCATTTGTCTTCCAGTTTACATCCATGTCAATCCTCGACAGTACCAGCGATGGCATAAAATGATCTGGTATCTTCTCGTGAATGTTATATTTAGTTTTAAAATTGTTTGTCTCTTTCTTAGTGAGTATACTCTTCGGCCGAGTCTGGGAGTTGTCACTGGTCTTCAGGAAGTGCGTCCATTTGTGCTGGAGCATATCCTGTTCGGTGCCAAACTTTTTCAGGCATTGATCGCAAAAATAGAAGTCATTATATCCTGTCATGGCACGATTTGTCAAGTCCGGCAATATTTGCACGTGGGCCTCTATGACATCACGGTCTACAGAGCTCTCATCGCAGAAGTTGCAGAGATACAACCTCTCGCTCCCCAAATTACGCATAACGTACAATGACGTAGGTCTTTCCTCGCAGTGAAGGAACGAGATATGGTGAGAGACCGCGCATTTTGTTGAGAACTGGTCCTTACATATGTCACAGATGAAAAATGTACTTAAATGTTCATAACTATGGTCTTTGAGGTCCATAAATCGGAAGAACGAAGACTCACACGTCTTACATTTATGCAGCTTGAATGTTCGACAGACATTGCGCCTGTGGTCTAAATACGACGATTTGTTAGGCAACAACAAACCGCACACATCACAATGCAGCTTAATATGAACTTTGAAGAACATCCGATCAACGAAATTCTTATTGCAGTAATGACATATATAGCATTTGCGCTTCTTATGTTTCTGCTTCATATGCGCTTTCAACGACTTGTAGTCTTCGAATATCCTCGTACATTTCCTGCATTTATGGTACTCTTTCACTTCATGCACAATTATGTGGTCGGAAAACGATACACGTTTCTGTGGCTTCAGCTCCGGCTTGTAAACGATCATATGCTTGTTCTCCTGATGGTTCAACAGTTTCCGTTCGCTAGCGTACACCTTCTTACATATTTTGCACTTAATACTGGTCATTGTTACATCGGTAATGGATATGTCTGACCGGGGAGAGCTGATCAGTGATTCTTTTAGCTTCTCCAAGTTGTGTTTGACGATTTGCACTTTACAGTCGGCCTGGGGCTTCAGACGCAGCGGATCCGTGATGTAGACGGAATGAAAGCCCCCTTGGAAACCCTCTTGAAATAGCTGATTTCCCGGCGAATTTTTATTAGACGAATCTTTATTAGACGACGAAGCTACGTACTTACGCAGATACGGAGTTATGTCGTATCGCGACAACAATACTCTCGGGACTTTGTTGAAGCCTCGAAATCCTTTATTCTGGTTGACTTCTTCTTCAGACTCTGAGTTAGAACCGCAGCAACTTCTGTCGGTTGCAGACTCAATATTCTCAGTTTGTTCCGCTCCATCGTAGTATGTGGACATATGTGGTGGAAATTAAAGCGGGAAAACAAAATAATGAAAGGAAAAAACTAAATATATCGGCGAAAATGTCAACAACGCTACTACATGTCATAATCAGCAAGAGAGACGGGCTGCGGCCATCGCGCTCCTCGTCAGCTGTCAGATTCCTTTGTTTTTTTCCGGATTTCGTAGTGATGTCGAAAACCGGTACTATCAGTTGGTAATTGAATATTGTATTCAATTGCATAGGTAAAAACATGAAAATTTATGTAATAAATAATTGAAGAAAAATAATGTTAGCTCAAAATGTATTCGTGATTAGGTATTTAAAGCCAATTAGTACAATTAATTACTGGGAGCGGTGGTAGCTCAATAGTAAGGAGACGCGCCTTTTAACCAAGGAGTGTGGGTTCAAACCCGGGCATGTACCTCTGGATTTTTTAAATCTTTTTACGTATTTATACCACTAGGTCGGCCGTGAGGGAAAACATCATGATGAAACCTGCAAATTCAAACCACTTTGGATTTGTAACCATGATCTAAAAATTGTCTGGTTTCCATAACTTAGGGTTACGAAGGTCAGATCGGCAGTAGCTTCAATGTAATTATCAGACTCGCTAAATAGTCTAAGCGGACCCCGTCTAAGCACGGGACATAACGCTAGGAAGATGATAGTACAATTAATTACTATGTAGTCTAGTCTAGTACTATACAATTAATTATTGGCTTGGCATGCTACATCTAATAGTCGACTCTTAAAAATGTAATCTAAAATTACTAATAAAAATGGTGAATAAATAGTTTATAAAAATATTTAACTTGTTTTACAACTAATAAAAAGTCGAATATTACAAAAACTTTATCAATATTGATACATATTTATGAATGTCCACACATACTTTGTACAATTAAAATTTTAATATAAATGCCATAAATATTCGATTTATTTTACCGCATTTTAATACAAAATTGTATTATTTAAATTGCTTGTAATGAGGTTTTTGAACTTCCTTATTTGACGTTGACAGCTGATCAGATAATATTAGTGTGACGTTCTGATACCAACAGTTTCTTGCGTGTAATTCCAATGTAAATTCAGTAATCGTGTCAAATTGTTCCTTCGCCCAATCTTTATCTTTCGATTTGATGTGTGCAAATATAGTAAGATATCAACGCTGGCAGAACATCGCACTACCCGTGATTCAATATTAGCGTTAAACGCGTGACGCGATAACATCATCACAAGCGGAAACCTGAACGCTTCGGAACGTGCCCGCATTTTTTCAATCAGTATCGTTCGTCTCTCGTATGAGTCAATTTACGAAAAAACTGTAAACAAAATTATTTTTAAACGCGACGAACGAGATGTTCCCTCCGACGCGCATTAGGAGCTGCCTCCCAGTCATCAATCCTCTCTTTAAACAGCGGTTGCGTCCTCACCGCCCATTCCGTCAAACTTCGACATTACACCAAACCCAAACAAAGACTCAGAATGTTCAAATACAAAAGAACAAGTGGATGAGTTTGCGTTCGATCATAACGCGCTGGGTGCCGCTAGGCAGTGTTATTTACGTCGGATGGTGCTACATCCGCGCGAGCATCAATTATGAGGTGTCGAAAGTGGAAATACGGTTTTACGAAATGTTTCCCTTTCGCGTCACCAGTCGATTGTGGGGAAGGATCGCGGCGTGCGAACTGCCTATATCGCTCAGGAATATCGTGTACGGAACTTATGTGAGAATGTTCAACGTGAATTTAAACGAAGCGGCCGTGCCAGACTTGACTTACTACAAAAGTTTGTCGGCATTCTTCACAAGGTCCCTAAGAGACGGTGTAAGGTACATAGCCCCAGCTCCTTGTGTGTCTCCGTGCGATGGAGTGGTGCTGAACTGTGGGCCAGCTGATACGGACAAGATAGAACAAGTTAAAGGTGTTACATACAGCTTGGAAGAGTTTCTCGGAGAAAACAAATGGTCTAAAACAAAAGGTTCAAGTTACTATGATTCTTTGTTAACAAACAAGGACAATATTCTCCATCAATGTATCATTTACCTCGCTCCGGGTGATTATCACAGATTTCATTCGCCATGCGATTGGACTTCAACGTTTAGACGGCACTTCTCTGGGAAGTTGCTATCAGTAAACCCGTGGATGGCACGGTTAATACCGGGACTGTTTTCGATGAACGAGCGAGCTGTGTACGTGGGCGAATGGAAGTATGGATTCTTCAGTATGACGGCAGTTGGCGCTACAAACGTCGGCTCGATTGAGATATACAGCGATCCACAATTGCAGACGAATACGAAAGGCAAACGAAACAGAGTTGACGAATTGGACCTCGGGCAAGTTGGATTAAAAAAAGGTGAGCTGTTTGGCCAATTCAATATGGGTAGTACGATAATTCTGTTGTTCGAGGCTCCTAAGGACTTCAAATTCGAGATGGCTTCTGGTGACAGAGTGTTAATGGGTCAAGCGTTGACGGCTGCAGCCAAAGAGCAGTCGAGGTGACAAGTTTACGATGAAATGTTGCAAATTGTGCAGTTCGTGCTCATGTTCGTTATGATCTCGCAGATGCTGTGAGAAGCTTTTGTACGCTTTAGAATTTGTATTGATGGATAGTGTTAAGTAGCTCGGTGTTGCCAGTCAGGGAATTCTCATGTTAGGTCATAGACGTTAAATTAAAGTTTGTGAATATGGTTGATCGAAGTATATTTATAGGTTGCTTTGAAAAAGCACTTATAGCAAGTCTGCCCAGTTCAACCACAAATGATGAATTGCTATTGGTTATTATTTGCACATCCATTGGCGTTGTGACTGCCCAGGTGAAATCGCATCGTCCCATACTGTAAGCCTTTGATTGGTGTAAAGTACCAGTATTACGCCATTCTGCTGTATTATAAGTGATACTTTCGGATGCCCAACCCATCTAAGTCAGCACATAATATCTCTGAAAATATATATTTTTCCTACTACTACTACTCCGCTTGCTCAGCAACCCAAATTGGGTCTTGGCCTCCGATACGAGACTTCGCCAGCTAACTCGGTTCTGTGCTCTTGTTCGCCAGTTTTTAGCTTGTAGTTCACGAGATCTGCCAGCACTGCATCACCCTAGCAATCCACATATTTTGCTGACAAGTAAATCATTAGTCATTTACTAAGGCAGAAACACAATTATAACCTTTTCCATTATTTAATAAGGGCAGCCTTAGCTTATATACTTAAATAAATAAATATAAAGTAGTTGACAAAATATAACAATGTTGTATTAAGAACAGCATGTGGTCTCTAAATGTAAATATCTTCGCCTGATAGTCACTATAGTTGACAAAACACTTTCCTTTATTGACCAATTGACCAATTGTCATATAAGCCTTCTAGATTAGTCATAAGCATGAATGGAATACTTCGAAGTTTATATCACTTTAAAGTAATTTATGTTGTTATCAAAAATTAGGCTTTAATTTTAAAATTTACGGAAGCATAGCGTTATGACTGTTCATAAAAAGTATGCCAAATAATTGGTGGTGTACTCAACCTTATTGTGAATGTAATAAGAGATAGTTCTGCTCGACTTTTCAGAAGAAAAGTGTATTGATCTATCTGCCCGGTAATGGTTGTAGAAACTGACATTTTATAATTGATCTATTGAGATTTTAAACTGAGAAAAGATTGCGATATAACGATGGACTAGTAATAAAAGAAGGAGTCCGCTTTGTCATACTAAAGCATGAAGCCACCCTTATGTGTAAGTGAAATTTTTCGAGCGCATTTGGAGCATTTTGGTCAATGTGATGTAAGTTGCATATAAAGTGCCAGCTCCGCACATGCCTAAATTTCTAATTACTGGCGAGGAGTCCTCCTTTTTTAACTAGTCTTTGGATATGATACTAAGATTTTTACGTCTAGTCTTGTATATGTATAAATCTGTAGATACGTGAAACGGTTGTTAATGTGGGAAGTCAGAATTTGTCATCAGTTTAATATCTCATAGAATAAATTATATACTAATAGTTTTTTCATATTCATCAATGACATAATATATTTGTATTAATATTTCATAATAAGTATATTCCTTAGATGTTTTTATCTTCAATATGTATACAGTCATAACATTGGTGTACTGATAGTTATAAAACCTTGGGGTTGTGACCCTAACTAAGCATGGCTTAAAACAAGTCGATTTGAGTGATACTCGATGAAACAATTTTTTTATATAATATACTACAAAGGTTCTATATTCCATTTTCAAAATGGGGAAAGAAATGGTCCCCCTAAAAGTAAATTTGACATGTTGTGGCTCATGAATATATTGTTAGTAACGTCTGTAGACAATTGGGATGTTGACACCATTTACATTTAATTTTGAAATATCAATTCTGAAAAAGAAAGTATTGTAGTATGCTGTTAAGCCTTATTGATTTTTAATCATATTGAGTCTAAGATTTTTAATTTTACAAAAACTGCTTAATATTAAGTCAGTTGATTATACAAACTAGTGACGTCACACGTTGACAAGCCCATACAAAATCTATGAAGTGATTTCGTTTTGACAGCTCTTAAAAAGTATCGTAATTGACGAGCCAGTCAACATCCTTAATGTAATAGATAAACGCCATAGCTGTGCGATTTCGACCTTAATAGTATAAATAAAAAAAATGGCTGACAAAAAGGTCTCCTTTTAAAAAATTTGTTGGACTCGAGGGGTAGTTATCACTTCTCAATGCTTCTCTTTATCCTAACTTGAATTAATTGGGGAGAAGTGCGGTAAAACCAATGTTAGTTTATGTTAAGTTGATAAGATGACAGAAAATTGTGATTTCTTAGAAATAATGTGGGACTAATGCATTACATGTGCAATTACATATTTATATACATATCACAGACTAGTAAAAAAAGAAGGACTCCACGCTATCATACTATAGCATGAAACCACGTTTATGCATGTGTGCGTGAGATACTTAAAGATACCAGATATCGGATATCTGTCATTTGGAGCACTTATTATGTCAATGTGAGACGTAAGTTGCGTGTCAAGTTGGAGCACCTGAGGAGCTTCAACGTCTAGTTAGTGGCGCGGAGACCTTCTTTTTTTACTAGTCCGTGATACATATATACCACCACGTCTCCGATCCTCAAAGAGGTAGATATATTCAAAGAGTAATAAGCCCATTTACCACATTTGGCCGTTAGTAAAATTCAGTTGGTTCAGATGAAAAATTGTGAAAAAGTAGCGACAAGTGGCTAGCTCGTCGCCTTAATCACAATCGTAATACCCAATACCTCAATAGTCACCTTATACGACATTCAAGACGAGCAACACGGTACCTACGTTATTTTTGAGTCCCAGAGCAACATGAGACTTTAATAGTAGTATTAAGTACTAGTAGCGCCCCGCGGTTTTACCCGCGTAGTTCTCGTTCCTGTGGGAATACGGAGATAAAATATAGCCTATGTTACTCGTTGATAAAGCAGCTATCCATTGGTGAAAGAATTATTCAAATCGGTCCAGTAGTTTCGGAGCCTATTCGATACAAACAAACAAACAATCAAATCTGTCCTCTTTATAATATTCGTAGTAAGTATAGGTACATATATAAATTGTGTTTAATTACATTTTGTTGCTAAGTTTCATACAAAGCGAAGATTTAAAATCTTGAATTGTGATATGGGCTGCATCGCCTAATTGGGTAAATAAAATAATATATTAAATACATTATTAATTATTGAAGTAATAAAGTAATTTATACAATGTTAAACAGGTATGAATATTTTTTCACGCATCTCGAATTAGCCAAAAGGTAACTAAGCCTTATAGTGCTAATAGTCACGGACTAGTTTAAAAAGAACTCCGCGCTGTCATACTACAGCTGAAGCCACCCTTATTACCTGTGTGAGTGAGACTTATGGATACCAAATAACGGTAATTTGGAGCGCAAAAGTCAATGTGTGATGTAAGTTACGTGTCAAGTTGAAGCTCCGCAATGCCTAAACGTCGAAGTTAGCAGCGCAGAGTCCTTATTTTATTATGAGTCCGTGTTACATTCAATATTGTTTGTTTATTCAATAAAGTAATTTATACGTGTTAAACCGGTATGAATTATTTATTACTCACTCGAATCAGTCAAAATATACGTCTTAAATTGTAGTAGATCTGATAAGGGTATGACGTTAATGTTTACGAACGCTATATAACTTCCGCAAAAATCTGTTTTCGTGAGAGGTAGATAATATATTTGTTAATAAGTGTATTTCTATCAACTTTGCATGTTTCAATGTTAGTATTATTTGTAGATAAATGAGAGGCTGAAGATTCTTTATGCATATTCCCATATTGGTGTTGACTTGAAAAAAAAAATTCGTAATCCCTGGACTGCGAACACACTTTTTTAATTATCAAAATGACGAGTGTGTTGTTTGTATTACTGGTCTAGATGGCGTATTTCTGAGGCGTTTTAAAATTGAGACGATTTCCAAACTTAGTGAAAATCTTTGAGCTAACTAAGTCGCAGATCTTTGCGTTAAATCAATGATTAAAACGGAACGCGCTGAGTGAGCCGTGAGCTGAGTACGACACTTTTTGCATTTTCCCGGTGCTGCGCAATGCTCCATGCGCCGACAGAATTTGTATGGATGAGTTAAAACATCCGGTATATCTAAGTTAGCGCAATAGCTTGGCGCAGCTGCTGTACCCGCGGTTTCACCCGCGATTATGGTTAATGTTATATAGCCAAGCCTTCCACGATAAATGGGCTATTTAACACTGAAAGTTTGTTTCAAATCGGAGCAGTACTTCCTGAGCTAAGCGCGTTGAAGCAAACAAACTCTTCAGTTTTATAATATTGGTAATTAGTTTATATATTCAGGATAATAATATATCTGATGAATATTAATCCTATGTTAGACATGTAAACTGCTTTGAATATATTTTTTACTATACGACTTGATGTAATTGTAATTGATTCTGGCAACACCGACGGCTATGTTTTATTTATTTTTGTACAACAAGAATAAATAATTACGGGAAAAGTTCACGGACCCCACTCACTAGTTAGTATTGAACTCCAATAGTTATGTTTTGTTGAGGATTTGAAATTTTATACAAAAACAGTGTATTTTAATGTAAGATTGTGTTGATAGTGTTAAATATATATATATTACAGATTTGTGGATATGAAAAGCGTGATCATTTTACAAATAAACCCACCAAGCTTAAACATTCTTGTGTTTTTATTTTGGTCTATAAATTAGTGATGCCGATCGATAGTCGACTATTGATAGTCTATCGATAGTTGACGTCATATCAATAGTATCGATAGCCTATCGATAGTATTGTTCCTGGTAAATAAAAAACTATCCATAGTATCGTTACTATCGATAGTAATGTTCCTCATAAATAAAAAACTATCGATAGTATCGATAGTTTTAAACTATCGAAAATAAAACGACTATCGATAGTTTAAAACTATCAATAGTCGTTTTATTTTCGATACTATTGTTTAGAAATTATTGGTTTAATGGTCACTAGTACGTGTAGGGTTTTTTACGGTTATTAATTACTATGACTTCATTACTTCTCTAGCGGTAACGCTGTATAATTTAGTTTAACCTAAAACTCTAAGTAATACTATCGAAAAATAAGGAACTATCGATAGTTTAAAACTATCGATAGTTTGGTGATATCTAGCCATAATACTATCGATACTATCGATAGTATTGCAAGTCATCAATAGTATTACCCCAATTTGGGCTATCGATACTATCGATAGTATCGATAGTCCTATCGATATTCTAACTGATTTTCGAGGTCAACTATCGATAGTTCGGCATCGCTACTATAAATAAAGACATAGGTATTGATTGACAGGCCCGTTGGTCGAGTGGTCAGAGACGCTGGCCACGGAACCGTGAGGTACGGGTTCGAATCCCACTTGGGGCAAATGTTTTGTGTATATTTGTACAGATAGCGCGCGAGTTGAATGCAGTCGGGGCCTGAGACAAGACATACCTGAGCTCTGCATTCAACTCGCGCGCTATCTGTAGTTGACTCATGAATGTTTATAAACGTATTTAAGTACCTATGTCTATCCTTTCGCCTAGTATTCATAAACTAAGTTTGGAACTAGGGAATTGGTGTATCAGTCTGGAGAATTAGAATTAGAATTGTAATTCTGCGTCAGCCCAGTAACTCGTATGTAGCTCAGGTAGGTCTTCGAGTATACTTAAAAGCGCGCAGACAGCGACTTCATGTCTGCCGCGGACAAAGGTCGCCCAAACATAAAACAACAATTTGGCTGAGAATACAAGTAGGTACGCGGCGTGCGATAGTATTACTTCTTGTAATTAAATCTTTGAAAGAGATGAAACCAGAACGGAAACAAGGATAACGGTTGATCATAAAGATGCTGGAACAGGTGAATTAAATTGTATCTAGGATCTGCAATTAGCAGTGATGAAAGGTACTTCCCTGATAAAGAAAGAATAGTAAATGCAGGGAATAGGGTGAATGGAGAGTTAGGAAATCTTCTAGGCAGTAAAGTCCTAAGCCAGAAGGCCCAGCTCGCTGTACACAATGCGGTGCTGATTCTCACGCTAACTAACTAACTAACTAAACTTCACGCCACCTCCCTAGCGGGGTAGGCAGAGAGAACCGAACGCCATATAGCACACACCTTACTCGCCTCTACGCCTTTCATTCCTACGCTAACATATGGAAGCGAGAGTTAGGTATGGCAGAAAGAGCATGAACAGATATACAATCCGAAAGTGGAAGGATGAAGGAGCCGCAGAAGGTCCAGGCTCACCTACCACAACCAGATTGGTCGTGCATTAACAGAAGGTGATGTTAGGAGTCATAAAAACCGACGAGCTTGAATGAAAAGGATCATGAATGTTGAAGAGGCGAGTGAGGTGTGTAAGGATCGTGCCATATGGCGTTGGTTTTCTCTGCCTACCCCGCTAGGGAAGTGGCGTGAAGTTTAGTTAGTTAACATGTTTACTTGCGAACATCACTTTCTAAATCCCTTGTCAGCATTATTTTTTTTCAAAGTCACAATATTTTATATCTTATTTTGCCACACGAGGCATTAAGTAAAACATACATAACATCACTCCCGCAATCCCCGAAGGGGTAGGCAGAGTTAAAGTGGCAGCAGGCCCCTTTAACCACTTTCAGCCAAGTTTAACCAAGTGACAAGTAGCTAGATTGTCGCCTACCCAATCACATATCCAACCCGATATAACATTAGTCGCCTTTTACGACATACTAGGCAAGAAACACAGTTGGCACATTCAATATATGTCCCAGACAAACATGGGACAATGGGCCGAGTTAGTTAGCTACTTGTTTTTTATAAAAATCTCTGGTACTTGACAGATAACGCTCGCACGATATTTTTGCACGCACCGCGCTATCACTTAATCAAACTGTCGAGTTTTATCTTGTCTGTGAAAGGCAGACATCGGACTACGTATGATTAATTCCAACGTGATAACAGACTAAATTGACTGGCTCGTTGGTCGAGTGGTAGAGACCCTGGCCACGAAACCAAGGGTCGCGGGTTCGAATCCCGCTAGGGGCAAATGTTTCGTGTGATGAACATGGATATTTGTACTCGAGTCATGGATGTTTATAAACGTATTTAAGTATGTCTATCCGTTTACCTAGTATCCATAGCACAAGCATAGGCTTAGTTTCGAACTAGGGAATTGGTGTGTCAGTCTGGAGAATTTATTATTATTATGATTAAATATCCTGTCCACAACGATGGGCGCCTTCGTGGGGCAAAGTGGAATAAGCCCGACCTTAGGATATTCATTCATACAGTTCCTACCTACCCTCGCCATGCCTGCAAACACATATGAGGGGAGGCGGGTACTGTATTTTCCATAGAAACTTTCTTGACAGATACCTCCTTGATTTGTAACATTAAATAAATTATTATCGTACTTTAAATAAATATTTACTTATTCTATGCTCCCATGTCTTTATTTCCTTTAAAATATAAAGAAATAAGTGATCCGCCCCGACTTCGTACTGTGAGCACAAAACAATATTAAAACTCTAACTGCCTACTTATAAACTATTTACCACAAAGTATTTTAACATTACCCTTACATAGATTCAAATTATGCATTAAATCATTTTTAATGAGTAAGGGCTATTACAAGATCGAAGAATTCCTCAATGACAAAGATTTATGGTTAACTTCATAATGAATTGTTCATCTGCAGTGATATCTAGTCTTAAGTGTGGATTAATTAAGTTTACAAAATTGTATAATTGGCATTTAAAAGAGTAACTATCGAGTTTCTTGCCGGTTTCTTCTCGATAGATTCTACCTTCCGAACCGGTGGTAGTGTTATGTGTTCTTTTTTTTGTATATTGACTATTTATAAGTGCTTTCTTGAAGCCTATATAAATAAAGATATTTTGAATTTGAATTTGAATTTGAATTTCTTGAATTATTTTATCTAGCGGTGAAAACCCGATTAATATCTTTTGTGTCTGATTAAAATATACCTAAATTGTATGGTTACCACGGACTAGTGAAAAAAGAAGAACTCCACGCTGTCATACTATAGCGTGAAGCTACGTTTATGCATATGTGAGTGAGTTAGATATGAATACCAGATATCGGATATCAGTCATTTGGAGCGCTTATTACCTATGTCAATGTATGACGTAAGTTGCATGTCAAGTTGGAGCACCTGAGGAGCCTCAATGTCTAGATAATGGTGCGGAGATTGTTACTTACTGCTTTTATTTCGTGTACACATTGTATTTTTGGTAAGTACCATTTTTTTTTTCTTGCTTAGTATAAAATATCTAAGCAAACGGACAGAAGCAGTAACTGTTTTTTACTATGTAATGATTAATGGAGATTTAATTCATTTTAATTAAATCTTGGTTACAAAACTCATACACAACCTTAAAAAGTTACCTACCTACACATATTTTATTTACCTATTGTTTTGAGACTGCGCCATTCTTACAAATACAGCCATATACCTACTTATAACATGTTTACAAGAAACTATGAGTTCACAGTTAAGTAATGTTTTAATAAATACGCAACATAGTAACTGAATAACATCGAAAGTGGGTCAACAAACGAAATTCGACAGATTAGTGAGGAGCCATCGCGAAATGATAACGAATTACAGTTTTATTTTGAGTCGGGTCACTGATAACGGGAAAGAATAACACATAACATAATAATATTATAAACGCGAAAGTTTGTGCAAAAACTACTAACTGAATGGATTTTAGTGAATGGCTCGATGGCGCATTCGGTAGTGACCCTGCCCCATGCGCTAGAGTTGTGGGTCGATCCCCACCCAGGACAAACATTCGTATGATGAATACTTGTGTTTGTTCTGTGTCTGGGTGTAAATATCCAATATTTAAGTATATATTTGTAAAGCCACTGTTGATTCTGATAGTCGTAACACAAGTGCTTAAGCTACTTACCCCGGAGTCAGATCAATGTATGTGATGTATATAAAAAAAATAAAAAAAATGTGAAATATATGTATAAAGCTTATACCTACACCAGAATAACCTTAAGGCTATGTTTTATCGATGTACCACGCAAGCGAAGCCGCGGGCAGACGCTAGTATTATTATAATATAGTATTGCCGCCCTTGCCACCAAAAAGTCCCATGTTGGTCTGGGACTTGGCCCATGTTGATCTGGGACAAAAAAAAAAGAATGTGCCAACTGTGGTTTTTGCCTAGCGTGTCATAAGAGGCGACTAATGGTTTACGGCCTTTTGGGTATGTGACTGAGTAGGCGACGAGCTCGTCGCCTACTCAGCCACTTGTCACTCCTTTTTCACAGCTTTCCATCCAACCCAGCCCACTGTCCCATGTTGGTCTGGGACTTAAAAAGAATATGCCAACTGTAGTTCTTGCCTAGCATGTCGTAAAAGGCGACTAATGGTATATCGGGTTTTGGGTGTGTGATTGTGTAGGCGACAGGTTAGCCGCTTGTCACTGCTTTTTCAAAATTTTCCATCTGTCCCAGCCCGGCTTTATTTTTGGCTGAATGTGGTTGAAGGGGCTTGCTGCCCCTTCGACTCTGCCTACCCCTTCGGGGATCGTGGGCGTGATGTTATGTTATGTGTTATGTTATATATGCCACCAAAAAATACTAAGTACTAGCTGTGCCAGCGTTGTCACCCGCGTTTATGGTTAATATTATCAAGACTATTTCCGTCATACATGATTTCTATGCAACTTTAACCATTAAGGCTGCACACGCGACGGAAGCTTAAAAAATGGAGTAACTTCTCCCGTTTTCCCAACATTTCCCTTTATCCCTGCTCCTATTGATTGTAACGTGATGAAAAGTATACTATAACCTGCCCAGGAGTATGAAGAATAATTGTACCAAGTTTCGTTAAAATCCGTCGAGTGTTTCTATAAGGAACATACAGACAGACAGACAGACAGACAGACAAAAAATTTACTGATTGCATTTTTGGCATCAGTATCGATCACTAATCACCCCCTGATAGTTATTTTAAAAATATATTTCATGTACAGAATTGACCTCTCTACAGATTTATTATAAGTATAGATATAAATAACCTGAAACAAAAACTTTGTACACCTTTTTTAAGAAAATTACGCGGACGGAGGAGTAGGTATGCGATTTGGCACAGTTTTTATAGTTATGTATACATTCATAACTATACATAGCGTAAAAGTAAGATATCTTCTTCTTTTATCTTTTAAATAATAATGAATCGCTGTTCGTTAGTCTCGCTAAAACTGGAGAACGACTGGACCGATTTGGCTGATTTTGGTTTTAAAATATTTGTAATCTTCCAAGGTTTGTACGGTAAGAAAATATGAAAACATTGCAAGGAAAATAATAAATGAAAATCCGAGAACGATGCGTTTCGAAGTGCGCCGGGACAGCTAGTATTTTATAATTGTTGCATGTATTAAATAAATTAGAAATCCGTATAGCGGTGGTAGCACTGGTAGCTCAATGATAAGAACACGCGCCTCTTAACCGAGGAGTGCGGGTTCAAACCCGGGCACGTACCTCTGGATTTTTCAAGTCTATGTACGTATTTATACCACTAGCTCGACGGTGAAAAAAAACATCGTGATGAAACCTGCAAATTCAAACAACATTGGATTTGTAACCATGATCCAAAAATTGTCTGGTTCCCCTATCTTAGGGTTACGAAGGTCAGATCGGCAGTCGCTGCAATGTAATTACCAGACTTTCTAAATCTTGGATCATGGTCTAAGCGGACCCCGTCTAAGCACGGGACATAACGCTAGGAAGATGATGAATAAATTATAAATCCGTACATTACTTAAATTAATTAAAAAATAATACTAATTCCGGTCGAATTCCGACCAGCAGGCGACCATTATACAGTTACAATCTCTCAAGTCCTATGAGGATTACCAAGGTCGGGCGGGTCGCTTTGTGTAATCAGACTGTCAATTTAGGGTCATTGTCAAAATGGTCACAGTCCGCGGGGTATGACGGTATAAAGAATGTCTTATGATACTTCTCGTTTCCAATACAATATGTGTATCTATTACAATACTCACCGAAAATAGATGGGAAAGTATTTCTATCTATCCTTGTACCACGGACTAGTAAAAAAATTACTCCACGCTGTCATACTATAGCGTGAACCACGTTTATGCATGAGTGAGATACTTATGGATACCAGATATCGGATATCTGTCGGTTGGAGCACTTATTGTCAATGTGAGACGTAAGTTGCGTGTCAAGGTGGAGCACCCGAGGAGCTTCAATGTCTTGTTAGTGTTGCGTGTTTGTCTAGTTAGTGGCGCGGAGTCCTTCTTTTTTAACAAGTCCGTGTCCTGTAGGTACACGCAATTTCTGTTCCGTGGTCCTGTACATTTTCAAGCCTGGTGTACCTAGTTTACTTCGATGTAATGTATGTTTTGTCAATTAATTTATTATTATACTTTGTCCAAGTGGATATATTTGTAGCTCTTTAGAAATAGTGTATTATTGGCGGTGTTTTAACAATAACCATAGCGCATAATTTAAAAAATTATATTTACACTAGCGGCCGGGTACTTATGTACGGGCTTCGTTACGTATAAAGTGAAATATTAAAAATGTGATGAATGAAGAACCGCTCTACCGATTTTGTGCAAACTTCACATAAACCATCTACTAAATAGTCCGAACAAAGCCTAAACATTTGGTTTGGATAGGTGAGCCCGTTCTTGAGTTATACAATTACAACGAAAAGTGGCATTGATTTTTATATATTATATTGATAGAGCTCCAGCTGACCCGGCGCACTTCGTAACGCCTCGTTCTCGGATTTAAGAAGCCCATTTTTTTTTTATTTCCGCGCATCTTTTTTTTTTTAGGTACCTTTGCCTGACAATAACAAACACAACTAAAAAATAATTAGCGAAATCTCGAGATTTGCGCTTAGAAACACATTCAGCGATTCATTTTTATATTAAAGATTTGGTCAGTAACATGACAGTCATGACACGCATGTATAGCCCCTAGTCGTTAAGTTTATAAAATAGACATATCTACAAAATAATTACTTTGGAATTGCTTATTTTGTTGCGCGAATAAAGAGTAATTAATTTAAACCACCGCCGAGTTAGTCGGCCATAAGTTATGTTAATACATGGGTACAACGTAATATGAAGTAATAACACGCAACCAATTTAATTGCTAGGTCAGTTCTTCTCAAACAGAAGGAAAATCAAAACAAACTAATAAGCTACGGACTTATACATAGGTAATCATTATTTTCCTAGCGTTATGTCCCCGTGCTTAGGCGGGGTCCGGTTAGACCATGATCCAGGATTTAGCGAGTTTGGTTATTACGTTGAAACGACTGCCGATCTGACCTTCGTAACCCTTAGATGGGGAAACCAGACAATTTTTGGATCATACACATACCTTCACGCCCGTAATCCCTGGAGAGGAAGGCAGAGTCAAAGGGACACAGGACCATCTAATAACATTCAACCAAAAATAAAACTGGACTGGGTTAGATGAAAAATTGTGAAAAAGTTGTCACAAGTGGCTAGCTCGTCGCCTGATTGAACGCTAGCACTCGTGATACAATCAAACTAATTAAAGACCTACACGGGGTCATAATTGCTTCTGTTTGAGAACACATGACCAATGTCAAGTAAGTAGGTATTTGACCTTCCTAGTGAGCCCGGCTTGGCTAACCTAAAATTCATTGTATGTAAGGAATTTGCAAGTATTAAATATCTATCGAAAAAGCTTTTCTCCGTTTAGATTTCACTCACCTACTATGACCAGATTGGTCGTGTGTTAACAGAATGTGATGTTAGGTGCAGACGCGTCTTTACATGCAGTGCAGGGTGTGCATTGCACACGGGCGCAGCAGGCCTGGGGGGCGCCAAGCGCTACTCGCTACGGCGCCCCAATCGGCGCGCGCGTTGGCCGGTCACTTTCAATGACCAACGTAAAAAAGAGGCAAATCTTTCCTATATTTGACAGGTACATCAAAGCAAGATGTTAGGAGTCATAAATCCGTAGAGTTTGTATGAAAAGGATCATGAACGTTGAAGAGGCGAGTGAGGTGTGAAGGTTCGTGCACTATGGCGTTCGGTTCTCTGCATACGCCGCTAGGGAAGTGGCGTGAAGTTTAATTAGTTAGTATCAAAGCAAGGCGCGCCATGACTGGCTTAGAATTTGCCTCACATTGCCAGCACACAATGAAAGATCATTTTCTTAGTAAGCCCTGGACTTGGACCATCCAGGGCTAAATTAAGCTAAGAGGGACCTCCAGGTGGATCGCGACTGGTGTCTTGCCAGCCAGTAAGTTTAACTATACCTAACATGAAGGAATCCTGAGTTCCGCGTAAATCACGGCCTTGATCAATTGACTAAGTAAATATTTTTTTCTTAAAGGGTTGCGTGCTCTCAGATAACATATTTGTGTCTTCTTATCAGTATAAGTAACCAAATGTCAATTATACCTACTACTTAGTTAGGTAAGTAGTAATGCCTAAAATATTTATTTGCGCGATCAGTGACTGGGCTACTGAAAAATATCATTTGTAGGCACGGACTAGTAAAAAAAGAAGGATTCCGCGCCACTAACTAGACATTGAAGCTCCTCAGGTGCTCCAACTTGACACGCAACTACGTCACACATTGACATAATAAGTGCTTCACATGACAGATATCCGATATCTGGTATCCATAAGTATCTTACTCACACATGCTTAAACGTGGCTTTACGCTATAATATGACAGCGTGGAGTCCTTCTTTTTTTACTAGTCCGTGTTTGTAGATAACAAATAATCGCATCATGAGTGGATATAATTGGTGACGAAGGGGTAAAGACTGCACCAGTAGGTGTATGACCGTCAAAATTGTGAATTTCCCATTATCAGCAATGTACCGACGCGAAATATGCATGAACTTGATTCTGATTATAAACTTGTTGTTTGTTATCGACAAATGCCAAATAGAGGAAGTGATTGTACACGTGTGTGAGTCACGGGTAAGTCAATATTATACGCCATAACATATGTGCAAAATTAATCGCGATGCAATATGGATCATGACTGCATTATAAAACTATAATTCTATTTAGTCCGTCAGTTAGATTATACAAAAATACTAGACACATATTTTTCGCTTTATCAAATGAACAAAAAATCACAAAAATAAGGAGCATCAAAGTTTTGGAGGGGGCTTGCGACGTCACTACTTTGTAAAAAAAATACGAAAGCGTGACGTCACGCGAACTGTAATGCATTGTATCTTCGTCAATGTTTGTTTGACGAATAAAAAAAAAAATATTTTTTTATAATCTAACTGACGGACTAAACAATTTTTTTTGTCATCTAGCCTATTAAACCTTTCTTCTTCTATACGTAGGTACATTTAAAGTAGATATGTAGATACCTATCTTTATCTTTATACATAAACATCTCGTGCCACGAATTTGTGGCCACACTGCTCAGAAACAGCTCAAAAGTGGTCTTCTAGCGATAAGACCAGAGGATCAGGGTGCAAATGTAACAACTAGCTGCATTTCCCGTGTAGGTATTGATCACCAGCGGCGGTACTCATCGGCGACGCGCTTGATGCTCTCTTAGCCGAGTATGAAGCTGAACGAGAAGCAGGCTGATGGCACCAACCGCGCCGAGACCCTCGGGCGCACCCCGGCCTGCCCGCCCGGGCGAGACTCCGGCGTATATAGAGCTAGCAACAGCTGGTCTTCTTAAGTAGAATAGACCATCGTATCTTAACTAGTCTTCTTAATGGGAGTAAACCATCAGAGCATTTAATAGTTTCATACATACATACATAACATCGCGCCCATAATCCTCGAACAGGTAGGCAGAGTCGAAGGGGCAGCAAGCCCCTTCAACCACATTCAGCCAAAAATAAAGCCGGGCTGGGTTGGATGGAAAGTTGTGAAAAAGGAGTGACAAGTGGCTAGCTCGTCGCCTGCTCAGTCACATACCCAAAAGGCCGTAAACCATTAGTCGCCTCTTATGACATGCTAGGCAAGAACCACAGTTGGCACATACTTTTTTTTGTCCCAGATCAACATGGGCCAAGTCCCAGACCAACATGGGACAAATAGTTTCATAGTAAAGAAATATCAGATAGCGGTCTTCTAACTGTTAAACCGTTGTATAGTGATTCTTAGTGAATGATCATCATGTAGGAGTATTTTATTGAGAATATTACAGGATAGTGATCTTCTGATACGAAGACCAGTCCATTAGAAACCGGCCTTCTTGCGAGAAGACTGTTGTATATCTGTCCTCTTGTAAGAAGACCACTAGTTAGCAGTCTTCTAGGTAGAAGACCATTAGTTAGTAGCGGTCTTCAAGGTAGAAGACCATCAGTAAGCAGTCTTCTAGATTGAAGACCACTAGTTAGAAGTCTTCTAGGTAGAAGACCATCAGTTAGTAGCGGTCTTCAAGGTAGAAGACTATCATTAAGCAATCTTCTAGATAGAAGACCACTTGTTAGCAGTCTTTTAGGTAGAAAACCACCAGTAAACAGTCTTCTAGCGAGAAGACCACCAGCTCTTCCCCCCCAAGACCAGGGTAAAGGTGCAAATGAAACAACCAGCTGCGTCTCCCGTATATTGATCACCAGCGCACGCGCGTGCGGTACTCGTCGGCGACGGCGACGCGTTTGATGCTCTCGTAGCCGAGGATGATGCTGAAGGAGAAGCAGGCCGACTGCACCAGCCGCGCCGAGAGACCCTTCGCGTAGAGTCCTGTTAAGCCTTCCTCCGCCCAGAGATCTTTGAACACTTGTCGCATTGTGCTGACACCTTCCACCTACAAGGGGAAACGAGGTAACGTGAATTCTAACAGACAAAGACACTTACTTTTATAATATCCTCGTAACCGATATCGGTCACGGCGGCCAATCTCAACGAGGATTAGCCAACTGCGCGAGAGATATAATAATAATATTAATAATAAATCAGTTTATAGCTCAGACATTACAAAGAAAAAAATTACGAATCACAAAACAAAAGAGAAATGGACACTATAACGTACGAATTGACAAACAATAAAAATATAATTTGAGCAAAAAGGTATGACTCAGCTTGTGCTGACGCAGGACTGGAAAGGTCCTGTGAAGCGCTGATTTTCAGTCATACTTTCATCTCTCTAGGTGTAAGGTGAGAGGCGAATAAGTATGAGGGCTACTAATAATTATAATTTTTTATTAATTTATATTCAACAAAACCAATATGTATTATATAACAAAGGAAGGTAACAATAACTAACTCCTATTTGTATGTGTGTGCGTGTGTGTGTGTGTGTGTGTGTATGTATGTGTGTATATTATAGTGCACAAGTGTGTGCGCAAACACAGGTGCACTCTCTGTTCCTTCACCCTCATAGTCCGGTGAGACGGCACCTGACCGGAGAGAGGTCATGCGCAGGACCAACAGGTTAACATGCTTTCCGAGACACGGGGGTGGATTAATCCGCCAACCTTCTGACTCCCGGACTGTTACTGAGTAATTTAAACAAACATAGTATCACGCCAATAATCCCTGAAGGGGTAGGCAGAGTCAAAGGGGCAGCAGGCACCATTAACGACATTTAGCCAAAAACAAAACTGGGCTGGGGTAGATGGATAATTGTGAAAAAAGTAGTGACAAGTGGCTAGCTTGTAATTTAAATATAAAAAGAATATTAAGTACCCAGCCACAAATTTTGGCCCGACCCGGGAATTGAAACTGGGACCTCTTGGTCTTTAGGCAGCCCATGCTACCATTAGACCAACAAGGCAGACAGTCCAGATATACATACGATGCAGAATACCCTGAGCTCCAAGGCACTTATATGTGCAAAGTCATCCTGATCCAGACAGGCCCGTTGGTCGAGTGGTCAGAGAGGTCGCGGGTTCGAATCCCGCTAGGGGCAAATGTTTCGTGTGATGGACTTAAGACATTTGTACTCAAATCATAGATGTTCAATGTATTTAAGTATGTCTATCCGTTCAGCTAGTATCCATAGGGCAAGATTTAAGCTTAGTTTGGAACTAGGGAATTGGTGTGCCAGTCTGGAGAATTTATTATTTATTATCCAGCGACGCGCATATACACAACTAGTTGATTTCCGCGACTTCGCCCGCGTAGACTAATACTTTTGTATCCTACAGAAACTGTGCATTTCTCCGGGATAAAAAGTAGCCTATATGTTAATCCAGACTATAATCTATCTCTGTGCCAAATTTCATCCATATCCGTTCAGCAGTTTTTGCGTGTAGAAGTAACAAACTTACACACACACACACACTCACAAACTTTCGCTTTTATAATATTAGTGTGATACAATACAGAAGGCCCCCCCCTCACCTGCAGGCGCGCGCGCACGATGTCCAGCGGGTTGGTGAGGATGGTGGTGGTGAACCCGCCGAGCGTGCCGGCCACGCACTGTATCAGCAGGTGCGACACCCAGCCCGGGCTCAGCCGCAGCAGCTCGTCTGCCGCGCCGGACAAAAGGTCAACATACTGCCTAACATATACCCAGGGGGCCGTCAGGGGTCATGACCCCCTGACCCCTGACCTCGGTCCTATGCTGAGGTCAGGGGTCAGGGGTCAAAGGCCAGTTCCCAGGGGTCTGTCGAAGATCATGGGGTCAGGGTTCAGACCAGTTCGGTCAGACAATCTAGTTGTTTCGTTACTAGGGATGCGAAAGGGATGAGTATACGATCTACTCTGCAACCCCATCCAAATATGTCTCTATACTGTGTAAAATCTAGAGCGGTGGTAGCGCAATGGTAAGGACACGCGCCTCTTAACCGAAGAGTGCCGGTTCAAACCCGGGCACGTACGTCTGGATTTTTCAAATCTATGTACGTATTCATACCACTAGCTCGACGGTGAGGGAAAACATCGTGATGAAACCTGCAAATTCAAACCACTTTGGATTTGTAACCATTATCCAAAAATTGTCTGGTTCCCCCTATCTTAGGGTTACGAAGGTGTATCTTAGGGTTACAAATGTAACTACCAGACTCGCTAAATCCTGGATCATGGTCTAAGCGGACCACGTCTAAGCACGGGACATAACGTTAGGAAGATGATGTCTGTGTAAAATCTAGCAAGAGGAAGGAGGTGGGCAACAGTTGCTACTAATAAAGTAGTTTAGTAAGAGAGAGGGAGAAAGACTGTACTGAAACTCCATCCAAAGCTGGGGTCTAGGGGTCATATCGGCTTTCACGGTAGTTTAGCGTTACGTAATCCAGTGGGCGCTTTATATAAAGGCGTAGACGGTACATCCCAGGGGTTTAGTCGGTATACCCCGCCCACTACCACTTTGGGCGGAGTAGGGTCGTCCTACCATCTTAAATGCCCCGGGAATCCGACACACCCCGCTGATTCTCCCCTAGTTTCAGCGGGACGGTGCGTAACGCATTCCCCTAAGTCAATAAAAAAAAAAAACTAGGGGTCATGCTCCAAGGATTTAGGGGTCATGACATCAGGTGTCTAGGGGCTATTCAAATTCAAAATATCTTTATTTATATAGGCTTCAAGAAAGCACTTATAATGTATATAGTCAATGACCCCAGATTCTAGGGGTCGCGACCCCAGTTATCTAAAGGCCTCTGAAGGTTTAGATTCAAACAACTCACCTTGATAAGCGGTATACAGCGCCCACCACAGCGCTGAGTTGGGTACGTACGCCGCCAACGACGCCGTGTACCCCCTGTAGTACCCCCGCAGGCCATGCAGCCTGTACACCCGCACGAACACCTCCCTCGCCAGCCCAGCTTTGCTCCAGCGCCTGTCCAGGTCCAGGCCGAGCGGGTTTATCTTCTGGAAGAAGGCCTATAGGTGAATAAGTGGACCCGTTCTTCGGGTGTTAATGTACGGTGGTGGCATCATGATGGTCAATTTAGATTTTTATTAGAGGAAAAACTACATTCCTTTTTATATTATGATATAAAGAAAGAATTGTCCCACGTTGGTCTGGGACTTAAAAAAAATTGACCCAATTGTGTTCCTTGCCTAGCATGTCGTAAAAGGCGACTAATAGTATATCGGGTTTTGGGTGTGTAATCGTGTAGGCGACGAGCTAGCCACTTGTCACCTTTTAAAAATTTTTCATCTAACCCAGCCCAGTTTTATTTTTGGCTGAATATGGTTAAAGGGGCCTGCTGCCCCTTTGACTCTGCCTACCCCTTCGGGGATTATGGGCGTGATGTTATGTATGTATGTATTAAAAAATCAGCGAAGTATTTGGCTACTCAAGCCGCTTTTGTTGAGCAGAATAATAATGACATAACCACAAATTTGGAAACGGTTCCAAGTCATTTAAACAGATTATTTACATTTGCCCTTGGCTCGGCTCGCACGGTACATGAATAAAATATGGCCTATAAGTTATTCGGGTGTATGAACTATATTATTCTAAAGCAGCTATACTCAATGTGTGTTCCGCGGAACCCTGGGCTTCCGTAAAGCCTTTCTGGGGGTTCCACTAAAATTGGTACTGGGGGAAAATCCGTTAAAAGTCGATTATTACCCCCCCCCCCCCCGCACTGCCGCCCGCGCTGTTCTAGGGTCCCGTCAAATACTCCGCTTCCTAAAAGGGTTCCATAGCATAAAAAGTTTGAGAAGCACTGTTCTAAAGTATAGTATAGGGTTTTGACCGGCTCGATGGCGGTTAGATGGAAAATTGTGAGAAAGTAGCGACAAGTGGCTAGCTCGTCGCCTACACAATCACACACCCAAAACCCCATACACCATTTTAATAGCCAATTTTTAATTTACCAATTGTTTATAGTTATCAAGTAATTAACTCACCGGGTTCTTGCTGCCGCCGGCGCGGCTCTTGACCAGCCCCAGCACCATGAGGTGCTGGCTCAGCACGTCGAAGGGCACGATGATGCTCTGCCCCACGATGGACGCGCAGCCCCCGCCTATGAACGACTGGAACGGGAGAATATGGGGTCAAAGTAATTGGGCGTACGCAAGCAGCTGTCCACTCCCTGGCCTCGTGTGCCAAGGTACCCGCTGGTCTATTTACTATCATCATCTTCCTAGCGTTTTGTCCCGTGTTTAGACGGGATCCGCTTAGACCATGATCCAGGATTTAGCGAGTCTGGTAAATACATTGAAGCGACTGCCGATCTGACCTTCGTAAACCTAAGATATGGGAACCAGACAATTTTTGAGATAATGGTTACAAATCCAAAGTTGTTTGAATTTGCAGGTTTCATCACGATGTTTTCCATCACCGTCAAGCTAATGGTATAAATACGTACATAGATTTGAAAAATCCAGAGGTACGTGCCCGGGTTTTAACCCGCACGCCTCGGTTAAGAGGCGCGTGTCCTTGTTATTGAGCTACCACCGCTCTCACCTATTTACTATCAATAATATTGTATTGCTATATCTACGCACTTGTTAAATATGAACGCTAAGTGAGGAGCAATGGTAGATATAATAGTTTTTAATGCACCTACCGAGAAACCTCACAGATCCTCTGTTTTCTTAAGGTTCAAATCATTAAAGTATTTCGAAATAATATCAGAGTCGTATTTTCTGAAAATGTATACTTATTAATTTGTTTAATTATTTCTTTGTATGGCATATTAGGGCAGCAGTTATTAAGAATCGGTTGTCCCATATAGTTACTCATGATATGGCCAATACGTTTGCCTAACTCGTCACGAAACATAACAATATTTTTTCTTCCGACAATTTCTGACCGCACGACGGAATTCCTGGTATTTTATGCACAGGATAAAGATGACATGCAATCACATTTGTTATCGGAGAACGATGAGGCACACACCGTCCGAGACCTGTTTACATTATTTATAATATTTATGCAATCCGTGTTATTGCAACTTAAAATATATGTATTTAAGAGGTTCTTCAAGGCCAATATGTGTTCCTCATTCTCTTTTTTAGAGCGTAAATACCTGCTGGTCATATTGTCCAATAATTCTTTTAACAACTGTATTTTAAATAAACAAACGTAACATCACGCCCATAATCCCCGAAGGGGTAGGCAGAGTCGAAGGGGCAGCAGGCCTTCAACCGCATTCAGCCAAAAACAAACCTGGGCTGGGTTAGATGGAAAATTGTGAAAAAAGTAGTGACAAGTGGCTAGCTTGTCGCCTACACAATCACATACCCAAAACCTGATATACCATTAGTCGCCTTTTACAACACGCTAGGCAAGAAACACAGTTGGCACATTATTTTTTAGTCCCAGACCAACATGGGACATAAACTGTATTTTACATTCAAAATGTTGTATGTTATATGAAAAGACTTATGAATGTAAAAGAAGCGAAACGTGTATGTCAGGATCGTAGCAAATGGAAGTACGTGATCTCTGCCTACCCCCATGGGAAAAAGGCGTGACATTATGTATGTATGTATGTATGTATGTATGTATGTATGTATGTATGTATGTATGTATGTATGTATGTATGTATGTATGTATGTATGTTGTATGTTTCTTTCATAGCTAGTGATTTTATTGTCTAAAGATAAAGAATTTAAATTAAGGTCATCACGTAGTCTCTGCCTTCCCTTAATACCTAGTCTTTTCTATATACCTATTAATTCTAACATATTTCTTAAACTTGTTCCTGCTGCATTTAACTATTTCGCCTGGAGGCAGTGGCGGATTTACCTTAAGGCCCAGTAGGCCCGGGCCTAGGGCGGCCAGATATTAGAGGCGACCAATCGTGATAAAAATTAAGTGATGACGCTTTAGTACTGAGAATTATGGCCTAGGGCCTAGGGCGGCCAAAACTGTAAATCCGCCACTGCCTGGAGACACAACATATATAAATATATATTCAACTACATCACATACATTGATCTGACTCCGAGGTAAGTAACTTAGCACAACGATATCAGAAACAACAGTGGTATTACAAATATATCATATTGTCTATCGATAGGCTATCGATAAGCCTATACTGAAAAGTATCGGTAAACAGCAATACCTACTATCGATAGATGATTTGGCCGTTAAACTATCGATGTTTCGGCAACACTACTGTACGCAGTTACGGTATACAATACAAATATAAATCGAATACAAATCGACTAACTCACCTTAGTTTTGGCACTGAAGTCGTATTTGCCCAGCTCATGTCTGACGCCCTCGTACGTTGTTATGTACGCCACACCTGATATTATCTGAAACTGAACGAAAACAAAACGTTACCAATGTTTATCATACCAGCTGTTATCCGCGACATCACCCGTACAATTTAGTTTATGTAAATAGCCCGAGTTAGTCTTTGAAACACCATTAATCGGCCAATAAAAGATTTGACTAAATCTTTATACTATACTACCCCGCTAGGGAAGTGGCGTGAAGTTTAGTTAGTTAGTTAGTTTTATACTATTTTTCTTCTAACCCACTTTGTTGGCCACAAATATAGTATAGTATAAGTATTCATATTCAAGAGATAAGTTAATATTCAAGGAGTTAAGAATATCCATAAATAAAAGAGCATACTCTACACACACACACACACACACACACACACACTCACACACACTCACACACGCGCACACGCACTCACGCACGCACGCACGCACGCACGCACGCACACGCACTCACGCACGCCCGCACGCACGCCCGCACGCACTCACTCACGCACGCACTCACTCACGCATGCACGCACGCACGCACGCACGCACGCACGCACGCACGCACGCACGCACGCACGCACGCACGCACGCACGCACTGATCAATGAACCCTGGTAAGCTTTTCTGGGATTGCTGGCGTGATGTTATGATGTGAATGACTTACGCTGGAAAGCCAGAAGCCTCTGTACAATCCGGACACGCCCTCGGCGCGGTATATCTTGGAGATGGCGTCCGCCACTCCGCTGTACGCTTCCTTCTTGCGTTGCACCTGGATCTGGGTCTTCACCAGGGTCAGGGGGTATAGCGCGCACCGTACTGCGGACAGATTGATTGATTGATCATACAGTTCGATGAGCGGTAGTAGCTCAATGGTAAGGACACGTGCCTCTTAACCGAGGGATGCGGGTTCAAAGTTTTGGATTTTTCTAATATATGAAATGAAATTTTTATTTATATAGGCTTCAAAAAAGCATTTATAAATCGTCAGAACAAAATAAATATAAACCGGTTCAAAATGCAGATTCTACCGAGAAGAAACCGGCAAGAATCTCGATAGTTACTCTTTTAAATGCCAGCACATTGCACATTGCGTCTGACCACGGGACATAACGCTAGGAAGATGATGGTGATACAGTTCGATGACATTCAAGGGGTAAAATTAGAGCAACTTCAATTCTCAGACCCACAATTTGTGGTGGTAGATTCATGTAGCTTTAAGAATTACGTAAATCTGACGTTGCCGGTTCCTTCTCGGTAGAAGCAGCATTCCGAATTGTGTAGGCGACGAGCTAGCTACTTGTCTACGCTAATCCTCGTTGAGATTGGCCGCCGTGACCGATATCGGTTAGGAGGACATTACACTATGCATGTAACATATTAACCCATTTTTTTTTTTTAATTTTTAATAAAAAAAATAATATCTAAACAATAAAATCCTGTATCTTGGAACCCCTAAATATGTATTGTGCATTTCTTCTTTCTAAATATCGTAAAAAAAGCACATATTTAATTTACTTTTTTTTTTTTTTTTTCTGTTCTGTATCATCTGCAATCAGTCGCCAAACTATATATAATCAGATGTGTTGCGTGTTTATTTGCTGCTCAAAGAGCAGCTGGCCTTTGCCATGCTGCCCTCCTAAATCACGTGGGTTCTTTTTAACCTTCTAACCACGTTGTCGTTCTTCAGTAATCCATAAGCAAGTGGATTGGGGTGATGAGTAAGACGTTTGACGTGTTGTTTCTTGTAGCGCTCTATTTCTGAGGCCACCGTTGCTATGTTCAAGTACTATTTCGACTGGCTCGATGGCGCATTCGGTAGTGACCCTGCCCTATGCGCCAAGAGTTGTGGGTTCGATTCCCACCCAAGACAAACATTTGTATGATGAATACTTGTGTTTGTTCTGTGTCTGGGTGTTAATATCCAATATTTAAGTATATATTTGTAATACCACTGTTGATTCTGATATCCGTAACACAAGTGCTTAAGCTACTTACCTCGGAGTCGGATCAATGTATGTGATGTAGTCGGATATTTATTTATTTATTTATTTATTTAATTTACTTAGCAATCAATTTCAAGTCTGTCGTATAATCCTAATCTGGGCAGCTTATCAGATAATAATAGTACGCACGTTTTTAAATATCGTTATCTATATCTTATTACTGATATCACTGTTATGTGTTTAAAAATGCATGCTTGTTATGCCACACATTTATCTAGCCCAGGGTTTTCCAACCTTTATTCCACGGAGGCTCTCCAGACCAAAAATTATATTTTCATGCCATTGTCGCCTACACAATCACACACCTAAAGCCCGATATACCATTAGTTGCCTTTTACAACATGCTTGAAAAGAACCACTGTTGGGACATTATTTTTAAGTCCCATACCAACATGGAACAATGAGCCCATTGTTATTCTTTTCACAATTTCCCAACAAAATTGTGTAAAGAAGAAATGTGAATTAACTATTTACTAAGTAAGAATTTACAATAGATTGAATTTAAGACTTATATTAATGAAGATACATAAACAAAGCTAATAAAATAAAATGAAATAATTTCAAAATTACCTGTGAAACTGCTCAGCGTATACAAAGGGTAGAATTTGCTCTTATCCATCATCCCCCATTCTATTGAAGTAATCATCTGTGGTGGCGGCGTCTCCACCATAGTGGCAGCCATCTTTGCTTTGTCTCTCTCACTCTCCTTGTCCACGCTAATTCTTTCTTTGTCTCCTATCTTGCTATCCGTCCATACACTCAACAGCATCTATGTTACTCTTTATACTATTTCTTTAAACATATATATATTACGTCAATATGTATATACAATCT
The DNA here is from genome assembly GCA_951394215.1 of Glyphodes perspectalis. Classification (NCBI taxonomy): domain Eukaryota; kingdom Metazoa; phylum Arthropoda; class Insecta; order Lepidoptera; family Crambidae; genus Glyphodes; species Glyphodes perspectalis. The sequence goes on from OX596228.1 coordinate 1,926,191, forward strand.
CTTTGGTAACTTTGCACTCTATCACTAATCATAGATCACTAAAACAGCCCTTTACTAGTTTCAAAAACTATTTAAAAATGGAATCAACGGAACATAAAATTCACGATTTCATATATTCAACAAAAATAAATAAATATAACGATTCTCCTAGTTGTTAGCTAAGCAAACGACGACACTATTTTGTTACTTGTCTACGATTTAACAGTTTCTCTAATGTCTAAGATATTTTAAAGTGGTCTAAGTATTTTTTAGACGTGGATATAGTTGTGATGTTTTCTTCCATGGTTGCTCAGAGTGCTTCTTGATTGTCTACACTTCTGAAATAAATAAAAAAACACTTTAAAGGCACAAAAAACAATCTATTACATAAATAATAATAAATTAGCACCACCCCACGGTTTCACTCGCATAGTTCCTGTTCCCTTGGGAATATGGGGTTAAAATATAGCCTTTGTTACTTCTGGATAATGTAGCTTTCCAATGGTGAAAGAATTTTTGAAATTGGCACAGTAGTTTTTGAGTTTATTCATTACAAACATACACACACACACAAAAATACAAAAATACAAATCTTTCTTCTTTATATTATTAGTATAGATCAGTTAAAAAGACATAGTAACTACTATATTGCAACTAATATTTTAAGTTTAATAAATTATAAGTATAAGTTATCGTTAAATCTTTACAATAATCAAGCCGTTAAACTTTATACAGAAAAGTAAATAATTATAGAAATTACTATTACCAATTGCTTTTCAATCCATAAACTAACCAGTAAAATCTTACTATTCAATAAACAAATAGATTTTAATTTATCTGACAATAATTAATAAATAACAATTTTTTTTAAATCCTATCACAATTAAAAATAGGTGCAGAGTTATTAAAAACAGTGACTCTTAAACTAAATCACAAGTAATCGTTAAACTTAAGTTAATGACAAGCAATTATCATTAAAGAGATTACTTAAGTACTGTAAATATTTTTTTTATGTTATCAAAGTGCCATAAAGGATATGTTGGGTGTGATTGATGTATTAAGTAACCGTGATATAAAAGTGATGTTACAAAACCTTGCAAGGCTAAAGATGTTATATAAATATAGAATATAACAATATATTAAAAATGATTGATGTTGTCAATACTTTTAATGTTAAATACATTTTAAAGTTGTAAACAATGTTTTATATTAAAAAGTACTAAACTTAGTATGGAATATTGAATAAAAAATTACATTATGAAAGAATTGGCTTATCAGAATACATCAATATAAAATAAACAATTGCTCAATATGAGACATTTAATTGCAATAAAAAATAAAATTAGGGAGTAATGGAATTCGAGCAATGATGAATAGATCGTACAGGTTTTTGACTTCAAGATCAGTCTGTTTAATATAATGGCGCCAAATTTTTAGGTCAAAACTCAATTTACATAAAAATTGTGTGACCAAAGTATAATCAATAATATGAAGTGTTGAGAGCAGTTTTCTCTTTTACATAATTTTATTGATCCTATGTTGGTTAATAACAGAGTTATTCAAGATATAATTACTTGTATGCATTAATTACAAAGTAAAATAAATACATACTACTTGCAATGTGTTACAATTCATAGAAACATGTCGAAAAACCACAAATCTCACTTGCAAGTGAATGTTTCAGATTCTTAATAGGAAGTTTTGACACGCATTTAACCTTGGCGTACTCATTTCAGTGTTTGCCCATGAATTTTACAGGTAAAATTAGATAATCTTGACCATGAAAGACACTGTACTTACTTTAAGTAGTTGCCGTAATCCATAACAATAGAAAGTAGGCGAACAGTTCATTTAACACGTAAAGCACGTAAAGTGGTTTCTGAAAACGTTTTATGTAATAATTTTCTCAATTTCGATTAATAGAATCATGGAAAAATATTCTTTCGTAGCTGTCAGCTGATTGGTCGTCCTTCATTTTGGTCATAGATTGAAATAGATATTGGGGACGTCAAATAAGTTTGCGGCTTGAGGTAGCACTTTATTTAGATGAATTTTGACACATCACATACTATACTAGCCGTAGCATTATAAAAAAATATGCTAGTAACACTGATTGTCAAGAAGTTAAACGTGTTCTTGTTTTGTCGAAATAAAAAATATTTTTATACTTTGACAATTACAAAATCGTTATCAAACATTTATTATTGTTTTTAGATTTATATACAATCAATGTGTAAGAAATTATATTCTAAATTGCTCTGGAACTAGACGTGTGTCATTGTCTGTCACTGAACTTTCTTCTCTCGACCACTTTCTGATTTCGTATATTACATTTTATGATTTTATTTATAATCTACTAGTGTAAAATGGTACGTTTTTCATTTATTAATTTAATATTATGATATAATTTCGGGTTTGATTGTTTATTGATAAACATATTTCCTTTTCCAGGCCCGATATTTCAAGGAGCAAGACATTGATGGTATGTTTATCTAGTTTTAGACTCGTCCGTGGTTTTAGATCTAGTTATGATAATGCTTTTATATCGTAATCACCTAGTAATATCAGTTAAATTAATTTGTATCTCGTATATCTATAAAAAAAGCGAACTATAGTGTTTAAATTCTAGTATTAGATTTATTTGATTGCGTATAATAAGAATAACGGTATTTCACTCTTATTTTTAAGTTTAGGTATTAACCATTCGTAGTTTATTAGGTTAGTGTATTGGAATGAACAACCCATTAAATTTATCACTTATCCTATCATAATGTACCTATATATAACTATATTGTTCCTCTTTGCGTAATTCTGTAGTTAAGACATGGTCTAAACCAGTGGTTCCCAAAGTTGTCTGGGCTATGACCCATCTAATACAAATTTACAAACTCGAAACCTACTTCTAGAAAAATTAACTGTTTCCAATAGCTTAAAGAAAGGAAGGTTAGTGTGTCATTCTACAGACAGGGCCCACTCAGGATCGCAAGCGAATACTGAGTGACCCATAGTTTGTGAATCCCTGGTCTAGACAGAAAATAATTTATGATATCAATTCAAGATACTATTTATAACAAAAACTTTTTTTATTTAATGATTTATTTATCCCACTTTTCAGAGTTCCGTGAATGCTTCTACTTGTTTGCGCGGTCGGGTCAGATCACTTCGCTGGATGAGCTCACGGTGGTCATGAGGTCGCTGGGCATGAGTCCCACCATACAAGAGCTGACAGGTATTATATTTATTGTATTATGAACACCTAAACAATCATAAAAACTAACTAAACTTTGCGCCACTTCACACACAAGTTTAGTTAGTTAGACAATAATATTTATGGTGCTTTAAGAGTTTACTTATGTCTTATAATCAAAGTAACAAAATCTTCTCTTTACAATGTCAAAAAGTCAAAAGTCAAAAATATCTTTATTTACGTAGGCCTCAAAAAAGCATTTGTGAATTGTCAAGTAATAAGTGGAAAATAGAACAATTTGAATCTACCACCGGTTCGGCATTTGGATCTACCGAGAAGAAACCATCTAGAAACTCGGTAGTTACTCTTTTCAATGCCAGATAGAATATGAAAATTAACATTTACATATTAAGTTAATTTGACATATCAGATCTGAGGAGTTTACTATGAAATAAGAACACCATCAACATCTGTAATCAATCAAATTACTAGTACCCTTTTTAGGAGTACTCTTTTCACATAAACCTATCATGCAGTTTAAAGGGCTTTTTGCAAGACCCATATAAGTAAGTATATTACAATATGTTCAGTATTTATGATTATTATCCGTTTTGGTGTGTAAGGATTGTGGCATATAGCGTTCGATTCTCTCTGCCTACCCCGCTAGGGAAGTGGCGTGAAGTTTAGTTTGTTAGTTAGTTTTCTGTCATGTTGTCCAAATAAATAAATATTGTGCTCAGACCACATTCAGTTATGCTAGTATATAAAAAAAAAAAAAAAGCTTATTATAATTCATCTTCCTAGCGTTATGTCCCGTGCTTAGACGGGGTCCGCTTAGACCATGATCCAGGTTTTAGCGAGTCTGGTAATTACATTGAAGCGACTGCCAATCTGACCTTCGTAACCCTAAGATAGGGGAACCCGATAATTTTTGGATCATGGTAAAAAGCTTATTATATTTATTATTAATAATTTCAGGTTACCTAAAAGGCAAAGGCGGCAAGATGTCCTTTGCAGATTTCCTCGAGGTGATGCACATACATTCGCGCGCTGAAAACTTGCCGGGCGAGGTAGGCTAGCTAGTGACTGAATGTATTGTACGACAGAATCTTTAAACCATCATGTTAACTTCTTTTACTTTATTTAGTTCCTGTTCCTGTAGGAATATGGGGATAAAATATAGCCTATGTTACTTCCAGATAATGTAGCTTTCCAATGGTGAAATAATTGTTGAAATTGGCACAGTAGTTTCTTAGTTTATTCATTACAAACATACACAGACACAAAAATACAAAATTATAAATCTTTCCTCTTTATAATATTAGTATACATATATTTCTTCATATTTTTATTATTTATTACCAGTTTTATTTTTGTCTGAATGTGGTTAAAGGGGCCTAATGCCCCTTTGACTCTGCCTACCCCTGCGGGGATTATGGGCTTCATGTTATGTATGTATTTCTTTCTATCAATGTTTACAATGTGTGAACACCACTTATACATACATTCCTTTACGCCTGCAGTAGGCAGAGTCCAAGGAGAGATAAGATCCTTGGACCACATTCAGCCAAAAATAAAATTCGACCTTTATTTTTATTTTTGTTCAATATGTCTATATTTATGTAGGCCTCAAAAAAGCACTGTTAAACCATACAATTTATAAAAATCTGTAGAGCAATGTAAATCTAATTTAAAAAACCACCGGTTCGGAATGCTGATTCCACCGAGAAGAAACCGACAAGAAACTCGGTAGTTACTCTTTTCAAAATGAGATCAAAATATGATCTGTGTGATATCTAATTAGTTACCGCACTTAGCGTTGTAGGTGGGCCATTGTAATAATAATAATAATAAATTCTTTAGACTGGCACACCAATTCCCTAGTCCCAAACTAAGCTTATAAGCTTGTGCTATGGATACTAGGTGAACGGATAGACATACTTAAATACGTTTATAAACATCCATGACTCGAGTACAAATATCCATGTTCATCACACGAAATATTTGCCCCTAGCGGGATTCGAACCCGCGACCCTTGGTTTCGTGGCCAGGGTCTCTGACCACTCGACCAACGGGCCAGTCAAAATTGTGCTTATACAGTTATTAAGAACGTTACAATAATCAGATCTGTATATCAAATTATCCAGGTGGTGAACGCGTTTAAAGCGGGCGACGGCGACAAGATGGGCGCGATACCCGCGCGGCAGCTGCGCAACCTGCTGCAGAACTGGGGCGAAGGCCTGTCCGCTAGAGAGGTAACAGTCAAGGACACATAGTCTAAAGTAAAACACGTCGAAATACTCTATTATATATAAAAATAGTCTACATAGTTTTGAAACAAACACTTATAAATCGTCAATTCAACAAGAAAATCAACTAATAATATGAATCTACCACCGGTCCGGAATGTTGCATCTACCGAGAAGAAACCGGCAACAAACTCGGTAGTTACTCTTTTCAACCACATATTTTACAAGGGTGTATAAATAAATGTTGTTGCTGTCCCATGTTGGTCTGGGACTTAAAAAGAATGTGCCAACTGTGGTTCTTGCCTAGCATTTCGTAAAAGGCGACTAATGGTATATCAGGTTTTGGGTGTGTGATTGTGTAGGCGACAGGTTAGCCGCTTGTCACTGCTTTTTCACAATTTTCCATCTGTCCCAACCCGGCTTTATTTTTGGCTGAATGTGGTTGAAGGGGCTTGCTGCCCCTTCGACTCTGCCTACTACCCCTTCGGAGATCGTGATGTTATGTACATATATATATGTATGTATGTGTACATATATATATATATATATATATATATATATATTTATATATTGTTGTTCACAGGTGGATAACATATTTCGTGAAGCGAATGTGTCTAACAACGGTACGGTGAGATACGAAGACTTCGTGAAGATTGCGTGCGCGCCCGTTCCCGACTACTATTAGTAGTAGAACTACTACAACTTCTAGTACTAATACTACTATAGTGCCCGGCAAATAAGTTGAACAAAGTGCGAATAGAACAGCAATACATTGCCACTTATTAATATATAGGTGTGTCTCGCTCACACTTTGTTCAACTTATATGCCGCGTGTTATATGATACTATGCTGAACTTAGGTCTCTCCACAGTGTAGGCTTAGGTAAGAGCGAGATTAAAATACTTGTAGTATAATAATGTAATAGTATTACTATTACTAGTATATACAGGGTAGTTTGTAAAACATTAATGACCTCGCAGGAGTAGGTTACTGATATTATAAACAACAACGTTCGTTCTAAGACTTTTCCTAAATCGACAGAAAACAACGGCTTTCCATATAAAATGACCAAATAGCTAAATATTCCACAACACCACATTGATTGATCTGATTGAGCGGTGGTAGCCCAATGGTAAGGACATGCGCCTCTTAACCGAGGAGTGCGGGTTCAAACCCGGGCACGTACCTCTGGATTTTTTAAATCTATGTACGTATTTATACCACTAGCTCGACGGTGAGGGAAAACATCGTGATTAAACCTGCAAATTCAAACAACTTTGGATTTGTAACCATAATCCAAGAATTGTCTAGTTCCCCTATCTTAGGGTTACAAAGGTCAGATCGGCAGTCGCTTCAATGTAATTACCAGACTCGCTAAATCCTGGATCATGGTCTAAGCGGACCCCGTCTAAGCACGGGACATAACGCTAGGAAGATGATGACCACATTGATTGATCTGACATTACGAGGTATCTTAAGCACTTGTATTACGGATATCGGACTTAACAGTATTACAAATATATTCTTAAATATTAGATATTAACACCCAGACACAGAAAAAACACAAGTATTCATCACACGAATATTTGTCTTGAGTGGGGATTGAACCCACAACTATTGGCGCATGGGGCAGGGTCACTATCAAATGCGCCATCGAGCCACTAAAAATGTAGTTGACAGCTGATGTGGTTTGTATGAAAATGCGATTTTGTTTTGTCCATTTAACAAAGCTGTTTATAATGTCGCTAATCTACTCCTGAGAGGTTGTTGATGTTTTACAAATGACCCTGTGTAAGTAATAATATTACTACTGTAGTTCCGGCTTGTCCAACCATAAACTGGGCTTAGGACTCTACTACTGCTTAATTGTGTCACACTTGACTGGCCCGTTGGTCGAGTGGTCAGAGACCCTAGCCACGAAACCAAGGGTCGCGGGTTCGAATCCCGCTAGGGGCAAATGTTTCGTGTGATGAACATGGATATTTGTACTCGAGTCATGGATGTTTATAAAAATATTTAAGTATGTCTATCCGTTCATCTAGTATCCATAGCACAAGCTTATAAGCTTAGTTTGGGACTAGGGAATTGGTGTGCTTGTCTCAAGAATTAATTATTTATGTATTATTATTACTTAGACGAAAAACGGCAACAAGTTAGAGAAGGGGGGATTATTCCACTTTGCCCCACCAAGGCGCCCCAGGACTCCACCATTGGATTTAAAATTATCCAAAAATTATGTCACTCCTTAGCCGAAGTCAAATATTCTTTATTTATATATAGGTTTCAAGGAAACACATAAATCGTCAAGTAAAGGTAAACTATATGATTCTACCACCGGTTCGTAATGTTGTATCTACCGAGAAGAATCCGGCAAGAAACTCGGTACTCTTTTCAATACAATTTATACAAAGGTGTATAAATCATAGTTCATTTTGAACCATGTTTTAAAACAAAAATTTTAAACAAAACACTGTGACGAGGGACGAGGGGGGAGGCTCTGCGCAGTGACGTCATATGGGTAATTATTAAATAAGTAGCCAATTACGCCAATCTTACAAACCCCATTGTTATATTTAATTTTACCCACTTAAAAAGTGATATTGAACTTTTCTTTTAAACATGAACTCGTTTAGAAAGTATTCCAATTGAATTTTGAATTGTATTATTAATATTATTCTTGAAAATATATTTTTTATAAGATAAATGTATAACTTATTCTAATACAAAATGATAAAATGTACATACATACATACATAATGTAACGCTTTTTACCTGTGTAAAATGTAATTTTAAATTATTCCCAGAAAAAAATATTTTTATAAGATAATTTATTATGCATAGCACGACATCCTTTAAAAAGTATTTTATTCGTTAAAATTTTAATTTATTATACTTCTGACAACATTCCGCAATAATTCAATTGATGGCATAATCGATATTTCGAATTCAATTGACAGTATTATGGTGTTAATATTTTTTTGACTACTTAGAGATGTCAGCTTGAATTAACTTTATGTCTAAAAAAATAATTAATTATATTCATATTTTGTACCGTCCATTACTATGTTAATAGAATATTTAGGTCCTAGATCTGGGACCTAGGTTAGTGCAATACCACGTAATAAGCATTTAATCTATACTAATATTATAAAGAGAAAATATTTGTTTGTTTGTATCGAATAGGCTCCGAAACTATTGGACCGATTTGAATAATTCTTTCACCAATAGAAAGCTGCTTTATCAGCGAGTAACATAAGCTATTGATAATTTGATTTTTTCAAAATTTGATAAAGCGAAAATCTAACTGACTGACCAAATAGAATTATAGTTTTTTATTACAGTCATCATCCCTATTGAATTTAGTGACATTTGGCTAATGGTGATGCTGATAAGCTAACACAATTTTGAGTTATCTCAAAAAACCGTCGCAGTGAGTAGACGCTTGTTTTTTTTAAATTTCCGGTTATTCAAAGGATGCAGTTTCGTTGTATTGCACTAACCCCGATATTGTCTATGGAATTATCTATGGTGAATGGTAAATAAAACACTTGTATTTTCAAACGGCATTTTATTCAAACGTAACAATTCTATATTATGATATGGCACTGGGTCTGTGTGGTCCATTCGCTAATTATAGGATTAATTAATCGCGTTGTGCAATTAAAGAGAACAGTCATCTTGCCGGCGATATGTCCCGCGCTTAGTCGAGGTCTACACCATGATCCAGGATTTAGCGAGTCTGGCAATTACACTGAAGCGACTGCCGATCAGACAATCATAGTAGATAGGAGAACCAGACAATTTTGATCATAGGTTCCCAACCTTTTTTGGATTACCGCCCCCTTAATAAGAAAAAAAAAACAGAAAGATAACTACAGATAGCGCGCGAGTTGAATGCAGTCGGGGCCTTAGACGAGACATACCTGAGCTCTGCATTCAACTCGCGCGCTATCTGTAATTTAGTTTGCGATTTTAATAGATTACGAGTAAAGCCGTGGCACTGAATATTTTAAGTTAACCTGTACCTACTCTTCGCAAATATGACAAAATGTGTAATGAACCATTTCCTCTTTAATTGCACAATTCACAATATAAAATATCAAATCGCTAACTCACTACGGAAAGAACATCATATTGAGCTGTTGCGTCCATCAGAATATATGTAAAAACTATATCAGAACCATTACAAAATAGAAAACAGAAAGTGGTTAAAAGCATACAACAGAACCATCTTTACATGACACAAAATTTCTAAAATACTTTTAGGTAGATACATAACTCAGATAACCATTTCAAAAATATGAAAACGACTTCTTACCATTCAAAAGGATAAGCATGAATATAATTATTTATGAATCATATCGTTATTTAATGATTTATTGTAAATGGCCGCCAAATCCGTTGTTCCCGCTTGTCACCCCTAGCATTGATCGGGGACTAGTGGGAATTAAAAAAAATACAATATAGAAATTTCCTTTCTAGCTAAAGGAAGGAAGGTGGTAGTGTCAATGTTTTATTTAAGGTAGTTATTCACTTTTTGGCCGAGTTTTTAAGTATTCGCCATCTTGGGCGACATATGGTTTTTTTTTAGAAAAATTGCCACTGGTCCGCGTAGACATAGAGAACAAAAGTGGGGGTGACTGGCGGGAATAACCGATTTTGGTTAAGTGGATTGATTGATAGATTTACAGAAGTTCACGACTACACTCTAATCTTAGGGGCCCCGCCTCATGTTCTTTAATATTCGTATAGCCTGGATTAAATACATAACGATACGACTCATTGAGGGTATATAATATTTTATTTATGCCTTACCTTCAGTTGAAACAAAAATATGCCTGAGAATTCCATCGGTTACATTTTAAATCTATAGAAATTAGAATAAATTATAATATGTCAGAGACAACTTAGAGCATGTATGCAGCATGTTTCTCGATTAAGAATCTTTGGTTTGTTCAACTATATTTCACAAACTTTGGCTTGATAATCTTTTATTAAAATTAATTATTGAAATAGAACTGTGTAATCGTACCTATGTGATAAGTCATGGTTAATAGTACTATTTTGTATATAACAAACTAATATACACACTTATATATAACAAATACATTATTGAGATTCATGATAATCATTAAAATTACAATAAAACAAGTAATTAGATAATACTTATGTCAGGTTGATATAGAACTTATTAACTATGGTAATTAAAATTTAGTTTGCATTATGTTAGTGTAGTTCTAACAGGACGTAAGTCAAAAATATTTACTTTATGATTGAGCAAAGTACTATTAAAATATATATTTTATTGGTTTTTTAATTAAAGTTGTGGTTACCATGAAGGTGACAGACTACATAGAATATGTTTTTTTTTTTTTTATATTAAAAATTTGCGCTACGATCCATTGTCTTTGGGGCTATTCAGGTATAATGTAAATAGATTTTTTAATTTTAACCTCCTTGCCACCAAAATAAAGGAATGGGCCTTACTCCCATATTCACATAAGATTCAGTACAAAAAATAACATTTTTGTTTGTTTAACTCCGAGCGAAGTCGCGGGGAATAGCTAGTCACCAAAAATGTATTACGCACTTTTAGAATTACACTGACTTAACAGTTTCATATTTTTTCATCAAACAAACTAGTCTCGACACTATTTTCCAAATAAATAAATAAATTCAGAAGATCCAGTGTTAATAACCTCGATTTTTAGGGTTCCGTACGCAATAGGTAAAAACGGGACCCTATTAGAAGACTCCGCTGTCCGTCCGTCTGTCACCAGGCTGTCTCATGAACCGCGATAGCTAGACAGTTTAAATTTTCACAAATGATGTATTTCTATTGCCCCTATGACAACAAATACTAAAAATAGAATAAAATAAACATTTAAGGGGGGCTCCCATACAATAAACGTGATTTTAATGCAGTTTTTTGCTCGAAATTGGCACGGAACCCTTCGTGCGCGAGTCCGACTCGCTCTTGGCCGGTTTTTTTATCTGTTTTATTGATAACATATTTACTGTAAGTAATAATATTACACTATATAATATTGGCACTGATTTGGACTATAGAATGTTATGGGAACTGTATGTTTGTTTGTAATAAATTTAATTTAGCTACTTACAAACTAACGGTGTATCCAAACCGTAGTTACTTTTTGTGAAGTAATTTTTGCAAATGTCACATTATCGCGCCCGGATCCAGAAGTGGAGGAGCCATTGAGCGGTGTTAGCTCAATGGTAAGGACGCACCTCTTAACCGAGTGGTGCGAGTTCAAACCTGGGCACGTACCTCTGGATTTTTCAAATATATGTACGTATTTATACCACTAGCTCGGCGGTGAGGGAAACATTGTGATGAAACATTCCAAAGCGTGTCGTCATGCGCAACTTAAATGCATTGTATCTCCGTCAATTTTTGTTTGACAAATAATTAAAAAATACGTTTTCAATATTTTTTTATAATCTACTGACGGATTAACAGATTTTAAGTCACCTTGCCTATTGTCTCGTCGCTTGCACAATCACAAGCCCAATACCCTATTACACGCCTTAAGCGACATGCTTGATATAGATTTACATCCCTAAGCAAACTTTGACATGCCATAAGTGTTAGTATGGTTTATATCAAAATTTAATTTGTCAGTTCATTACCACTAACGCCATCTATAATTTCACTCTGCTACTACTGTGCTTGTCATTTTTAAATAAAGTTAGTCTGTTGCAAATATTCAACGTGTTTCAATAATAAGGAACATAAATATACCAATTACAGATCCGTATTCGCTTTGACATAACTCATGGAACAATAGCCCAATCAGATCAGATCCCTATTCGATGCCGTGCGTTTGTTTATCCAATTACGAACTTTTGATTCAATTTGCAAATACATAGTTGTTTCACAAAAAGTAACTTTTGTATGAATATACCAAAAAGTGCACTAAATCAGGCGGGTGAAAGAGAAAACCTATATACATTGGATTAACACATTTTATACCTTAAACTAAAGTTTTAAAATCCATATTCGCGTGCTACATTAGCTATTTCTCACTCTTTCTAAAGGCAAGGACGTTCCTTTTCTCTAATTTTAAATATGGAATTAGAATTTAATAAAGTGTCTAATTATTGGGAGAAAATTATAATTAATTACTTACAATGTAACTTTATATGGGCTCGAAGTAATTTAATTACTTAAATAATAATAACGATTTTATAATTTAACTTTTCTTATTTGTAAGATCTTCTCCCTAAACGTTTATAAATGTTAAACAGTTATATATTAATATTGTACTTGGAATAATAAAAAAAGAAAGACCCTGCGCTGTCACACTAAAGCGCGAAGCCACCCTTTAGGTTGTGTGAGTGAGATTCGCGCTTATGTCAAAGTGTAATGTAAGTTTGGCGTCAAGTTGGAGCTCCGCAGATCCTTAAACGTCTACAGTTAGTGGCGCGGAGTCCTTCTCTTTTTACTAGTCCGTGTGTGAGTTTAATGATAAAACCTATTTAATCTTACTTAAATGTGTATATGGAAGTATGTTTCTATACGGGTATAATGTTGCAATTAAATTAAATCGAGCCTTTTTACCGAGAACGCGAAACAATTGTATTAAGTAGATTGCAAAAATATTCATCTAATACACCAACAAGATGTATATACAAAAATTGCATTTGTGTTTGTGTACTGTGTATGCTAGCTTCTACCTTCAACCTATAACTGCATTTAATTTAACAATCTTTTAAAATCTACAATGTGTAACAACTGGGAATCTTTAATACAATTTAATGGTTCTACTGGCACTATGGTGGTCTTGAATTTATGGCAGATGAGATCCTAGGGGTGAATTCCACAAATCTTCAGTATAAGCAATTGATTTCGTGGGAATATTTTTAATGGAACTAGTGGGAATATTGGTTTACCATTGATGTCTAATAATTGTGAGATTCACAATTACTCTATACGACTTGCGTACAGACCCGATTTACGATATATTTATAGAAGTCTATATTAATATTATGAAAAATATTATAAAGAAGTAAAGTAAGTTTGTGAGGTTGTAGGGGGTAAACTCTGGGACTACGGAACCGATTTTGAAAATTCTTTTACTAATAGAAAGCCACATTATTTGTGAGTGTCATAGGCTATACATTAAAAAGCTATATTTTATCCCCACATCCCCACGGGATCGTTAACAACGCGGATGAAACCGCGGGGCGCTGCTATAAACATAGATTGAGTGACTTGAGGCCAAGATTCTTAAAGTATTTGAAGTTGGTGACACCTCAATTATGCCTATACCTTTATGTTAATTTTTTCAACTTAATTTATATTATCTAAATTAATAAACAGGTCTGCTTGCAAGATTACGTAAAATATCATCATCTTCCTAGCGTTATGTCCCGTGCTTAGACGGGGTCCGCTTAGACCATGATCCAGGATTTAGCGAGTCTGGTAATTACATTGAAGCGACTGCCGATCTGACCTTCGTAACCCTAAGATAGGGGAACCAGACAATTTTTGGATCATGGTTACAAATCCAAATTGTTTGAATTTGCAGGTTTCATCACGATGTTATCCTTCACCGTCGAGCTAGTGGTATAAATACGTACATAGATTTGAAAAATCCAGAGGTACGTGCCAGGGTTTGAACCCGCACTACTCGGTTAAGAGGCGCGTGTCCTAACCATTGAGCTACCACCGCAAGATTACGAAAAATATAATAAAATTATAAACTTCTAGAAGCAATGGTACAGTTGTCTCAGTGTTTCCATCAACATCGGTTACTAGTGGGATTTATAATCTATGTCCCAGTATTTCAACTGGGATCCTTATCCCACTAATTCAAGTCAATAATAATACCATAGTGGAATCCACCCCACAGAATATATATACAGAAAAGTAAACCAGCGTATATATATGTATATATAAAACCCCAAAGTTCTACAGAAAATATATATTTCTATATGTTAATTTGCACTTTTGAGGACTTGCAATAACTGGCTTACTTCTCTGTAAATATACCAATTAGGGATTGCAACCAAGCGGATTTTTTGGTAGACCCAGCGTAATGTCAAAAGTAAAAAAGTAAAACATATATTTATTTACGTAGGCCTCAAAAAAGCACTTGTAAATCGTCAAGTAACAGGTACAAAATACAACAATTTGAATCTACCACGGTTCGAAATGTCGCATCAACCGAGAAAAAACCGGCAAGAAACTCGGTAGTTACTCTTTTCAATGCCAGATTGAATATAAAAAATTAAATTTACAGATTAGTTTAATATTTATACCAAGTCATACAGTTAATGTGCTGTGAGGTAGCATTATGCTGGACCCAGCTGATGCTTGATCCAGCATTCCAATCTCTAGTAGGGATTGAAATCCAGCGGCATTGAACCAACACATGTCGCTGAATCACAGCTAAAATAGGCTATCTTACTAATTTTTTTTTATAGACCGCTATTGAGATTAAAAAAAAATATTGCTTACGTATTTTTTCTTTTGTTCAAAAAACTAAAAATTATGAAGATACAGCGCGTTAAAGGACCGCGTGACGTCATTAGGTGTGTAAAATTTTACCGTCCAAGTGACGTAAAGCGTTAAATGTCAGATCTTTGAAGCGCTGTATCTTTGCCATTTTTCGAGTATCAGATTAAGCAAAAAATACGTATTAAATATTTTTTTATAATCTAACTTACGAACTAAAAAAAATTGTGAGCATAATACTCCATTATGCTGGGCCCGGCGGCGGTTCCAGCATTGCAATCCCTAATATCATACCATATTAGGTAGCTACGATATTATTTCATTAAACTATTCACTAAGGATAAATGTAACGATACGTTTTCTTTCATAACATTAATCCTTAGTTGAAGTAAATAATTATTGAAGCATTATTTGTTTATAGGCACTATTGGTTGTGAAGCAATATTTCAAGTTAAAGCTACTATTGTAATACTATTGAAAGCACAGTCAGCATCGGCAGACTTGACAAACATTAAGTAGTCGATCGGATAGCTGATTTAACCAGGGCCAGATCTACCATATGGCTAGTTGCGCTTCAGCCCAGGGCCCCGTGGATTCAAGGGGCCCCCAGCTAAGTCGAGTCGAAGTCGAAAATAGACGATATTGCGAAAAAAATCCCTAATTTTACTCAATTAAACAGAACGTACGGTTTGCAGCCCTGCGAATCCTGCAATTAATCAAACCTATTCAATTCATTTACCTAATTCAAGTCTACGTCTTATACTTTAAGTAATTAGGTGGGCCCCTAAGTAGTATTAGCCCAGGGCCCCCTAAACTCACGGTCCGGCCCAGCATTTAACTACATATTTAAAAAACCTAACGGGTGAAAATAAAAGCCTGAACAATAATATTTAATATTCAAAATTTATTTGCGATTAAGCCAATTTTGTCTTTCTAACACCAGGTTATTCAGCTTCTCCGATCAGTAATACCGCAAGATTCTTGATTGGCGCACGAATTATGGTCTCAGAAATAAGGGCATTAATTAATGTGTTGTTCATTTTAATATATATTTATTTAGGATCATGAATGTTGAAGATTCCAGTAAGGTTTTAAGTATCGTGCCATATACCGTTCGGTTCTGTCTGCCTACCCCGCTAGGGAACTGGCGTGAAGGTTAGTTAGTTTTATTTTAATTAGAATGGCGAATGAGTTGTGTAAGGATCGTGCCATATGGCGTTCGGTTCTCTCTGCCTACCCCGCTAGGGAAGTGGCGTGAAGTTCAGTTAGTTAGTTTTATTTTAATTAGAATCAAATCTGTGTTGAAGTGCGACTACTTGAGTGATACGTTTAAGTATGTGTGTGATCATAAATGTAATCTTTAGTATTTTTATCCGAGTTAGCAGTATTTAAAAATGACAGGAAAAGTATTTAAAATTAATGAACGATTTTTTAAGTTACTAAAATAGATTTATCTGTTAATGCCGATGCTAACTGTAGTTAAGTAAGTATTAAAGCATAATTTACGAAAATATGGAAAAACTAGATCAGGATAGTACAAATAGATACCTACGACGTAGCAAACAGCACTCTTGAAATAGGTACGAAAAATATTAGTCAGAATTATTTAATAAATAAATAAATATCCGACGACATCTCATACATTGATCTGACTCCGAGGTAAGGAGCTTAAGCACTTGTGTTACGGATATCAGAATCAACAGTGGTATTACAAATATATACTTACATTTTGAATATTAATACCCAGACACACAAGAAACTCAAGTATTCATTACAAGAATGTTTGTCCTGGATGGGGATCGAACCCACAACTCTTGGCGCATAGGGCAGGGTCACTACCGAATGCGCCATCGAGCCAGTCAAAGTAATGAAAACGTGTAAATAACTGTCTGTCTGTATGTTCCTTAAATGAGTATTTGCATTGAGAAATTCTCAAACCGAAAACCTGAAAAAAACTTAAGTATCGTTTGAGCCTTTCTCACTAAAATGCCCTTCTTTGGTCTAGTAACAATAGACACTACTTCCAAGTTCCTGCGTTCAAATCCCGGTAGAGCTAATGTTTCGTGTGATGAACATGGACATTTGTACTTGAGTCTTGGACGTTTATAAACGTATTTAAGTATGTCTATCCACTACCTAGTATCCATAGCACAAGCATGCATGATTAGTTTGGAACTAGGGAATTGGTGTTAGCACAGAGTAATAATATACTACATACAACAGAAGGTCACTGCCCATACTTGAAAAGTTACTGCTATAACTCGCGCAAGAACAGCGACAGTGGTGAGTAATTGGAACTACAGCAAAGTTTAGTCTGTTTGTCAGGAATAATACAAGATGGCGCTACAAGCACAGGTTAGTTGTTTCACAATAATAATACGCCATCTGTGTAAAATTCATGGTTTTAAAACAAAGATTATTTTGGTATGCTTCTGAAGAAAATATTTTATAAACATGTTTCTCACCTAAATTTAATAAATTATCTAAGAAATGAGGTAAATAACTTACTTTATGAAAAAAGCATTTTTGAATAGTGAAATAATAATGTTTTTATTCGGTTTTATCTCTCAATCAGCCTAAATGATGCCTGTAGCGAGATCTGTCTGTGTCAAGTCTATACGAAATCTAAAATGTATGTGACTGACCAGACATGGTGTTAGTATCGAACAGTTTTTTTTAAATGTTATCTTTAAAATAGATGTCTTTCGACTGAGATCAACGTATGTGATGTCATCTGATCATTATTAATAGCAAAAGTAAGCGATTTCCAGTTTACATCTAAAAATCACAATAGGTTTAAGCTTAGAATATAATTTAGAATGATTTTCAGATATTTTACACAATTTTAATTGAGATCAAAAGTTTTCGCCTAAAAATCTTGAAATTTCACACGAATGGGAGTGTTTCCATAAAACTCTGGCAACACCAACGATCTAGTTCACGGTGTTACCAGGCCGCTGCCGTCAGAAATCACGCATCTGGGACAAAATCTAGGTGTTCTCACCCAAAAGTGTAGCAACACCAAAATACTTGTTCTTCATAGTGTTGCCAGACTTCCACATCCAAAAACTACTCAGATCATATGAGTTTTCTTAAACAAAACCTTACTAGATCAACATCTTCCTCTTACTAAAAACACTAGTCCAAACACGATTTGCCAAATTTTTGCTTTCATTTCACTGTCACCCTCTAAAATTATCAAGTGTCCATTCAGCTACTCACTAGGCTGGCAACACTGTCACAAGTGCTTTAACTTAAGAGTTGCCAGGGTGCCACTATCTAAAACTGATTTAGGTGTTCTAATACAAAAGTCTGACAACACCAACGCGGTTATCCTTGCCAATGTTGCCAGGCCACAGAAAATTACCCATAGAATGATAACGCACTTACGAATTTCCCCTTAGTCAAATACATTTAGTTTTGTCCCAAATGTCCATCAACCTACCAACAAGACTAGCAACACCAACACGTGCTTATTCTTGACAGTGTTGCCAGGCTTCTGCCATAGAAAATTACCCAAAGAATACACACTTCCGAATTCATTTTGTCAAATACTTTTACCCCAAATATCCATTTCTACTCACAAAACTAGCAACACCATCACACATGCTTATTCTTGACAGTGTTGCCAGGCTTCCGCCTCCGAAAGTTGCCCATCTGCCTCAGGATCTGCGTGTTCTCGTCTTCTACATCCCGGTCCATCCCAGATGTGCCGGGGATCTGTCCGAAGAGTTTTAGCTTGCCTGGCAAGTAGATAAGGCCGAGGAGGGTGATGACTGGAAGGTAAAACAAATCCTTTTAACATTTTCGCACGGAAGAGGTACGGTCTAAGGAAGCATGAAACTATGCATACATACATACATAACGTCACGCCCATAATCCCCGAAGGGGTAAGCAGAGTCAAAGAGGCAGCATGCCCCTTCAACCACATTCAGCCAAAAAAAAAAGCTGGGTTAGATGGAAAATTGTAAAAAAGCAGTGACAAGCGGCTAACCTGTCGCCTACACAATCACACACCCGAAACCCGATATACCATTAGTCGCCTTTTACGACATGCTGGGCAAGAACCATAGTTGGCATATTCTTTTAAAGTCCCAGACCAACATGGGACAGTGGGCTGGGTTGGATGGAAAACTGTAAAAAAGGAGTGACAAGTGGCTACCTCGTCGCATGCTGCCTCTTGCGTGATGTTATTTATGTATGTATGTATGTATGTATGTTAAAGTTTATGTGGAGAAGGAGTGCAGAAAGATATTTCATTAGATAATAAAAAAAAACAAACTAATAATGGTCGAATCTCGACCAGTGGGCTATCACTAGTTCTATCGAAATCCCAAAAAGACTTTGGTACACTAATATGCTCAGTCAAACATCACAAAATAAAACATTTCAAAATCCAAATTTCTTTTATAACAGAACACTGCTTATAATAAGTATGACAGGCTCGTAGGTCGAGTGGTCAGAGACCATGCCCCGAAACCAAGGGTCGCGGGTTCGAATCCCGATAGGGGCAAATGTTTCGTGTGATGAACATAGACATTTGTACTCAAGTCATGGATGTTTATAAACATATTTAAGTATGTCTACGGATAGACACCTAGTATCCATAGCACAAACTGCTTAAACTGCTTAACTGCAAAAGCTTAATATGGAACTAGGGAATTGGTTTGCCCGTCTGATGAATTTATTTATTAACATAACATGACATCACACCCATAATCCCTGAAGGGGTAGGCAGAGTCAAAGGGACGACAGGCCCCTGTCCACATTTAGCCAAAAATAAAACTGGGCTGGGTTAGATGGAAAATTGTGAAAAAGTAGTGACAAGTGGCTAGCTCGTCGCCTACACAATCACATACCCAAAACCGCATATACCTTAAGTCACTTTTTACGACATGCGTAGCAGTTAATTTATTCTTGAGAATTTATATGTTAAATACTTACTGTTCAATATACAAGGGAACACGACATAGAAGTTGAGATCCGTAGAGTGGAAGTAGAACGCCTCGGAGAAATACAGAATGATTGTTAGCGAGAGCGACCAGTATCCCATCGACACCACCCTGAATAATCAAAATTTGACTGTTAAAAAAAAATATTTCATATTTTTACAACAATTACCAGCAATAGCAAATGCTGGCTTTCCTATTACCTTTTATTATTTTTTTATTCAAGTTTATAATTCTAATTTTATTTTGATATGAACCTATTGGTTTTCTATTAGTCTCTTTACAAATATACGTCTGTTCACAGCTCGGCAGTCTCTATCATTTACAGGACTATTGTTTTATTCCTCTCTAGCAGTCCAGCATGTCGGCTCTTTGGAGCCTCTTGTATGGATTAGGCAGCAAAGGAGTATTTGATATGATCAGGTGATTAAACAATATCGTACACGTACTAACGATTTGATCGATGTGGAGGGTTAACTGTTATAACTCCTAATACTCACGGCCTATAGTGTATATAGAGGGTGCAGTGTATAAGTGCCAGTGCCTTCAGCACCGAGTACATGCCCAGCATGCGGGATATCGTGAAGTCTCCTGCAACAATAAACATGTTACTGTAGAAAAATATTCAATTGTATATTCTCAACTATACTTTGAATTTAATAGAGAATTAAAAAAAAAATGCTTATACTTTATTTATTTGTTCACTAATTGAATAGTAGGTCAGAAGAATAAGATTTTTCTATAAGATATCATGAAGATTTAAGTGCAGAGCATTTTAATATTCAATTAAGTAAAAGATTAACATCTTATGGCTGCATTATACATAGATTATGTCAGATGAAATTAAACAATTGGGGAAGCTGAATAGTATTTAAAGATAATAAGTTACTATTTATTAAATAACCCATTCATCATCTATCATATGACATTTCAGAGACAAGTTCTGTACTTACTTGTCTCTAAAAATTTTATATTTTTTTTCCCATAAAATGTACTTATGATGCACTTAACCTTTGAACCGCCGAAGTGCTGATCAGCACTTACACCTATAACCGCCTAAGAGCCGATCAGCTCTCTTGTTACCTGTGTTCAATTTTTTGCAATTTTTCCAATTAAATTCAATGCAATAGAGTCTAAATTCTTCTATTTCTTATACCCTGATAAACAAACTATTCACTCACTGAATGAATCCCTTCGTACGACCAATGCAACCATTACTAATTTAACGTTGGATCTGAACTAGAGGCAAAATGGCGAGTTTTTGGAAGTGCAAGTGTGATTTTCAGATGAATTTATTTATGTGATTACTTGCTGGAAACATTGTATTTTTATAAAAGTAGATTACTGTGTTATTGTTATATATAAGGAAAATAAATAAAACGGACATTTTAATAAAATTATGTAATAAAATCGCTTTCTTTCCTACCGTGGGTGCAAAAATTTAGTGTTGTCTTTTTTGCCTGTAAAATTAAAAAGGTTTGAAGTGCATTCAATAATGAATTATAATACAATAAGGTACATTAACTATCTGTAATTCAAATAAAATCGTTAGCTGCATGTCGTCCGAGGGATTTATTGAAGTTATTCAATAAATTGCAAGCCTAGTGCCTAGCGCGCGCTACGGTCGCGCCATTGAGCGGCAGACGAGGGGGTACAAAGACTCGGGTATCAAAGCGGCTGAAAGGTTAAACACCAATTCCAATGTGAATAAACAACTTTAATACACTTATGAAAATATTGATTATACAACAGGAACTTAACTTCCTGATAAGTAGGTACTTATAACAGAAAATTTCTAATTTGAATTTATGTTTATTATGTTTAAAGTAAACATTAAAAAAGTTTAAAAAAACATTAATAACTGTTAGTTAAAAGTTTTTATACCAAACTCACCGTCTAACTGCTCACTGTCGCCGCTATTCCCAAGAAACGATCTCCTTTCTATATACGACCGGCCTGCCGTACCCAGATCCATAAATGCAACGAAAGCTATCCATCCACGAAAAGCGTACAAAACTTTATTTTGAACCGCCATAACTTTATTAGTGCGCTCACTTGTGGCCTATTTCACTTATATGACCTAAATTAAAGACCTAATTTAAGATACAAACGTTGAAAATACATATATAAACACTTAAAAAATTGCTAAGCAACAATCCCCATTATCCGCGTTTCGTAACTTAAACTAGTTGGTTTTGTGAAGCAAAATAAACGCGTGTGCTCTAGCGTGCATCGCAATGCGGCATTTTACCTGCATTATAATTTTTTTCGTATGAAATTTATAATTAGATGTAAATATAACCTAGCTCGCGCAGGCCCAGTGTCATGCTGCGAAACGTCAATGTCAAGCGCTTATTTAAACGTTTCGTAGTGTAATTAAATGTAAGCGACCAAGAATACAAGCTTTATTTTATGCAACACAACGCCATCTAGTATCAAATAGTATGAAACATATCAATGTTGCATCAATGCATTTACAATTTTCTGTGTTTAGTAATATTTGATGCAAATGATGAGTTAAGTTAATCTTTATATACTTTGATAATGCTAAGAAAATTTTAAATTATTTTATCAAAATTATTTATTTTAGTGGAAAATTTACAAGATGCGCTATCCTACTAAAATAAAAACGACTTCTTCGTAGACATGATCTATACCTGAGAGCGTTTATTTTAACCGGTAACATAATACCTGTATTGCCATAACAAATTATTGTTACGTTATCCCCTCGCGACTGGTCAGAAAAGCACCTAAAAATACCGTCGCCATATTGGTATTGTCAAAAAGTTCGGGATATCTCGGTGCCGATGAAAAAATGGTTTCTCGCCTTTTATCTTACGAATTAACGCTAACAGAGTGATCAAACACGATCTGCTGTGACTTTAGATGTTTCGTTCATCGACTCGGTTGTGTTACTTGGTTCGTAAATGATGTTTCCCATGGAGAAATGTGCGGGTCATACTACTCATGGTACTGGTAGTGAGGGAGGAATTTTTGCCGGTGGCAGTGAGGGGCTGGTGAAAGAGGGTGTGTTGTCTGACGAGGTGGCTTCGGCAGTGGCGGCTGTGTCGGACGAGATCGGGGATATCCTGAAGGATGAACTGGATTCCGGCAGGGCGGACCGCATAGGCGCCGAGCTAGCGGACCTAAGCGCCGAGCTGGGTCTGCTTGCTGGCCTGGCGGATGGGGACCAGCCACAGGACTTCCCTTCGCTCTTCGAGATAGCCGTAAGTAGCAAATATGGCGACGATTCTCCGTCTCTTTTCTACCGATCTTTTCCCACGGTTGCTACATGGGTTAGAAACATTTTATGTATATTGTACCTGTTTCTTCTTAGTGATGTCAATGAACCTTTATAAGTGGTTGCACTTGTCATCTACAGTGATAATAACATTAGAAACTAATATGAATCTCCATTCAGTGTAATAGTATCTAATTTTAATACATAAACAGTATGTTTGTTTATAATTAACAAACTGTCATATACATAACAAGCATATAAGCATAGGTGTAATTGCTATCTAATAGATTTTACTATTATTATCATATTTAACACATAACTAGACTTGGACTTAGTGTTTCAACTGTCTAAGGGATGTATCTATTTATTTATTTAAGTAAACAAATGCAGTTATTATATATTCAACACTTACTACTATTTATCTCTACTGTGATAAATATTAGATTAACTATGTATATTATAAAAGTAACTTAATTGATTATATTTAGAACAAAACTTGGGTAGATAAGCCGTTGATTTTTTAGCTCTAAAATTGATTGTGTATTTTAATTATCCTGTTTTGATGATGTATGTTGGAGAAGCAAGTGATGTGTGTAAGGATCTTGCTATATGGCGTTCGGTTCTCTCTGCTTACTTCGCTAGGGAAGTGGCGTGAAGTTTAGTTAGTTAGTTTTAATGAATTTTCAAAGAACACCCAATCTATAATAAACATCTCTTATGTGTATGATGTATAATATAGTGTTAGGAGTAGTTTCTAATAAGTATCTACTATGAATTACCTATAAATCTCTGTAAAAGATCTGTGTAAGTACAGATCTATACACAGGTTACAGATATTTGTGATTAAAACTATCAATGTTAGAGTAAATGAAAGTAACTAAACTTCACACCACTTCCCTAGTGTGGTAGGCAGAGAGAATGGAACGCCATATGGCACAATCCTTAAACACCGATCCTAAGTGAACATACTAAGCAACACTTTTTGTATCATGACTCAAAATTTAATATTGATGATAGAAACCTTTGAACCTTTTGAATCTGCCTAACCCTTCGGGGATTATGGGCGTGATGTTATGTTGTTGTTGTTGATGATAGAAATTTAGAAGTGGCTATATACAATACTGGTTTTTGGGATGTAGCCTATTTTATGGACTGTCTATGCTCCTAGTTAAGACTAGGTCCATAAAGCTAATCATACTAATATTATAAAGAGGAAAGACTTGATTGTTTGTTTGTTGACATTGAATAGTCCCCGAAACTACTGGACCGATTTAAAAAATTCTTTCACCAATAGAAAGCTACTTTATCAGTGAGTAATATATTTTATCTCCGTATTCCCACTTCTTTGATTAAAAGTTTATGTTTAAGCACTTGTGTTATCAAAATCAGATTCAATTGAGGTACCCCAGATTTTCCACAGATACCTGTCTCATGAACAACAAGGTATAGATATTGCTTGCTTTGGTCATATAATTTTTTCTAGAAATGCCAATATTAGAAATATTGAAATAGGAGCCATAAAAACAGTAGAGCTTGTATGAAAACGATCATGAATGTTGTAGAAGCAAGTTGTCTCTGCCTTCCCCAGTGGGGAAATGGCGTAAAGTTTAATTAGTTTGAAATGTATTTCCGTGGCCCTATGGCACATTCAGTAATGACCCTATCCTATGCACCAAGAGATTTGGTTTCGATTCCTACCCAGAATAAACAATTGTGTGATGAATAAATTGTGTTTGTTCTGTGTTTGGGTGTCAATATCTAATATTTAAGTATATATTTGTGATTCCACTGTTGATTCTGATTTAAGTAATAAGTGCTTAGTTATTTACTTTAGAATCAGATCAATGTATGTGATATCTAATCTTTAGAATTATGTACCTAACATACATAGGTATATTCAAAATTTTGATTTGGTAACAAATATTAAAAATAGTTAATTCAAATTCAAATTCAAATTCAAAATATCTTTATTTATATGGGCTTCAAGAAAGCACTTATAAATAGTCAATATACATAAAAAAAAGGATAAGAACTAATACTACCACCGGTTCGGAAGGTAGACTCTATCGAGAAGAATCCGGCAAGAAACTCGATAGTTACTCTTTTAAATGCCAAATTTTACAAATTTGTAAACTTAATTATTATATTATAATTGTAGCAAAAGACTTCATAATCATTAAAAACTTTATTATACCAATAGGTGGATATACACCTGCAATATATAACAGACAATAATTGACACATTACTAGATAAGATGCCGTTGCTGTTAATATACAATTTTTGCATATTACTAGAGTTATCAAACCCGCAAAGTGACCTTGCACTCAAACAATTTGTTTCTTTACTTATCACAAACTACAGTAATTAATTAGTGCACTGTGACTACTTATAGATTGTTTTGATAATGTAGTGCTACTTTTGTGTGTAAGTAAGATGGCCAAAGTTGATAAACTAGCAGATTCCTATGACTTCGTCCTTGTAGAAATATAGACTGTTCTTAACATGTTGAGTAGCTGATTTGGAGTTTAATTTAAGAGAGGTGTTTTTACGATTAACACAATTTAAGAGAGGTGCTCACCTACCACAACCAGATTGGTTGTGTGTTAACAGAATGTTAGGAATCATAAAAACCGTAGAGCTTGTATGAAAAGGATCATGAATGTTGCCTACTTCACTAGGGAAGTGGCGTGGCGTTTAGTTAGTTAGTAGAGAGGTGTTTTCAATAGCCAATAATTTCTGAGATTAACACATACAAACAAACACTATTTATTTATTGGGAAAAACCAACAATCCATACACTGATTTAAAGAATAGCTTAACCACTTGTAGTGGCAAATTTGGGGAGGGGGGGTTTTAGGTCCCCACCTAGGGTGAGGGGTAGTGAGACTTTTCTGTAAACAACAACAGGGGATAGGGAGTGCATAACTTGCATTGGCTGGCTCTTTTTGCTATGCTATGGTATTATGCTAAGCAATAGCTTACAGAATAGAAAAAAATGACAAACTTTTTGTAAATCACAAGTTTTTCACAATTTACCATCTAACCCAGTCCAGCTTTATTTTTGCCTGAATCTGGTTGAAGGGGTTTGCTGCCCCTTTGACTGCCAACCCCTTCTTGGGGTTTGCAAGCGGTTCTTCCGGACAGCACTTTAGGCTAAACACTGCGGAGTCTTATTCTGTTGTGATAAGGGCTGTTTCGCAACAAAAATTTATAGCCTGATGTGCTGCCGTCTGTACATAAAATAGCAGTAGGAGAGGTCTCAAATACTGATCATTGTACCAATGCCATGACTACAATGATTCAGGTCATTGCCCTTTACTAATATCAAATCTCAACTCTCACTTTCACAAGCGAGTTCTGCTTAATCATAACTACAGAATTTTTTAGTGTTCAACCACATTGGTGCAGTAGTTTAACATTCACGTTGAGGGCTGTAGGGTTTGATTCCCATGTGTTAATAACTGATTTGATTTCCATAAAACAAGTGTTTAAAGTCCTATGTTGGTCTTGGACTTGAAAATTATTTGCCAACTGTGTTCCTTGCCAAGCATTTAAAAAAAAGAGACTAGTGGTCTAATTTAGGCGACATATTTATTTCATATTCATTCAAAGACTGGCCTGTTGGTCAAGTGGTCAGAGACCCTGGCCACAAACCAAGGGCCGCTGGTTCGAATCCCTCTAGGGGCAAATGTTTCGTGTGATGAACATGCATTTTTACTAGAGTCATGGATGTTTATAAACATCTTTAAGTATGTCTATCCGAATGGATACTAGGTGAATATCTAATATCCATAGCACAAGCACAAGCTTAGTTTGGGACTAGGGAATTGGTCTGTCAGCCTGGAGAATTTTTTTTATTATTATGTATAGCTAGCCCAAAATTTACTTGAGTCAATTTGCTCCTTGCACTCTGTCTACCTCTGGGGATTTCGGGCTTTATAGTATATGTGTGTAAGTACTTAAGATAGTTATTTACATTGAAATCAGATCAATGTATGTGTTGTCTGGTATTTACTTCTCTCCAAGCAACTATGACACATAACACACAAATGACCGATGGAGTAATTAATGGTTAGTTCTAAATGATGCTGGATTACTGCCAGAAGTATGAGTGGATTTATGCCAGATGGAATATTTAAAGTTTGTGACAAAATTTTGTGGTATGTGTGGTAGGCGTATGTATGTAAGTGGGTTGTTTTAGGGTTCATGTAACCCTTAGCATACAACGAAGATAATATGGGAGTTGGGTTTGTGTTTGACTGGCTCGATGGCGCCCGATTCGGTAGTGACACCGCCCCATGCGCCAAAGAGTTGTTTTTATTATCAGAAACTATGCATACATGTGATTTTATACAAAATAGTACTATTTAAACCTCTAGAGTTTGAGTATAGTACATGTAAAATTCATACACATCTTCTATACTTATAATAAATCTGTAGAGAGGTCAATTCTGTACATGAAATATATTTTCAAAATAACTATCAGGGGGTGATTAGTGATCGATACTGATACCAAAAATGCAATCAGTAAAATTTTTGTCAGTCTGTCTGTATGTTCCTTATAGAAACAAAAACTACTCGACGGATTTTAACGAAACTTGGTACAATTATTCTTCATACTCCTGGACAGGTTATAGTATACTTTTCATCACGCTACAATCAATAGAAGCAGAGTAGTGAAGGGAAATGTTGGAAAAACGGGAGAAGTTACTCCATTTTTTAAGCTTTCGTCGCGTGTGCAGCCTTAATGGTTAAAGTTACATAGAAATCATGTATGACGGAAATAGTCTTTATAATAGACAATAAATGTTAATTAACCTTATATAAATAATTAATCTCAGTATGTATGTATTTACACATAAAACACGAGATCGAACATGGTTCTGTCAGTACTTAGCACTATAATTAGTACAAGTAGTAAGTATGATAACGTATTGTTGTTTCAGTAAGTAACGATGTCGTACTTCAATTCCAGATGGGCCACCGCGGCTCCGGCAGCGGGTCGTCCTCGTCGTCGTGGTCGGGCGGGCGCGGCGGGCGGCGCGCGGCGCGGCCGCAGCGCGCGGCGCGCCGCCGGCCCATCGCCAAGGGCAAGGAGGTGGGTGACACCCTTATGTGCATTGAGTACAAAAGTGGAATCAATCGCGTAATGACCCACAGAGCTAGTTCTAGGTGTTTAACTGATATTTTTTTCATTAATTTGATTTATTATTGTAAAAATACATATTTTACTCAAGTAATTTTGTCCCATGTTAGTTTTGTCATGTTAGTCTAAAACGCAAAATACCTCAAGATTTGGTCCAGCCACAGTAAACGTACCTACTGTCTAAACTATGAGGATGTGACACAGGTCACATACTGAGCAGGCCAGCATGAGCACCAACCAACATATTGCTGAATGTCCCATAAGGGAGACAGATAAAAAATGTTAGTCTGGGACTTGGCCCATGTTGATCTGAGACAAAAATAAGAATGTGCCAACTGTGGTTCTTCCCGTCGTCGTCGGGTATCTTCACCCCTAGGGGCGGTTTCGGGCCTCGAGCGGGGTGCTCTTTGCCCGGGCTGTTTCTCCCGAGCTCTTATGCCCTTCTTCTTGCCTAGCATGTCGTAAAAGGCGACTAACGGTTTACGGGCTTTTGGGTATATGACTGAGTAGGCAATGAGCTAGCCACTTGTCACTCCTTTTTCACAGCTTTCCATCCAACCCAGCCCACTGTCCCGTGTTGGTCTGGGACTTAAAAAGAATATGCCAACTGTGGTTCCTAGCATGTCGTAAAAGGCGACTAATGGTATATCGGGTTTGTGTAGGCGACGGGTTAGCCGCTTGTCACTGCTTTTTCACAATTTTCCATCTAACCCAGCCCAACATTTTTGGCTAAATGTGGTTGAAAGGGGCATGCTGCCCCTTTAACCCTGCCTACCCCTTCGGGGATTATGGGCGTGATGTCATGTTATGTGTTTTATGTTCACTTAAGTAATAATTTTAAATTAATATTAAAAATTGGCTTTCTCATTCCTATATGTCTAATGCCTTAGGAGGCATTAGAAGTCTAATGCCTTAAATGGCATTAGGACTAGAAAGGGACGCATACTAAGTGATGTAACATCCTATCAAGATCAATTTGTTGCAATGCAAGCGTTCAAAGACTGTGGTACCGCTACACAAGCTGGCAAGCTTGTCGAGTCGAGTGGTCAGAGACCCTGGCCACGAAATCAAGGGTCGCGGTTTCGTATCCCGCTAGGGGCAAATGTTTCGCGTGATGAACATGGACATTTGTACTCGAGTCATGGATGTGAATAAACATATTTAAGTACACAGGTGCACTCCGTTTACCTAGTATCCTTAGCACAAGCATAAGCTTAGTTTGAAGCTAGGATATTGGTGTGTCAGTCTGGAGAATTTATTTATTATTATATATAAGCTATTTAACTTGCCTCCTATGGATACGTTTGTTTGTCGCCTCTGTCGCATAAAACAACTTGCTTATATTATACATATATGAATTTCAAGTAGCTTTTAGTCAGATACCTTCCAAATCTATGAGAATGTTAACCTAATATTGTTGTATGTTGTCAGATGTGCCGGCGGCGGGCGGCGGCGGCGCGGCGCGCGATGTCGCTGCGCGTGCGCCGGCTGGACGCGTCGGACGCGTCGGACGTCGGCGCCGACTCCGACTCGGACGACCAGTGGACCGAGCTCGACGACCAGTGTGAGTGTGGGTCTACGGGACCGTGACCTTATTAGTATTAGTACCAAATTTGATTGCCTCGTTGGTTTAATGGTAGTATGCGCCGCCTTGGGACCAAGTGGTCTCAGGTTCCAATCCCGGGTTGGGCCAAAAATTTGTGGCTGGGTATTTCAGTATTGGAATTACTCAGTAACAGTCAGGAGGAAGTTGGCGGTTTAACGACCGCCGCGGCTCGAAAAGCACCTGTGCCTGCACCGGTTCCTGCGCCTTTTTTTTTCACCCCGAGAAATGCTTGGCGCATTCCACCTCGCCTCCGGGGGACGTGGCGTGGGCCTCCCAGGAGACCCCCTCTCTGGCCAAGATGTTAGCGGCCGGGGTATAGCACAGCTAATGTTATGCTTGGCTTAGCTGGACTTCTTTGCATTACCTAATCATAGCATTCTCCTTAGCAAATAACAGCAAATAACTTTTTCATAATTTTCCATCTAACCCAGCCCAGTTTTATTTATGGCTGAATGTGGTTAAGGAGGCTTGCTGCCCCTTTGACTCTGCCGACCCCTTCGGCATAAATATGAAGTTTATAATTTTATGAAGTTTATAATTTTGTTCACAGCTGGCTCGTCTGACAGTTCCTCGATGAAGGAGGCGATGAAGGAAGCGATGGGCGATATGGACAACTGCTACCAGCACAAGGGCGCGGTGAGTGACGTCATACAGATAAAGGGGGCAGTGTGGGAGAGATGCCAATGAGGGTTTTCAAAAAACACAAACCGCCAGGTGGCGCGAGGGAGTCTTGCGGTCTTATCAAAGTCAAAGTCAAAATATTCTTTATTTATATAGGTTTCAAGGAAACACTTATAAATCGTCAAATACAGGTAAAGCCACAGCTATATGATTCTACCACCGGTTCGGAATGTTGTATCTACCGAGAAGAATCCGGCAAGAAACTCGGTAGTTACTCTTTAATACAATTTATACAAGGTGTATCAATAGCGGTGGTAGCTTAATGGTATCACTATCAATTGGCTCATTGTTGACAGCATGTCAGTTTGGTCTGACAACTTATCAATGAGGAGGGTGACAAGACCGCAAGTCACAGTTACGCCTTCTTTTGGATGTTTTAATTCAAAAAACCCTCTCACTCATGAAAAAATTTAAGACTCCTGGTAAAAAGAGGATTTAAAAATGTTAAGATACAGAGATATTGAAATTGCAATAAGAAGATAAGATAATGTTTCTGTGGCGATTGTATTTATTTACGGTGATGTATTTAACAGGGAATACCCAGGTTTAGACAGATAGCGGTGGTAGCTTAATGGTAAGGACACGCGCCTCCTAACCGAGGAGTGCGGGTTCAAACCCGAGCACGTACCTCTGGATTTTTCAAGTCTATGTACGTATTTATACCACTAGCTCGACGGTGAGGGAAAACATCGTGATGAAACCTGCAAATTCAAACAACTTTGGATTTGTAACCATGATCCAAAAATGGTCTGGTTCCCCCTATCTTAGGGTTACGAAAGTCAGATCGGCAATCGCTTCAATGTAATTACCAGACTCGCTACATCCTGGATCATGGTCTAAGCGGACCCCGACTAAGCACGGGACATAACGCTAGGAAGATGATGACCCAGGTTTAGACACCAGTCTCTCACAAATAAAACAAGTTATTGTTTTTGAACATGATATGAATTCAAAAGCTGCCTGGTACGCGCCCTGTAACTTAATACCTGGTCATCATCATCATCTTCCTAGCGTTATGTCCCGTGCTCAGACGGGGTCCGCTTAGACAATGATCCAGGATTTAGCGAGTCTGGTAATTACATTGAAGCGACTGCCGATATGACCTTCGTAACCCTAAGATAGGGGAACCAGACAATTTTTGGATCTGTAACTTTATACCTGGTGTTGGTGATAAATTTATTTGTACCTGTATATAAAAATCGAGCAACCATATTGTATGTTTATCACTCTTTTTTAATTTATCCTAATAAATGAAAAAAATAATATTTTGTATACCTTTGTGATGAGAAAATATATTGATTATTATTATAATATTATTTGGCGAGATCCTAACGTATATACATTATATACAATAGGTATAATTATTAAATGGTGATGTCTGTCTGTGTCAGCAGGCTGAGGCGCCGGCGATGGGCCAGTTCCTGCTGCCGCTGCTGAGCGCCGACCCGGCCTCGCCCGACGCGGACCACTTCCTCATCAGGCACGAGGACATACTGCAGGTACTTACCACATTTTTTGTGCTCTAAAAGACATTTAGGAGTTTTCATCTAGAAACAAAAAGAATATTACTAAGAATAATATACATACCTCATTACGGTATTGCATGTCTAATATTCCACGGTGAAGGTCCTCAACGGCGTCTTTGTGTTGCAGCTGCTGGCGTCTGCGGAGGAGAGCGTCCGCGACGACATCCCCCTGGAGGACGACGCGCCGCTCGACCCTCAGCCGGACATGTGAGTTGACGACGTTATACGCCGTAAACAAACTGACAAACAAGGATCACGCCCATAATCCCCGAAGGGGTAGGCAGAGTCAAAGGGACAGCAGGCCCCTTTATAACCACATTCAGCCAAAAATGAAACTGGGCTGGGTTAGATGGAAAATTGTGAAAAAGTAGTGATAATGAAAAAGTTGTATTTGTGGTTGTGTAGGCCAGAGGTGGCGAACCTTTTTAGTCAAAAGGGGAGAGTATCCCCTCACAAGTTGCAGTACACTGCATTGGTACTTGTATATCGGGTATTGACTATGTGATTTTGTAGGCGACGAGCTAGCCACTTGTCACTACTTTTTCACAATTTTCCATCTAACCCAGCTCAGTTTTTTTTTTTGGCTGAATGTGGTTAAAAGGTTCTGCTGTCCCTTTGACTCTGCCTACCCCTTCGGGGATAATAGGCGTGATGTTGTGTTTGTATGTATGTATGTACATTGGTGCTTGGCTATTGTACAAGTTACAGTACAGTTCGTGTACAGTTACAGAACGTACTGTTTTGTCCGCAGTCTGACCGGCGAGATGTTCGCGGAGGAGGAGGAGGAGCCGCCCGTCACTCCTGAGGAGGAGGCGGCCCTCCTGCACTACGTCTGCGGTAAGTGGTGTTTGTACTGTGTGCTGTGACGACTACGTGAGTGAGGGGTAATCCTTAAATCTAATCCCCCCCACACGACGCTCTGACCCCTCCGCCCGGCGAGGGGAGGGGTCAGTATCAGTAGTCGTACCAAAATACTAATGTAGGATCTTGCCCCCAGCAGCAGAGCTGGCGATGGAGGAGGATGCGGGCAAGTTCCAGCCGGTGGAGGAGTGGCTGCTCGGCGTGTACCACTCGTGGTGCGAGATCAGCGCCCTCATGTACACCCTCATCGGGACCAACATGTGAGTGCCCTGTTAGCTGCTAGCTGTGCTAGCTCGACAGGCGATAAGGAAATAGCCTAGAACTAAACTAGTGTCGCATAGTAAATTAAACCCGCGATTTCAGAGAAAACTTGTCTATAGTAGTGGTTCTCTAGCTTCTGGGTTTCAGTCGGTGAATTGAGAGAACTAAAAAAATTAACACATAGCGCTAGGAAGATGAAAGGCATTTCTCATTCTATATTTTGACTGGCCCGTTGGTTGAGTGGTCAGAAACCCTGGCCACGAAACCAAAGGGTCGCGGGTTCGAATCTGGGCTAGGGGCAAATGTTTCGTGTGATGAACATGGACATTTGTACTCGAGTCATGGATGTTTATAAACATATTTAAGTATGTCTATCCGTTCACCTAGTATCCATAGCACAAGCATAAGCTTAGTTTGGGAGTAGGGAATTGGTGTGTCAGTCTGAAGAATTTATTATTATTTATTATATATATATTTCATGTTGTCTATCGTACAGGAGCGTGGAGATGGTGACCGAGGAGTGGGTGTACCGCGCGCGGTTCGGATGCCACTGCCGCCTGTGTCTGTGCCTCGCGCACAACCAGCAGCCGCTGTGCGTCTTCATACGCGACGTCGTGTGGGCGCTGGCGCACGGTAACTATGACGTCAGATGTTCGTGGACAGTGATTTGATAGTATTTGTCACTAGTATTTTGTCTGTTGTAAGTTTATCGCTAGTATTTTTTCATTCGTATCCTGCGACTATTATTTTTCACTAGTCTAGTAGTTTTTTGTATTATGTTCAAATATCATACTAACCCGCTCCCCCCCTCCCCCGTTAGGCGGCAGCACGGCGGGCGCGGCGGCGGGCGTGGTGCGCGCACTGCGGCTGCGCGCCGACGCGGCGTCGCCGCCCGCCGACTGGGACCTGCCGCGCCTGCGCCGTCTGCAGTTCCGCGACACCGGTATGATTGTGGTGCCTACATACGGACAGAGAGCGCGCGAGTTGAATGCAGTCGGTCCCTAAGACTGAGCTCTGCATTCAACTCGCGCGCTATCTGTACACACTTAGCACGTGGAGCCGTTGCTCCTGCGCCTGACCTCTCGCCGGTCATGTCGATTGCCTTCTCAACGGACTATGAGAGTGAACAATTAGAGTGTGCACCTTATACGCTTTATATATTATATACGCTGGTCCACCCCCCTACCCTCCATACTTTCAAATTAGAAGCGTAGGAATTGATTGCTGCTGTAATTCCGATCCCACCCCTAAGCTTACTGATAGCATGTCTGGTCAGTCACATACATTTTAGTTTTCGTACAGACTTGTCACAGACAGATGTCGCTACAGGCATCATTTAGACCGATTGAGAGATAAAACCGAATAAAAACGTTATTATTTTATTTAAAAAAAATGCTTTTTTCATAAAATGATTTATTTACGTCATTTCTTAGATAATTTATTGAATATTGGTGAAAAACATGATTATAAAATATTTTCTACGGAAGCAAACCAAAATAATATTTGTTTTAAAACCATGAATTTTACACAGATGACGTATTATTACTAAGAAATAACTAACCTGTGCTTGTAGCGCCATCTTGTATTATTCCTGACAAACAGACTAAACTTTGCTGTAGTTCCAATTACTCACCACTGTCGCTGTCCTTGCACGAGTTATAGCAGTAACTTTTCATGTATGGGCAGTGACCCTCTGTTGTACGTAGTATATTATTACTCTGTGCTGATAGTTATCTCATAACACCCCTACTCTTTTGCTGTACTTAGTGATTCGCTTAAGATGATTTCGCAGAAGATTCACCGCGACTGCGCTCTAACCAGCACCAACCTGGTTGGTCCTACCCCGGTCAAGCCGACCCGGTCGTGTGGCTTCAGCGTTGCTCCACCTCCGTTGCTCCCATATTAAAGTATCCATGTATTGTCGCAGGCGCAGCCATAATCCACGAGCAGCTGTGCCGGCTGGCGACGCAGAGCGACATCACCGCGCAGATCGTAGACAAGATCTGCCTCTGCCGCCAGTACGACAAGCCGCAGGAGAAGGAGTGAGTATACAGCGCTGACGGGCGTTGGATTAACCTGCAGGGGTCTCGTACTTATTGGGGCCCCGTGGTCTTGCACCTGGAGGGGCCTCGTACTAAGGTCCCATGGCCTTTCACCTATAATGACCTTATAATTACACAGACGCCGCATTTACAGGGCCTTGTACGTATGAGTGCCCTGCACTTGCAGAGGCCTCGCGCTTAGAAGTGCCTTGATTCTATAGGTTTCTCGCACTTACAGGGGCCTCGCAGTTGTCGTGGCGTTTCGCCTGTAGTAAATAGTGTTGTCATTGCGAATGGTGTTTCCAGGTACGCCGTGGAGAGGTTCTGCAAAATACTGGAGAACTTCAAAACCGCATCCACCATCAATTTTAAGGTACATCCTGGTATATGATTTTATGTTAAAAAATTGTACTAGTAAAGACCATTTTATGTCATTATATAACGGATTGGCTAACACAGCCAGCTTAGTATGGGCGCTGGCTTAATGTTTACCTCTCTTGGTCAGGTGGAGATGGTACCTGTGGGCGAGGGCGCCGAGGCGGCGGCGAACGGCGCCCCCGGCGCCACCGGGCCGCGCTGGGTCGAGGCGGCGAGGCGGCGCCTCGCGAGACAGCTGGCGCCGCACCAGCAGGGCAGCACCAGCGAGCGCCTGCGCGACATGGCCGCGCGCACCACGCCGCACGACCGTGAGTCGCCACACTTGACTCGTGTCTGCGGCACGCACCAGCAGGGCAGCACCAGCGAGCGCCTGCGCGACATGGCCGCGCGCACCACGCCGCACGACCGTGAGTCGCCACACTTGACTCGTGTCTGCGGCACGCACCAGCAGGGCAGCACCAGCGAGCGCCTGCGCGACATGGCCGCGCGCACCACGCCGCACGACCGTGAGTCGCCACACTTGACTCGTGTCTGCGGCACGCACCAGCAGGGCAGCACCAGCGAGCGCCTGCGCGACATGGCCGCGCGCACCACGCCGCACGACCGTGAGTCGCCACACTTGACTCGTGTCTGCGGCACGCACCAGCAGGGCAGCACCAGCGAGCGCCTGCGCGACATGGCCGCGCGCACCACGCCGCACGACCGTGAGTCGCCACACTTGACTCGTGTCTGCGGCACGCACCAGCAGGGCACCATCACTATATAAGTCATCGCCTCCCGGTAGAGGACTGTTTCAGACCTCGACCGGAGGTCCTTCGCTATGATAAAAAAAGATAAGCTATTATGAAAATGAATGCAGATAACCAGATGTCAATTACGGCGCATTTCACATTACAATTATTACTGGGAGGGCTAGAACAAGGAAGTGAGAGTTTTAAATCATATCATCTACCTATTCCATCGCTACCACTCTTAAGTTGCGTATCAGTGTAGTAATCGAATTGTCTTTCCGTGTGTCAGTGAGCGCGTGGTCGAGTTACAAGCATCGGTGCGACTGCCTCACGCCGCGGACGCTCTGCGCGCAGCAGCGGAAACGGCTGTTGAGGTAAAGTAAACACTTACGTACAAACCATCATTCATTCATTCATACAGCAGCTCTTCGGGTGAGACAGCAAATTGAAAAGAACTGGTGGTCGTTTCAATCTCGTTCAATCAATCACAAAACGAATATACAAAGACATTCTATGCGAGGAACACATTTCTTCTGAAGTTTCAAATATTCTTTTTATGTTTCAATAAATAAATAAATATCAGACTACATCACATACATTGATCTGACTCCGAGGTAAGTAGCTTAAGCACTTGTGTTACGGATATCAGAAACAATGGCATTACAAATATATACTTAAATATTCAATATTAACACCCAGGCGGGTGGGTTTGAACCACAACTCTTGCGCATGTGGCAGGGTCACTACCGAATGAGCCATCGAACCGGTCATGTTTGCCTATACACTGTAGTGGACTGCATCGACTTTGCACATAATCCTCATACACATAGCTCCTACAGATGTCTCCCCAGTCAGTATCACCACCCACCTCTACAGTGTACTGACGAGTATACTCCTCCGTTGCAGGATCTCTCTGTTCGGCATCATGCAGGCGGTGAACGAGTTCAACGGCGCCAAGCCGCAGCACCGGCACCACCACGACGACAAGTGAGTACCGTACTGGGATTGTATTGGGGGGTGGGGGAGGGAGAGGATACTGGAAGACTGGCTGGTTGGCGCGTGTTGCTTATGGCTATTTATCATGCAAGCCTGTTTATAACGCTGTATCACAGGCAGGCTTTGGTATTCCTTATGTGAATGAATTAATTAATAGTCCCTAAGTCGCTTGATTAATTCATTTACTTAAAGGCTCCGAGGCAGTGCTGGAGCCAGGACTCGTAGCAAATGCTTTCAAATCTTGTCCAGTGTCCCCGTTTACAAATGAAACGCGGGGCCCCCTAAAGCGTGGGTCCCGTAGCATTTGCTACCTCCTGCTATATGGCTAATCCGGCACTGCTCTGAGGGGAAGGGGTTCTCAAAATCGTATTATACTCTGGAGGCAGTAGCCTTAGAATCCATCCATCAATTATGTAAGGCTCTCGTAGGGGAGTAGGTTGAGGTAGATACTCAAAATCGTCCCATACCCCCTCGGTACTGCGTTATGGGTTATTAATCAAGAAATTTACCTACAATGAGGGTTTTTTTTGAATCAAAACATCCAAAAGATGGCGTAACTGTGACTTGCAGTCTTGTCACCCTCCTCATTGGTTAGTTGTCAGACCAAACTGACATGCTGTCAACAAGGAGCCAATAGTGACAGTGATAAGACCACGAGACTCCCTCCTGCCATCTGGCGGTTTTTGTATTTTTGAAAACCCTCATTGGTATTCACTAAATAGGAAACCACTGAAAGTAACTCTTTGTCCCTTCCCAGACCGCCGGACAGCGTGGAGGGTCAGCCGACGCCGGACGTGGAGTCCCAGCCGCAGCCGGAGTCGCAACCGGAGCCGCATCCGCAGCCGGAGTCTCAACCGCAGTCTCAGCCGCAGCCGCAGCCGCCCCCGGAGCAGCCGCAGGCCGACCCGGCGCCCGAGGCCGCGCCAGAGCCGCCGCCGGACGGGTCCCAATTCGCCGGATAATAGCGATTCGAACCCCACCATCGATTTAGACGACTGTGAGTATACAAACGGTAATATGAAATAGAAGTAGAAATATCTTCATTCACGTAGGCCTTAAATACAAATAAATGATTCAACTGCCAGGGTAAAAAAAATATTCTACCCAAGAACTGGCAAGATACATTGGATAAAATTTGGTACAGAGATAATTTGAGTCATGGGAAAAGACATAGGATAGTTTTTATCCTTAGGCTGGCTCGATGGCGCAGTCGGTAGTGACCCTGCCCCATGCGCCAAGAGTTGTGGGTTCGATCCCCACCCAGGGAAAATATTCGTATGATGAATACTTGTGTTTGTTCTGTGTCTGGGTGTTAATATCCAATATTATAATATATATTTGTAATACCACTGTTGATTCTTATATCTGTAACACAAGTGCTTAAGCTACTTACCTTGGAGTCAGATCAATGTATGTGATGTTGTCGGATATTTATTATTATTATTATTATTTATTATTATCCAGAAATCATCCTTTAAGGGTGTAAAAAGGAGGGTGGCCATTTGTATAGGGAATTAATAAAATAAAAGCTAGTTTAGCTTAATTAGTCAGCTGATTGGTCGCCTAGGCCGCTCGTTAAACGCTGGCATCTAATCGAATGACTAATAACTAGCCAAGAAGAAGAAGAACTAGAAATCTAGCCAAGTAATTGATAAGATTTTTGTTCATATTTTATGAAATTGGTATTTGTTCCTGAGTCATGGATGTTTATTACCGTAATTAAGTGTGTCTATCCGTTACCTAGTTTCATAACATAAGCACAAACGCTTAGTTTGGAACTAGGGAACAGTTATATCAGCCTGGAGAGTAAAATAAAATCCGTGTTCCAGTGAGCGACTCCGACGCGAACTCCGGCACCGCATCCCTCGGCCTCTCCACGTCATCATCACTGGACTCTGCCTCCGAGCTCCTCTTAGCAGCAGCGGCTGCAGTCGAGTCCGGCGGGTCGGAGGGCGAGGCCGCCCCCGGGGAGCTGTGCCGCACCGTGCGCCATCTGATGCGGTCTATTGCGTCTATTGAGCGGCTGATGGATCGGGTGCTGAAGCATTGTGATGAGTGGCCTGCGCCGCCGAGTAGGAACGATCATGAGGCCAGGTGGGTGGATGGTTTCTTAAGGAAATGAGTGAACAGACTAAAAATTTTAATGTAGTTGTTATCTGATTAGAGAGCAATTAGGTGACGTCTTTTTAAAAAGCGGACTTGACTATGTAAATGTCGAATAAGGAAGAGTTTCTTAGCCGAAAGTCAGTTTATGCACTTAAAAGTGGCACAGTAGGCTTTTGTTCTGTGAGCAATTCCCACATACAAAAGTTGGGTTTCGCATCATCCGTGATGGCAGTA
Source organism: Glyphodes perspectalis (assembly GCA_951394215.1). Classification (NCBI taxonomy): domain Eukaryota; kingdom Metazoa; phylum Arthropoda; class Insecta; order Lepidoptera; family Crambidae; genus Glyphodes; species Glyphodes perspectalis. The sequence continues at coordinate 1,965,846 of OX596228.1, forward strand.
TGAGGTATCTGATGCGCTCCAGCGTGTCTATTGAGCGGCTGATGGATCTTGAAACACTGCGACGAGGACCAGCGCTGCCGAGTAGGAATGATCATGAGGCCAGGTGAGTTTCTTAGGGGAAAGTTGGCGCAGACCAAAATTGATAGCGTGATTGGCTTTTATTTTGAGGGCAATTGGGTAACGTCTTTTCTTCAAGACGGAATTAAAGTGTGAAGGTCGAATAATGAAGAGTTACTTACACCAAAATTGACTTATGCTGACTTTGTTGGAATGATAGACTTTTGTTCTTTAAGCAACTCCCATATACAGACTATGGGCATCGTATTAGTGATGTTACAGTATGGGGAACATAATAGGATGTATCACCTCCATTCAGCAGTTAGTAGAGTCAGTGCTAAAGCATTGCAAGTACCTAGTTTCCGCCCTTCACTTTTTACAAATGCAAGGCTACATGGGAAACGTTATCCCAGACTTACAGAAATCCACTACCATTTGACCATTTTTCCTGGTCTTCACAGGAAACGCGTGGACATGGGCCTGTCGGAGGTGGACCGCAAGCTGATGGCGATGTACCGCCGGCTGCCGGAGGTGCATCGCCGGCAGCTACAGGTCTATAATAAGCAGAAGAAACTGTCCACCGTGAGTATATTGACTCGACAACTGGTCCGTTGGTCGAGTGGTCAGAGACCCTGACCACGAAATCAAGGGTCGCGGGTTCGAATTCCGCCAGGGGCAAATATTTCGTGTGATGAACATGGAGATTTGTACTCGAGTCATGGACGGTTATAACATATTTAAAACGTTCGCGTGAGCTACGTCGCACGACGTCGTGAGTATATGCTTAGGAAACGGCGCAACGTCTTATGACGTCCTAAAGATTATGATATGTATTTCGGCGGAACGTCGCCCGACGTCTAATTTAAGAGTGAATTCATATATCGTTGCTCGTTTGCGCATTACATCCCATTTTTGTAGTTTATTGCGCCGTGTAGCTTGATTACATGGTGTATGTGTTACGGCGCGACGTCTTCACACGGCGCTTTATTTTGTATGGAAAAAGGGTTGCGCCGTTATGCAACATTTTGGACATGTGGTTGCTCACGCGAACGTATTTAAGTATGTCTATCCGTTCACCTAGTATCCATAGCACAAGCTTAAGCTTAGTTTGTACTAGGGAATTGGTGTGTCAGTCTGGAGAATTTATTTATTTTAACCAGGGATATTTCGGTATGGGTCATTAACATTTATAAAAACGGTATATAAAAGTATTTAAAACGGTACTTATCGAATCAAAATAACGATAAGAGAATCATTCGGTAACCGAATCATATACCTAGGTAATAGATATAACGTTCGCATCCTAAGTTTGAGCGGGAAATTCCCGTTTTATTCTGTGGCTGCGCTGCGCTAGCTCGGTACGCGGTCTCCTATTTTCATCTCTATTTCGCGTTAATGTTTGCATTGCATATAACGAATAAATCAAAACAAAAAACTTAATTACGTTCATAGTTGAAGAAGCCAGTCTTATAAAAAACAAGCATTATTAATAAAAGCAAAGGAACAGTACAGTTTTTAAATTTACAAAAACTGCTTAATATTAAGTCAACTAATTATACAAACTAATGACGTCACACGTTGACAAGCCCATAAAAAATCTGAGTGATTTCGTTTTGACAGCTCTTAAAAAGTATCTCAATTGACTAGCCAGTCAACATCCGTATTACACGTCCCGGTCGGGCGCAGGTGTGCATGCAGCTGGTGGGCGGCGCCGCGCCGCTGCCGCCGCCGCCCGGCTCGCCGCCGCCGCCGCCGCATCACCACGCCGCGCCGCCCTGCCGCAACCTCTGCCCCGAGTACCATCTGCAGCGCTTCCAGGAGGTAACTCGCGTCACTGCTGGCCTGCCCCCTCAGACCGACAACTGCCTGAATATAGCAGCTAAATAACTAGAACACGTACATAACATCACGCCCATAATCCCCGAAGGGGTAGGCAGAGTCGAAGGAGCAGCAAAAAAAACAAATTAGATCGGTTTGATAGAAAATTGTGAAAAGTAGTGACAAGGGGCTAGCTCGTCGCCTACACAATCACTTAACGAAAACTCCATATACATACCATTAGTCAACTTTTACGACATCCTAGGCAAGAAACACAGTTAGCAACTACTTTACCTCCACTTTTACGATGACATCGACTTTTACGATCATTATATACAAGAATATATTATTATATACAAAGATGTCAAGGGGTTTGCCGTCCACTGGAGACTTTAAAAGGGGTACATGGAGTCATAAGTTTGAGGAACCCTGCTCTAGAGTATTTTGTAGTGCGGTAAACTGATATCTATAGATATCGTCACATTTATTTCAATTCTCTCAATAATCTTCAAGTGATTGCTGACTCTTATCGTGTGTGTGCGCAGGTCCGCCGCAAGGTGATGCACATGCGCGACCAGCAGCTGTACTACCACCGGCTGCGCATGTGGCTCGAGCAGCAGCTGCGTCACGAGAAGGACAGGTGTGTTGTACTATACCCATCTCTGTCGCACTCGATGAGCAAGGCATTTATATAGATGCTGTCTCTGTTGCCCTGATCATCATTTTCCTAGCGTTATGTCCCGTGTTCATACGGGGTCCGCTTAGGCCATGCGAGTCTGTTTATATAATCCCCGCAGATTGCTAATGCGCCTGGCCGCCATATTGGTGACGTAATCGTGACGTATCGAACAATAAGAACCGTTCGCAAAACTGACCAGCGAGTATTGCGGGTGACGTCACGTGGGTGTTAATTAGAAAAGGTTCCAGCGCATTAGCAATTTGCGGGGATTATAACATTGAAGCGACTGTCGATCTGATCTTCGTGACTCTAAGATAGAGGAATCAGACAATTTTTGGACCATAGTTACAAATCTAAAGTCGTAGCAATTTGCAGATTTCATCGCTATGTTTTCCCTCATCGTCGAGCTAGTGGTATAAATGCGTACATAGATTTGAAAAATCAAAGGTACGTGGTCGGGTTTGAACTCGCACATCTCGGCTACGAGGCGCTGGACGTATGTATGTAACGAGTCGTAATGGACGGTTCCGCTTGTGTCAGCGCGGGCGAGAGCAACGTGTCGCTGGTGGAGGAGGCGCCGGCGCGGCTGTGGGCGCGGCGCGCGGGCGGGCGGCGGCGCGCGCGCGCGGGGCCGCCCCCCGCCGCGCCCGCCGCCCCCGCCGCCCCCGCCGCGCCCGCCGCCCCCGCCGCCCCGCGCGCCGCCAGCGGCGACACGCTCGTGCCCGACACGCACACGTGCCCCGACTCGCTCAGCCCGCCGCTGCGCGACGCCTCCCCGTCCGCGCCGGCCGCCGCGCGCCGCCTGCTGCCCGCCAAGCTGCTCGCCGACGCGCCCGACCTCAACCTCAACGCGCCCATCAACGCGCGCCGCGTCGACGACGCCGCCGCGCGCCCGCCCCCGGACCGCGACCCCGACGTTTACAAGTACGTCACCTTCGGCCTCGAGATCAAGAAGGCCATGGAGGAGTGCCAGAACATCATCAACTCGTACAACAGCGTCGGCGGGAAGGAGAAGGAGGACGACGGCCCGCTCTCTCTCGAGCAGATCTGCGAGGTCATGATGAGTCTGGACAAGAATTCCGCCGAGTTCCTGGACAAGATAGACTCGGACGAGCAGGTGGATTTGAATCAGGCCAACTCGAAGTTGGCCGAGCTGGTGGAGAACATGCCGCAGATTCTGGCTAACATGCCGGAGATCGCGTCTAAGCTGTCGGAGTTTGCGAACGCGTCCTTCGAGCTGCCGGAGTTCGCGTCTATTATGAATAACCTGCCGGACGAAGCTCAGCTGACGCCGGAGACGCTGAAACAGATTAGGGAGCTTAAGTTAAATAAGTATAGAGACAACGTCAAGGTGACGAAGAACACTGCCAAGAGGAAATCTAACCGTAGGATTAAGAATAATGTGGACCCGGATTTGATAGGAACGATGACCTTCGAGTTCGACAGCAAGGATATCACCGATCTGTTGAAGGACGAGAAGGAGTTGCAGGCTCTGATGAAGAATAAGAGCGGGAATAAGGAGGATTTTAAGGATCTATTGTTTTCTATATCGGCTCAAGTAGTTATTAATCGCGTGTTTGAATATT
>OX596228.1:2578898-2646902 GCA_951394215.1 Glyphodes perspectalis
AAATATTTTGTATGTACATATATTCAACATGTTTTTTTTTTTTTACTCTACTGCTGAATCGATTTTATGATTTAATTTCACAAGCTAATTAAATTTTATATTTGACAACTTAATATAATTAATTAATAAATTACTAACTTCACGCCACTCCTAGCGGGGGTAGAAAGAGAGAACTGATAAAGTTTATATACATACCTAAGAGCAACCTATCTATTTATAGGATGTCAACGTGAATTTGTTTGTTACGGTATAATGCATAGATATTCTAAATCTATGGTATAATGCATAAAGCATTTTTTTTCATATCAATGATATTATAATTAAATATGCCATTAGCTCTCGCTTATGGAAAACTTATGTTTTACCCAAAATAATAATTTTAAATATAACACATACATAACATCACGCCCACGATCCCCGAAGGGGTAGGCAGAGTCGAAGGGGCAACAAGCCCCTTCAACCACATTCAGCCAAAAATAAAGCCGGGCTGGGTCGGATGGAAAATTGTGAAAAAGCAGTGTCAAGCGGCTAACCTGTCGCCTACACAATCACACACCCAAAACCCGATATACCATTAGTCGCCTTTTACGACATGCTAGGCAAGAACCACAGTTGGCACATTCTTTTTAAGTCCCAGACCAACATGGGACAGTGGGCTGGGTTGGATGGAAAGCTGTGAAAAAGGAGTGACAAGTGGCTAGCTCGTCGCCTACTCAGTCACATACCCAAAAGCCCGTAAACCATTAGTCGCCTCTTATAACATGCTAGGCAAGAACCACAGTTGGCACATTCTTTTATTTTTGTCCCAGATCAACATGGGCCAAGTTCCAGGCCAACATGGGACAAAATTTAAATATAAACTAAGATAAATATAATTGTCTATTTTTTATTTTATTGAATATTAATATTCACGTCAAAGATTACTTTATCAATAGAAATTCAAGTCATTTATTTTGGTCTTGTTCCATTTCTGTCTCTCAAACAAAACTTTTGATTTCCAAACGTGTCAAACTTGAGAAAAAAAGTAATATGTCAAAATAGGAACATTCCCACTTCCTTCGCGGATGTGGGATGTCGTATTGTTTTCTTTCGTATTTCCCGTAATTTACGCGTAAATATTAGGAATTACGATGATTTATTTATAATGGCCAAAATTTATCCAGTCAAGGTTGAGTTTGGGAGGAAAGACGCTTTATGCCGTGGGTGTTTGAGTACGGACAGACGTTCTGTACTGCTGAAGAATGAATTAGATCTATTTTTCAGTCTTCTGGGAGTCCAACAGCAGTATTGTGTAAGTTTTCATAATTTAAAGTACACATTTTAGTTATTTCTATTGGTCAGCCATTTCAATAATGCTTTAAAAGTTTTCTGATCATTTTTGCAGAGGATTTTTAATGTGTATCATTTTAAACCTTTATCCATATCATTATTGAAAAAATATATTGTTTTCACGTTTATTGGTAGTCTCCTTATTAAAGACTAGCAGCGTCCCGCGGTTTCACCCGCGTAGTTCCCGTTCCCGTGGGAATACGGGGATAAAATATAGCCTATGTTACTTGTTGATAAAGTAGTTTTCCAATAGTGAAAGAATTTTTGAAATCGGCACAGTAGTTTTTGAGTTTATTCATTACAAACATACACACACACACAAAAATACAAATCTTTCCTCTTTATAATATTAGTATAGATTGAGGTTTAGTCTTCATATTAAAATCAAAGCCTAAATGTTATATTCTCATCTTTATTAAAGACTCAGACTAATGCTAAATGGTTGTTTTTATGGTATTGAATATTATTCTAAGTTGACATACACATACAATAAAATCTCCTTTGGTTGAAGATCTTAGCCACTAGCCGCGGAACCAAAGACTGTTTAAGTCTCCTAAGGTGCAAATGGTTTTGTTTACTTAATTGTTAGTACTGGGGACAAAAACATTTAATGTTTCAATAGACAAGGTTATTTTTAGTTTGTGCATTGTGTAGGATTGCCATCTCGTAACATTTGGCAGGATAAAATGCGTAAAATCCCCGGATTTTAGAGCCCAGGCCCCGGACATCAGTGTAATAAAATAGTTGAAAACAATGGTGAATTTAGCGAGTCGGTTTGTCGGTTGATCGCGGCATGTGTCGTGGACAGCCCATGACTTTAAATTTATAAAACGGGCTACAAATGAAACCCCGCCCGGACGCTCCCCGGATGCCCTCTAAACTAGGACAAATACGGGGAAATCCGGACGGATGGCAACCCTAGCATTGTGCAATACATACCTCTTACCGGCTTACTTTTTAATTTGATAAGGAAATATTTAAAGGATATAAGGAATAATTCAAAGGATTTTAAGCAAACATTTTTTTACCTTCTATTCAAAAGTTGATCATCAGATTGGCTATTTTGTATGAACGTTGTATATTAAAATTATTTGCTTTCTTTAATTAATGAGATTGTTTTGGTTTTAGGAAGCAAGAATACTGCTCTGCTGGGAGTGTATTGCATTCTTGAAAAAAATACAGATATTTCAGAATAGGATACAACATGCCCAATTTATATTACAGCAATCACTTTACGAATTGGTATGTGCAACATATTATTTATTTCTTATCCTATTGCCTATGACTCTGTGTTGGTGAGACTTAGAATGAACAAACTCTGGTCCTTGTTTAGGATAAATAAATATCAGACTACATCACTTAAATTGATCTGACTCCAAGGTAATTAGCCTAGGCACTTGTATTATGGATATCAGAAACAACAGTGGTATTACAAATATATACTTAAATATTAGATATTAACACCCAGACACAGAACAAACACAAGTATTCATCACACAAATGTTTGTCCTGGGTGGGAATCGAACCCACAACTCTTGGCGCATGGGGCAGGGTCACTACCGAATGCGCCATCGAGCCAGTCATAGGATATTGTAAAAGGTGACTAATGGTGTCTTGAGTATAATTCTTCGCAATTTTCCATTTGACCCAGTTCACATTAGCCTTTAGCTCAAAGAAGTTAAAGGTGCTTGAGTCTCCTCAGTCTCGGAACGAAATTTCGATAATGATATTATGTTATATATGTATTAATTACAACTCTTTGTGATTTAAATGAAGGTAGGAAAGGAAGGATGGAAGGATGTAGGAGCCGCGGAAGGCCCGGGCTCACTTACCACGACCAGATTGGTCATGTATTAACAGAAGGTGATGTTAGGAGTCATAAAAACTGTAGAACTTGTATGCAAAGGATCATGAATGATGAAGAGGCGAGTGAGGTGTCTAAAGATCGTGCCATATGGCGTTGGGTTCTCTCTGCCTACCGCGCTAGGGAAGTGGCGTGAAGTTTAGTTAGTTAGTTAGTGATTTAAATGATCAGAATGTTGGTTTGTATGTAAAGCATAATTGAGCAAATAAAAATATGTGTCATAAAATGTATCTATATAGCTACATCATCACGCCCGCGTTCTCCAAAGGGGTAGGCGAAGTCAAAGTGGCAGCAGCCCCCTTGAACCACATTCAGCTAAAAATAAAACTGGGCTGGGTTAGATGGAAAATTGTGAAAAAATTGGCTAATTCGTCGCCTACACATTCACATACACAAAACCCAATATCAATAACTAACTAACTAAAACTTCACGCCACTTCCATAGCGGGGTAGGCAAAGAGAACACCATATAAATAAAATATATTTATTTTCAGTTAATAATCATAGTTTTCAATTTACAGGACAACCTCCCAATTTCATCACTATCCACCTTAAGTATAACAAAGAAAGACGGCTACCACAAAGTACTGGACCATGACGCTATGAAGAGTATGCCTGAACCGTTGAAGTATGTTATACCACCTATCGTTAAGGAAGAACTCACCGAGGACGATGATAGCAATACAAACTTTCCCAACGATGACAGTTTCAGCGATAACGAAGTAATAACGATAGACGTAAACAAGTTAAAACAATTAGAAGTAAATAGTAAACAAAACAAAGATGAGAAAGGAAAGAAGAATACGAAAAGTGAGGATAATAATTTAATTAAGAAACAAAGTATTAGGAAATATGAAAGTAAAGCTCGGATAACTAAGTTAGATGTTGATTTAACGGACACGAAGGAGCATTGTACGACTGTTGTACTGACGGAGAAAGAGATAGAAGAGGTGTTAGAGAGAGATAAGTTCTCTTACGGCTACAGCAAGATGCCGCATAAGTGTAAAGAGTGTAAGAATGCGTACAAGAGAATGGTGGATCTGAAAAGACATGAGACTTTCAATCATATGCAAGTAAGTTTAACAAAAAAAATCATGTTTATACACACACACACATAGCGGTGGTAGCTCAATGGTAAGGACACGCGCCTCTTAACCGAGGAGTGCGGGTTCAAACCCGGCACGTACCTCTGGATTTTTCAAATCTATGTACGTATTTATACCACTAGCTCGGCGGTGAGGGAAAACGTGATGAAACCTGCAAATTCAAACAACTTTGGATTTGTAACCATGATCCAAAAATTGTCTGGTTCCCCTATCTTAGGGTTGCGAAGGTCAGATCGGCAGTCGCTTCAATGTAATTACCAGACTCGCTAAATCCTGGATCATGGCTAAGCGGACCCCGTCTAAACACGGGACATAACGCTAGGAAGATGATGACACACACACATACACACATACATAACATCACGCCCGTAATTCCTGAAGGGGTAGGCAGAGTTAAAGGGACATCAGTCCCCTAAGTATCTAATCCATAAGTATCTAACTCACACTTGCATACACATGGCTTCACGCTATACGCTATGACAGCGTGGAGTCCTCCTTTTTTTACTTGTCCGTGGGTCCAACATGGACATGTAGATCTGGGAATTCATGATGATGAAATCCGAAAATATAACAATATTACAGCAAAGTGAATATAAGAAAAACAAAAACATGATTTGTCCCGTGTTGGTCTGGGACTATAAAAGATTTTGCTAACTGTGTTTTTTGCTTAGCATGTCGTAAAAGGCGACTAATGGTGTATGGGGTTTGGGTATGTGATTGTGTAGGCGACGAGCTAGCCACTTGTCACTACTTTTTCACAATTTTCCATCTAACCCAGCCTGGGTTAGATGGAAAATTGTGAAAAAGTATGTGTGTGAGTTTTATTTTTGGCTGAATGTGGTTAAGGGTTCCAGCCCCTTTGACTCTGCCTACCCCTTCGGGGATTGCGTGCGCGATTTTATGATATAAAAATCATGTTCCAGACGATGCCAACCAAATGCCTGTTATGCGACGCGCCAGTGACGTCACGGGACGCGCTCGAGAAGCACTGGCGGCGGCACAACGGGTACCTGCGGTGCGACATGTGCGGGTGGCTGTCGCACTCGCTCGCCTCCATGACCAAGCACCACCGGCGCGTGCACACGCGCCTCTACCACTGCGAGGCGTGCGACGCCAGCTGCAGGTAGGCTGTTGTGACGTCACAACTTGTGACGTCACGCACTGGCGGCGGCGCCACAACAGCTGCAGGTATGCCGGTAGGCTATTGTGACGTCACAAGTTGTGACGTCACGCACTGGCGGCGGCGCGACAGAAGTAAAGCGGTCAGTGGGTGTCTGTTGTCCGGAGTGTGTTCTTAAGTCGAACTAACTAACTAACGTAACTTCACGCCACTTCCCTAGCGGGATAGGCAGAGAGAACCGAACGCCAATCTGGTCTTAGGTCGTATAGTTGACTGGCTCGATGGCGCATTCGGTAGTGACCCTGCCCCATGCGGCAAGTGTTATGGGTTCGATCCCCACCCAGGACAAACATTCGTGTGATAAATACTTGTGTTTGTTCTATGTCTGGGTGTTAATATCCAATATTTAAGTATATATTGTAATAGGTACCACTGTTGATTCTGATATCCGTAACACATGTGCTTAAGCTACTTTTCTCGGAGTCAGATCAATGTATGTGATGTAGTCGGATATTTATTATTATTATTTGTTTATATTTAGTAGGTGAGCCTGGGGCTTCCGCGGCTCCTACATCCTTCCACTTTTGCATTGTATATCTGTTAAGTCAATCATTCGTCATCCATTCTTTCCACATGTCCGAACCACCGGAGCATGCCTCTTCTTACCTTGACTCCGACGCTGTCCTTCAGACCAACTTTCTTACATCATCATTCCGAACGCAGTCTGTGAGCGATACACCGCAGATTTTCCGCAGCGCACGCATCTCGACCGCGTTTATTCTACTTTCATGCTCTTTCTGCCATACCCAACTCTCGCTTCCATATGTTAGCGTAGGAATCAGCACCGCATTGTGTATGGCGAGCTGGGCCTTCTGGCTTAAGATTTTGCTGCCTAGAAGTTAGCCGCTTGTCACTGCTTTTTTACAATTTTCCATTTAACCCAGCCCAGCTTTATTTTTGGCTGAATGTGGTTAAAGGGGCCTCCTGCCTAATTTCAAATTTCAAACGCTAATTTCAATCGATCTCCTGCAGACCGCTCTAACATATTATGTGTTCTTGTTCCAGTACGCTGCGGGAGTTTAGCAACCACTACAAGGAGTCGCACGAGCGAATCATCTGCGACCACTGCAGGAAGAGCTTCGTCAAGAAGAAGACGCTGGAGGTGCACATCAAGTGAGTGGAGGTGGTGGTGATGATGTTTACGATGTGATATGATGATGATGATAAATAAATAAATTCTCCAGACTGACACACCAATTCCCTAGACCCAGACTAAGCTTATAAGCTTGTGCTATGGATACTAGGTGAACGGATAGACATACTTAAATACGTTTATAAACATTCATGACTCGAGTACAAATGTCCACGTTCATCTTCCGAAACATTTGCCCTCAGTTTCGTGGCCAGGATCTCTGACCACTCGACCAACGGGCCTGTCATCATGATGATGATGATATAAAGATGATAGTGGCGGTGACGGTGACGTGATATGATAGTGGTGATGATGACGTGATGTGATAATGGTGACGCGTCGGTGCTGGTGATAACATGACATGACGCTGATGGTGATGACATGACAAGTCGCTGATGATGACCCCGACTAAGCACGAAACATATACCTAATAGGAAGTTGACGATGATGTTTTAATGGTATGATAGCACCAATAATATCTGTATCGACGTGTCCGCAGACGGCACCACGCGCCCGCCTTCTGCCCGGAGTGCAACCGCACGTACGCGCACTACCACGTGCTCGAGAACCACTTCCGCATGCAGCACCCGCACCTCATCCGCGCCGACGCGCGCACCGAGCTCGCCTACTGCGTCGAGTGCGACAAGCAGTTCCCCAGCGTGTACAAGTACCGCCGCCACCTGGCCACGGCCGCCAAGCACACCCCGCCCAAGCCGGTCCGGTGAGTCGCTCACTCGCTCACTCGCTCACTCGGTCAGTACGCGTCGCACACACACACACTTCCGCATGCAGCACCCGCACCTCATCCGCGCCGACGCGCGCACCGAGCTCGCCTACTGCGTCGAGTGCGACAAGCAGTTCCCCAGCGTGTACAAGTACCGCCGCCACCTGGCCACGGCCGCCAAGCACACCCCGCCCAAGCCGGTCCGGTGAGTCGCTCACTCGCTCACTCGCTCACTCGGTCAGTACGCGTCGCACACACACACACTTCCGCATGCAGCACCCGCACCTCATCCGCGCCGACGCGCGCACCGAGCTCGCCTACTGCGTCGAGTGCGACAAGCAGTTCCCCAGCGTGTACAAGTACCGCCGCCACCTGGCCACGGCCGCCAAGCACACCCCGCCCAAGCCGGTCCGGTGAGTCGCTCACTCGCTCACTCGCTCACTCGGTCACTCGGTCAGTACGCGTCGCACACACACACACTTCCGCATGCAGCACCCGCACCTCATCCGCGCCGACGCGCGCACCGAGCTCGCCTACTGCGTCGAGTGCGACAAGCAGTTCCCCAGCGTGTACAAGTACCGCCGCCACCTGGCCACGGCCGCCAAGCACACCCCGCCCAAGCCGGTCCGGTGAGTCGCTCACTCGCTCACTCGCTCACTCGGTCAGTACGCGTCGCACACACACACACTTCCGCATGCAGCACCCGCACCTCATCCGCGCCGACGCGCGCACCGAGCTCGCCTACTGCGTCGAGTGCGACAAGCAGTTCCCCAGCGTGTACAAGTACCGCCGCCACCTGGCCACGGCCGCCAAGCACACCCCGCCCAAGCCGGTCCGGTGAGTCGCTCACTCGCTCACTCGCTCACTCGGTCAGTACGCGTCGCACACACACACACTTCCGCATGCAGCACCCGCACCTCATCCGCGCCGACGCGCGCACCGAGCTCGCCTACTGCGTCGAGTGCGACAAGCAGTTCCCCAGCGTGTACAAGTACCGCCGCCACCTGGCCACGGCCGCCAAGCACACCCCGCCCAAGCCGGTCCGGTGAGTCGCTCACTCGCTCACTCGCTCACTCGGTCAGTACGCGTCGCACACACACACACTTCCGCATGCAGCACCCGCACCTCATCCGCGCCGACGCGCGCACCGAGCTCGCCTACTGCGTCGAGTGCGACAAGCAGTTCCCCAGCGTGTACAAGTACCGCCGCCACCTGGCCACGGCCGCCAAGCACACCCCGCCCAAGCCGGTCCGGTGAGTCGCTCACTCGCTCACTCGCTCACTCGGTCAGTACGCGTCGCACACACACACACTTCCGCATGCAGCACCCGCACCTCATCCGCGCCGACGCGCGCACCGAGCTCGCCTACTGCGTCGAGTGCGACAAGCAGTTCCCCAGCGTGTACAAGTACCGCCGCCACCTGGCCACGGCCGCCAAGCACACCCCGCCCAAGCCGGTCCGGTGAGTCGCTCACTCGCTCACTCGCTCACTCGGTCAGTACGCGTCGCACACACACACACTTCCGCATGCAGCACCCGCACCTCATCCGCGCCGACGCGCGCACCGAGCTCGCCTACTGCGTCGAGTGCGACAAGCAGTTCCCCAGCGTGTACAAGTACCGCCGCCACCTGGCCACGGCCGCCAAGCACACCCCGCCCAAGCCGGTCCGGTGAGTCGCTCACTCGCTCACTCGCTCACTCGGTCAGTACGCGTCGCACACACACACACTTCCGCATGCAGCACCCGCACCTCATCCGCGCCGACGCGCGCACCGAGCTCGCCTACTGCGTCGAGTGCGACAAGCAGTTCCCCAGCGTGTACAAGTACCGCCGCCACCTGGCCACGGCCGCCAAGCACACCCCGCCCAAGCCGGTCCGGTGAGTCGCTCACTCGCTCACTCGCTCACTCGGTCAGTACGCGTCGCACACACACACACTTCCGCATGCAGCACCCGCACCTCATCCGCGCCGACGCGCGCACCGAGCTCGCCTACTGCGTCGAGTGCGACAAGCAGTTCCCCAGCGTGTACAAGTACCGCCGCCACCTGGCCACGGCCGCCAAGCACACCCCGCCCAAGCCGGTCCGGTGAGTCGCTCACTCGCTCACTCGCTCACTCGGTCAGTACGCGTCGCACACACACACACTTCCGCATGCAGCACCCGCACCTCATCCGCGCCGACGCGCGCACCGAGCTCGCCTACTGCGTCGAGTGCGACAAGCAGTTCCCCAGCGTGTACAAGTACCGCCGCCACCTGGCCACGGCCGCCAAGCACACCCCGCCCAAGCCGGTCCGGTGAGTCGCTCACTCGCTCACTCGCTCACTCGGTCAGTACGCGTCGCACACACACACACTTCCGCATGCAGCACCCGCACCTCATCCGCGCCGACGCGCGCACCGAGCTCGCCTACTGCGTCGAGTGCGACAAGCAGTTCCCCAGCGTGTACAAGTACCGCCGCCACCTGGCCACGGCCGCCAAGCACACCCCGCCCAAGCCGGTCCGGTGAGTCGCTCACTCGCTCACTCGCTCACTCGGTCAGTACGCGTCGCACACACACACACTTCCGCATGCAGCACCCGCACCTCATCCGCGCCGACGCGCGCACCGAGCTCGCCTACTGCGTCGAGTGCGACAAGCAGTTCCCCAGCGTGTACAAGTACCGCCGCCACCTGGCCACGGCCGCCAAGCACACCCCGCCCAAGCCGGTCCGGTGAGTCGCTCACTCGCTCACTCGCTCACTCGGTCAGTACGCGTCGCACACACACACACTTCCGCATGCAGCACCCGCACCTCATCCGCGCCGACGCGCGCACCGAGCTCGCCTACTGCGTCGAGTGCGACAAGCAGTTCCCCAGCGTGTACAAGTACCGCCGCCACCTGGCCACGGCCGCCAAGCACACCCCGCCCAAGCCGGTCCGGTGAGTCGCTCACTCGCTCACTCGCTCACTCGGTCAGTACGCGTCGCACACACACACACTTCCGCATGCAGCACCCGCACCTCATCCGCGCCGACGCGCGCACCGAGCTCGCCTACTGCGTCGAGTGCGACAAGCAGTTCCCCAGCGTGTACAAGTACCGCCGCCACCTGGCCACGGCCGCCAAGCACACCCCGCCCAAGCCGGTCCGGTGAGTCGCTCACTCGCTCACTCGCTCACTCGGTCAGTACGCGTCGCACACACACACACTTCCGCATGCAGCACCCGCACCATGCTTAAAAATATTTTATATTTAGTAGCCTAATACCTCTAATTACTACGTAAAGATTGTTTTAAATAAAAATATCGATACAAAATTCTTCTGTTCCTTTATATTTATTTACTTTATCTTTCATACAAACCATATCGTGACGATTATTAACACAGCAAAAAGACAATTATCCAGTTAGATACAGCCGTTCATATTATTTAGATAATGCTATCCACTTGTCACTACTTTTTCACAATTTTCCATCTAACCCAGCCCAGTTTTATTTTTGGCTGATAAAGGGGTCTACTGCCCCTTCGACTCTGCCTACCCCTTCGGTGATTATGGGCGTGATGTTATGTATGTATTTAAGCTAAGGGTTATTTTTTTACAAGCTGATTGTTCCAGGATCCCGTGCCCGGAGTGCGGGAAGGTGTTCGCGCGCAAGATAAGGATGACCAACCATTACAAGTCGGTGCACATCAACACAACTAAACACCGCTGTGATATCTGTAATAAGGTGATTATATATCTTTGACTGGCTCGATGGCGCATTCGGTAGTGACCCTGCCCTATGCGCCAAGAGATGTGGATTCGTTCCCCATCCAGGACGAACATTCGTGTGATGAATACTTGTGTTTGTTCTGTGTCTGGGTGTTTATATCAAATATTTAAGTATATATTTGTAATACCGCTGTTGATTGTGATATCCGTAACACAAGTGCTTAAGCTAACTTACCTCGGAGTCAGATCAATGTATGTGATAATAATAATAATTACATTAAAATTATACATGACTTTAAAGGGCCTCTACGTGTTGGCTTCGGCCCCACGCACGCCTCCCAAAAGTCCGGGACTCTATAGTCCCGAGAAATGGAAAAGTCAGATATAATAATAATAATATCCGACGACATCACATACATTGATTTGACTCCGAAGTAAGTAGCTTCAGCACGTGTGTTACGGATATCAGAAACAACAGTGGTATTACAAATATATACTTAAATATTGGATATTATTAACACCCAGACACAGAACAAACACAAGTATTCATCACACGAATGTTTGTCCTGGGTGGGAATCGAGCCCACAACTCTTGGCGCATAGGGTAGGGTCACTACCGAATGCGCCATCGAGCCAGTGATGTAGTTAAATATTTATTTATTTTTTAGTTAAGTACACTAATACATTAACTGTATACACTTTAGTCTTCAACCGACTTCAAAAAGCACAGTGTCTCAATTAATCGGTAATTTGTGGTTGTTGCAGACGTTCTGCTCGGCGTTCTCTGCGCGCACGCACCGGCAGCACGTGCACGAAAAGATACAGTTGCCCAAGAACAAGATGTGCGACATCTGCGGGCGAGGGTTTAGCGTGAGTCGCTTTTAGTATCAGCATCAGACTTCATCAAATACAAATTCAAAATCTCTTTATTTACATACATACATAACATCACGCCCATAATCCCCGAAGGGGTAGGCAGAGACAAGGGGCAGCATGCCCATTCAACCACATTCAGCCAAAAATAAAACTGAGATAGGTTACATCGATAGTTGTGAAAAAGCAGTGACAAGCGGCTAACCTGTCGCTTACACAATCACACACCCTAAACCCGATATACCATTAGTCGCCTTTTACGACATTCTAGGCAAGAACCACAGTCCGGCTTTGTTTTTGGCTAAATGTGGTTAAAGGCGCCTGCTACCCCTTTGACTCTGCCTACCCCTTCGGGGATTATGGGCGTGATGTTATGTATGTTATATATGTATGTACGAAATACACACGGACATGATTAAGTTCTTATCGCCCCATGGGATTCATCTGTAGCTAACCGTTTTTTATCGGAAGGGATGTCGTCAAGCAATTCAAGAGAATAGCGTTCTGTGTGTCTTCTAGGGCCCTTCGTTCTTATTATATATTTATTTACTGTATCCTATAATGTAAGATATATAATGTATAATGTAAGAGAGAGCGGTGGTAGCTCAATGGTAAGGACACGCGCCTCTTAACCGAGGAGTGCGGGTTCAAACCCGGACACGTACCTCTGGATTTTTCAAATCTATGTACGTATTTATACCACTAGCTCGACGGTGAAGGAAAACATCGTGATGAAACCTGCAAATTCAAACAACTTTGGATTTGTAACCATGATCCAAAAATTGTCTGGTTCCCCTATCTTAGGGTTACGAAGGTCAGATCGGCAGTCGCTTCAATGTAATTACCAGACTCGCTAAATCCTGGATCATGGTCTAAGCGGACCCCGTCTAAGTACGGGACATAACGCTAGGAAGATGATGATGATCCTATAATGTAAGAAGAAATAAAATGTTTGCTTATCATATTAATATTATAAACGCGAAAGTTTGTATGGATGTGTGGATGTTAGTTGCTCTTTCACGCAAAAAGTGCTGCATGGATTTTAATGGAACTTTACAATAGTATAGCTTATACATTATAATAACTATAAGCTATGTTTCATCGATGTACCACGCGAGCAACGTTGCAGGCAGAAGCTAGTTTCATATATATTCACTTATCATCACGCCAGTAATACTCGTAGGGGCAGGCAGAGTTAAAGGGGCAGCTAACTTCCTTAACCTCTTCCAGCGAAATTAAAATTGGTTGGATGGAAAATTGTTAAAAAGTGGCTAACTCGTCGCCTACACAATCAATAATTATTTATTAAATTTAGTTTAATTTAGACCTACCCAATACCTCTTCAGACGAACCGCATCCTGACGAACCACCGGCGCACGCACACCGGCGAGCGGCCGTACAAGTGCGGCCACTGTCCCGCCACCTTCGCGCAGCGCACCGCCATGAAGACGCACGAGAAGACGCAGCACAAGCACCAGGAGCCGCTCTGACGCGGCGGCCACTGCTCATTCACTGATAGATAAACCACTAAGTAGTACTAAATAGTACCGTTAATGTACCGTATACTGTACTATACAGTATATTTACTCGCCTATATAGTACATTCACGCTACTATACAGTACATTTACACTCCTATGCTCATGTGTACTGTATATTAGCGTGAATTTATTGTTTAGTAGCGTAAATGTACTGTATGGCCTCGTGAATATACTATATAGTACCGTGAAATCACTGTATAGTAGCGTGAATGTAATATGTGGCGTTAATGTACTGTATAGTAGCGTGAATGTAATATGTGGCGTTAATGTACTGTATAGTAGCGTGAATGTAATATGTGGCGTTAATGTACTGTATAGTAGCGTGAATGTAATATGTGGCGTTAATGTACTGTATAGTAGCGTGAATGTAATATGTGGCGTTAATGTACTGTATAGTAGCGTGAATGTAATATGTGACGTTAATGTACTGTATAGTAGCGCGAATGTAATATGTGGCGTTAATGTACTGTATAGTAGCGTTAATGTAATATGTGGCGTTAATGTACTGTATAGTAGCGTGAATGTACTAATTTGTACCGTTTATGTGCTAATTTATGTCTTCTCATTAAACCATATTGTGCTGCCAATACCAATACATACCTCAAGTACTAAAGAATGTATTAAAGTTTGAATGGAATGAGATATTTTAAAATTTCTGATTCTTAAAATGCTCAAAATAGACTTAATATGTGTGTAAATATACAAATAAACTTGGAGTAACTAGGTTTTTAATTTCCAGTATTTGCTACAAAATCTTTATTTTGAATCTGGTATTTTGATGTACCTATATATTATTTAAAAAAAATATTTATAACAAAAAGTTTTAGTGCAATAGTGGGCAACATAGAGATGTTGGGAGCTTGCATTTTGTTTTATAGGAATGATGACTGCATTCAAGAACTATAATTATAAATAAATATAAATATCCGACGACATCACATACATTGATCTGACTCCGTGGTAAGTGGCATAAGCACTTGTGTTACAGATTACAAATATATA
Organism: Glyphodes perspectalis; assembly: GCA_951394215.1. Lineage (NCBI taxonomy): Eukaryota > Metazoa > Arthropoda > Insecta > Lepidoptera > Crambidae > Glyphodes > Glyphodes perspectalis. The sequence goes on from OX596228.1 coordinate 2,593,334, forward strand.
CTTATATTAGATATTAACACCCAGACACAGAACAAGCACAAGTCATCACACGAATGTTTGTCCTGGGTAGGAATCGAACCCACAACTCTTGGCGCATGGGGCAGGGTCACTACCGAATGTGCCATCGAGCCAGTCAAAATTATATTTAGTCCGTCAGTTAGATCATACAAAAATACTAGACACATATTTTTCGCTTTATCAAATTAACTGATACGGGCTGCGACGTCACTATTTAGTAAAATATTTACGAAAGCGTGACGTCACGCGTTCAAATAAATAAAAAATACGTTTTCAAATTTTTTTTAATCTAACTGACAGATTTTTTTAGTTATGCTAGATAACTTAGTAAACTATTGTACTTTTATTATTTTGATGTCTTGAAATAGTTATACAATGCCATATTGTATGAAGCCAGCGAAGGCCCGTAGCCAACGTTTACCAAGAGGTCCTTTCTTAAAAAATAGTCTTTGAAGATCCAAATTTTGGGACCCCAGTGTCGCTGGTTTACAAATCGCGGATCCCTAATGCGCGGGGCCCGTAGCGATTGCTTCCTCCTGTTAAATGACATGGCTCATCTGGTCCTGTCTCAGTCTAAAGAGGAAAAAATATTGATTATTTGATTGCATTGAATGGGATGCGAAACTACTGGACCGATTTGAAAAATTCTTTCACCAATGTAAAGCTACTTTATCAGCGAGAGACTAGCTATTTTTTATCCCCATATTCCCACGGGAACGGGAATTACGGGGGTGAAACCGCGGAGCTTTGCTATTTATTATAATTGTGTAAAAAAAATGGTAATGTGTTTTACTTAAAAGAGTACTAAACATACAAAGATTGATGATGGCAGCTAATATGAATTGTTTGTATATATGATTTATGTAAGATGTAAATAGTAAAGTACATACATAATAAGTTGTACATACTTTTATACAATTCATAATTTTGTAACACAGAACTGGTATAAGAATGATATAATAGTCCGGTTTTGAATACCTAAGTTGTCTCATTTTTTATTCTCTACGAGAAAGCAATGTATAGCGAAGCTGAAGTGGGGGCAATAACTTCCCAGTCGCCACCGGTGGCAACTGGGAATTATCATTCCCATTTGCCTCCGTTTGGCAATCCCTGCGGGGGCAGCTGGGAATAAACGTAATATAATTACATGTGCGTCTATTTTTTTCTGTGCACCATATAATTTATATTTTTTTAATAAAAAAAATATTTTATTTGCAATAAAATTCTTTTACCAATAGAAAGCTACTTTATCAGCGAGTAACATAGGCTATATTTTATCCCCGTATTCCCACGGGAACGGCACTTACGCGGGTGAAACCGAAGGGCTGCTAGTGTAACATATATTATCGTGATAAATTGTCGTTGAAATATTGACATGTTGTCTGTTAATAACCAAGTGATTCGATTTATATGAAAACAGGTTTTGTATGTACGATTGTATATGGGTACTTTTTACAATAATTAATTTGATCTCCGTAATTTTACGCATTATTTTGTATTTACACTTTGTATACTGATTCTTATTTACTGGAGTATTGTAAATAAAACATTTGAAAAACTTAAAATTTAGTTTTATTTAATTAAAAATAATTACTTTACACAATAATTTTCAGCCTTATCCAATATAATTAACTAGACTATCATTAATATAATGAAGTATGGTGTTATTACATTGTTCTAAACAACGTACAGATTGTCTGTATGTCAATTTGACTAAAAACAAGTACTATTTCTATATTCAGGAACCGAAAGCATAAGGATTGAATGGGAACAAATAATAGGTTTAATTTTAAATGTGTTAAATTTGTGTGTAAGGATCGTGCCGTATGGCGTTCGGTTCCCTGCCTACCCCGCTAGGGAAGTGGCGTAGGTTAAGTTAGTTAAATTTATCCGTTCTACAATGTCTGTAACTTGGTAAGTTATTACATCAATCGACTGCCTCGTTGGTCTAGTGGTAACATGCGCCGCCTAAGGACCAAGAGGTCCCGGGTTCAAATCCCGGGTCGGGGCATCTGACGCTGGTTATTTCAATACTGAAATAACTCAGTATAATTGCACATTGGAAAGCACGTTAAGCCGTTGGTCCTGCGCCTGACCTCCGGTCATGTCAAATTGCCGTCTTACCGGACTATGAGAGTGAAGATATAGAGAGTGCTCCTGTACACACACACTTGTGCACAATATATCTCCTGCGCAGTTGACTAATCTTTGAGTTTAGCCGCCATGACAGATATCGGTTAGGAGAACATAATTAATATTACATCAATCCCGGGTTTATCCTTATGCTCACACATGTATGTAAAGTATTTCACAAACCAATTTAAATTATTATAAAGCTATTATTATTACATCTTAGTCAAATTGACATGCAGCTCTCCATCTACAATTCTGGTAAATAATATTTATTTTCATATTTAAAATACAAAACAAAAAATACGTGTCTACAGTCCACTGTGAAAATAGCTCAAACAATAGACAATTATAAATTAATTCATCATTACCCATGCGCCTAGAATTGTGGGTTCGATCCCCACCCAGTACAAACATTCATGTGATAAATACTTGTGTTTGTTCTGTGTCTGGGTGTATAAATATCCAATATTATTCAAGTATACATATTCACGTTTTGGTTCGGATAAAGAATACACCGCTTTATAGTTTTAACCTTTATTGTTTTTGGTTTTACACTGGAGGCGCAGGGTACGCGGTGTCGCTCCGAGCGCGGTTGCGGGCAGGCTGACTTAACGTCAGTTTTGAAAACTAGCGGAAGGCGGCGGAGTGACATCGCGCAACCCTCATTATATAAACAAAATCTTTAAATTATAATTTAAAATTGCGTTGCGTCTCTAACAAAACATATCAAATACCACTGTTATTCTGATATCCGTAACACAAGTGCTTAAGCTACTTACCTGGGAATTAACCAATTTATGTGATATAGTCAGATATTTATAATTTATTTAAATAAAACCTATTCAGAAATAGCTGAAGTAACAAGCCTATTATTCAGTAGCAAATGGGCATAACTTCATCTGTTCATATTTTTTATTTTAAAATAATACGTCTTATTCTCAAGCTATTTGTATAGTGGACTGAGGCACATTCATAAAACAAAAGTAAATTTTGTATAGATTCATATTCTTTCGTCCGTAAGCGTTTTCCAACCAGGGTGCTTAGCCAAATGCGCGCGAGCGATTCCATAACGAACTTCGCTACCGCTCGTATCGCGCCACAAACTTGTTTACTAACACGGACTAGTAAAAAAAGAAGGACTCCACGCTATCATACTATAGCGTGAAGTCACGTTTATGAATGTGTGAGTGAGATACTTATGGATACCAGATATCAGATATCTGTCATGTGGAGCACTTATTATGTCAATGTGTGACGTAAGTTGCGTGTCAAGTGGAGCACCCGACGAGCTTCAATGTCTAGTTAGTGGCGCGGAGTCCTTCTTTTTTTACTAGTCCGTGTTTACTAAGAACTTATAGAGCGGAACTCGGAGTTAGTTCCCGATTTGTCCACCCGAATAAGTCTGCCTTTGTTATTGCGAATGCAATTTGTATGTCACAATCATTATGATTTTAAACATCGTCAGTCTAGATGTGACAGGCCGTACCTATTTTTTTTAATAAAATTAGATGTTGACGCAACAAGCTTCAAATAGTATTTCCGGTGCTTATTTCGGTGTGATTTACTTTTATAATATTTATAATAAACTAGCGGCCCGGTACGTGCTTCGTTACGTATAAAGTGAAATATTAAAAATGTGATAAATGAAGAAACCGCTCCACCGATTTTGTGCAAACTTCACATAAATTATCTACTAAATAGTCCGAACAAAGCCTAAACATTTGGTTTGGTTAGGTGAGCTCGTTCTTGAGTTATAAAATTACAATGAAAAGTGGCATTCATGTTTATATATATAATAATAAATAAATATATATTGATATATCCTATTATATTTAAAGTCCGAGTCATTAAAAAAATAAACATTAAAGGGTTAATTTTAAAATAATTTTCTGTCTCCTATAAAGTTGGTCAGTTTGCTATCACATCTAGATCGACGAAATGATTATTGCTTTATTTGCGGAAATATAACTATCCCTACACTACCCAATAAATATCGGATAATTACGAATGACAATAATTATCTTGATAATTACCAACCCAATAGGTCTGTAACACATTTAAGAATAAGGACATTATTTGTGTTTTTGTGTCAGTAACTTTCAACATATCCTTATCACACATTACATTTATAATGAATAAACAGATTTGAACTTTAATACACATAATATAAGGCGTACATTTTATTGCAATATAATGGTAAATACACGGACCAGTAAAAATGGAGGACTCTGTGCAACTAACTAGACGTTGAGGCATCTGCGGAGCTCCAACTTACATCACACAATGAAATAAGCGCTCCAAATGCGCTCAATAAACGTCACTTACACATGCATAAGGGTGGCTTTACGCCGTAGTACAACAGTGCGGAACCCTTTTTTTTTTACTAGTCCGTCCGTAAACATGATTATTTTTTTATTTATAAACAAAAATAAACAACCACAGACTCTAGGTACAAAATTAGTTCCTCTTTTTTACACCTATGCTACTTCGTATTAGAGGAATAATTGGACTTGTAGAGTGAATACTTCCATCCTCGGAATCTACATTGAACACCATGAATTGGACTTTGTTGAAGTGTAATTATGGTTCAAATTAAAAGAAGCTATTCTGCCTTTCTGCATGGAAAGAAGCATGTTGGGTGTTAAACTAACAGACAAAATGAGGAACACTGAGATTAGAAGCAAAACAAAGGTCAGGGACATAATAGCCCGCATAGACCATCTAAAATGGGGATGGACAGGGCACATGCTAAGATGTGGCAAAAATAAATGGAGCAAACAGGTGACCGTGTGGTACCCAAGAAATGGATCTAGAAAACAGGGACGCCCGAAAACCAGATGAGTAGATGACATCAGTATTACTTTGGGGCCATACTGGACATGTGTAGCTGAAGATAGAGTTCAGTGGAGAGAGTTGGAGGAGGCCTATGCCAAGAGGCACACCGAGCTGCGGGATATTCTGTAACACAGCATCAAAGCAGAAAGATCTACATAAACATATTACCCAGCCGGAAATAAATGGCTTATTATTATTATTATTATTGTTGTCTCCTTTTGGGTATCACGGGAAGTTTTACCTTCCCGGTCCTTTGGAAGGCTTGCATGGGGGCACAGGCCCAACATGTAGAGGCCCCTTGAGACGTTTTAATATGAGTGTGCACCAGTATTATTATTATTATTCTGCCTTTCTATTCAAATAAGCATTATGTGGGAGTGAAGATACAGTTTTTCGAATTTGAGAGATGATAGGGGGAGGTCCAGTAATTGATTCCACTCCGCGCCACTAACTAGACTTTGAGGCATTTGCGGTGCTCCAACTTGGCACGCAGCTTACATCACACATTGACATAACCGCTCTAAATGCGTTAAAAAAATCTCACTCACACATGCTTATGAGTGGCATCACGCTGTAGTGTGACAGCATGGAGTCCTGCTTTTTTAACTATTCCGTATTCAAATCAAGTATCTCAGTTTCAAAACCATAATCCAGCATTTCACATGCAGAAAACCATGATCCAGCTCGATTAGTTCTCCTATTGAACAATCCTATTAGAATCTAACAGACCCGTTAAACTAGACATGAGACACATCATGATCAAACAAAGAGATGTAAGGATTGTGCCATATGGCATTCGGTTCTTTCTGCCTACCCTGCTAGGGAAGTGGCGTGAAGTTTAGTTAGTTAGTTAGTATTATTTTGTGATAATGCCCTATTTCCATACTTTTACGTAACAAACTAAATTGACCGGTTTGTAACGTAAACTGATCTATGTTTATTCTCAACATTGGTGTTCCGTACCTCTTATTTAATAACAAAACACTTCATAACTTGTCTAATTTCAGTTTGGTCCAAAATCATGTCAATGGATTAAGTTTTAAAGCCAAAAACTGTTTCAATATTTGCTTATTTTAAACCATAGACTAAAGTCTATAAACTTTAAAGAAACAGAATAATATAAAGTTTTTAATATACTACTAGACTACTTAGATAAATAAATTTATTTTTAAATAATTATATTAAAATTAGTTATTTACACTCATGTCTACTAGGGACCATAATTTCTCAATCAATGCATCACTAAAAAACATTATAATACAACTTTATGATATTTTTAATAAATTTATTTATTCATTCATTAAATTATTATTGATTGCTTATACTGCAGTGTATAATAAAGAAAATAAAATCTTTAGTTTTGTTTTAGTTTAATGGATTTTTAATGATTACTTACTTGATTATTTCATTACGGTATAAATAGACATCTACGATCCACAATTATGATTCCAACATAACATCATCATCACGCCCATAATCCCCAAAGGGGTAGGCAGAGTCAAAGGGGCAGCAAGATCCCGATTATGATTCCAAGATCCCGACAATAGTTTGTTGGAATTGTTTAATACCATTGACACAATTTTAGGCCAAATTATACAAAACTATTACTTTTTACAAGTTATAACATACCTTAGCTAGCTTAATATGATACTGGAGGAACATGCTGCATCATATTTGAGTAAACACAATGGTTTTCCATAGGTTTCATTGGAGGCATCGGAGGCGGAGGCATCAAATTCTGTATAGGCTGCTGTGGAGGCGGAGGGGGCACTGGATTCTGCTCCGGGGGCTTTTTATTCTTCTTCTCGCACTTTTTAAACTTAATACCCAGCTTATTCAACAATATTAACCTCAAAGATTCTTTACCTCCTTTAAAATTGAGTTCGTTTTTGGCTGATGCTAATATTTTACCTAACGTGGGCACCTCTTTCCTTAAAGAATAAGAGTTGACGATGCCCCTTAATGCACACAATTGGAAATAATCGAGTTGTACTTTCGTTTTTCTTACTCTCTTCTTTTTTGGACCCGTCATTTTGGTCTGTGTTGCCTCAGCCCTTAAACCATCTCTTTTGATCCTTTTAATAGTACTTTCTGACAGGCCAGTGGCGGCGCAAGCTCTTTTGACGACATTCTCAACGGGGAACGCGTACCCTCTGTTTTGTTTTTCGCTTTCAAAGAACTTAATCACTTTGAATATGATCTCTTTTGCCTGACCGTCTATGGCTTCTTTCTTTTTCTTGCTATCTGCTTTCTCTTTCTTCAGCTCCGTCAATTCATGGGGCGGCTCGTGGTGCTCGTGAACGACGTCTATAGGCATTATGTGCTGTGTCATAACAGGCTGCTGTTGCATAGGGACTAACAAATTCAACACAGGAACTTCGTGAATATGTTGTGATTGATGTACCACTTCGTGTGTCGTCATTTTAACGTTTGCGTGTCAACTGTGCCGTTTAAAACTTCGCCGGTGTCGGGACTTATCATAAGAACTCGGTTTTAGTCACGATCCTTTGTTTAATTGACTGGTAAATAACATAATTACGACTAAAAAAACATTTGAGAAACAATAATACATACAGCCGCCATTTACCTTTTTTTGACATCAGGTTTTTTTTTTTACTAATATCGTTCATCTTAGCTCTGGACTATATGATTTTGTGTACAAAACAAACTTTGAAGCGTTAAAATAAGATTTTTGACAGTCAATTTGACGTTTATAAGCAAAATGGCTAACAAAATACAAAATAAATTTTGTTGTTTCGCATGTGAATTAACTTTAATTGTCTTGAAATAAAGTGCTAAATTATTATAACATTCAAAGATTCGGTTTAGTAAAAAATATCCTCAAACCTTAGACAACTAATAATAGTATGTTGTGATTATAGTCCAGGAGGTCACGACAAAATTACAACCATTATCGATTTAGAGGTTTTGTATGACAAAAAATGACTTCAATAATGAATACTGAACCAGATGTATGTGTCTCATGTCTAGCGTGTAATACCGCCCTCTGGCCCTTAGGAGAGTATATGCAGTTATACAAAATGCTCTTGGGTAAAGAAAATGATTTAGACAATAACGATATGGTAAGTACACGTCATATACTTTCTTGGATTGGACTATTTGAAAAATCAATAAATTACTCTAGAAATAAGACTTTAAGCGATACCTGTGTAAAATATTATATAGGTCGTGATTACTTACAGTTTTACGATCTGTTCTAAATACATATCGGTATAATTCGATCAGTATTATAAGATTATGACTCACTTATGTATATATTCCGACGCAAGATTTCTAATCGGAATATATAATTCAATCAACTTTCCTAAAAAAAAATGGACTCCTTAGAAGTGTAAGACATCGGAAAAGCGAACCTCAATTCTATCAAACAACCTTTGCATTTTTGTGGTACACTTTACTGAGTACCTACTTACTGAGAAATTATATTTATATATCTTAAAAATACCATTTATAACCTTTGAAATAGAACTGTGCGAGCCTCACGAAGCTCCGCTTTTTGCTAGTAATACTTATAATTTTAGCTACTAATATAATTAAGTACGTAATAAAGTTATGTTTTTAAAGTAATAATTGCTATGTCACAGACTAGTAAAAAACATAAGGGCTCCGCGCCACTAACTAGACATTGAAGCTCCTCAGGTGCTCCACCTTGACACGCAACATACGTCACACATTGACATAATAAGTGCTCCAAATGACAGCTATCCGATTACTGGTATCCTTAAGTATGTCACTCACACATGCATAAACATGACTTCACGCTGTAGTATGACAGCGTGGAGTCCTTCTTTTTTTACTAGTCCGTGAGGTATGTACAGATATTGTACATTCTAAAACTCGACGTTTAAAATGGTTGATGAGATTTGTTGGTGGGCGCACGCACTATTTAGTGTAATTGTGTTCAACATAAAAAATAAAATAAGAGCAAAAGAGAAGCTAGCCTATTAAACATTACTATTCTATAATAAACAGTCCAATCCTGACTATATAAATAAGAAAGCCTCTCTGTCGATCTAATGAAATTAATTATTCGCCGAAAATGTGATAACAAAAAGTTCACCAAATACGTAGGTATATTACCATTATTGATCGTAGCATGTAAATTATTCACTTAACTTAAATCTAGGTACAGGTTGTTTTCATAACGATAGGACTAACAGAATCAAATTTACATACGAAATTAGCACCAACAAAATTCGGCTATTAACAAACATTTCATTAATAGAATAGGAACATTGTTGCTATTACATTGCCAGGCCTAAACTGCTGGACCGATATCGATAAAATTTGGTACGCTTTAAATTCTTAAAATTTTATCGAAATCCTGAAATACTGAGGGCATAGGCTACATTTTATCCCGCAAAATACACGATAGTCTTTCACCGAATTTCACGTAGGCAGAAGTACAGTAGTAATCAAAAAAATTAAACGATTTCAGAAACCATTCACATGTTCCGACTGCCAGGACATGTTCCACAAGATCCAGATATTCCAGCAGAAGATACGTAGTTCTCAAGACATTATGCTGATGAAGGTTAATAGTAGTCCAAGGGTGAGTGTGTAAGAGATAATCTAAGGTTCTAATTAAAATCTTGAACGGCAAGGGAAAAAATGTTAAGGAACTTCAAATACTTACTAAAGAGGAAAGATTTGATTATTTGTTTGTTTGAATGGAATAGGCTTCGAAATTACTGGACCTATTTGAAAAATTCTTTCACCAATGGAAAGCTTCTTTATGAGCGAGTAACATGGGCTATATTTTATCCCTGTATTTCCACGGAAACGGGACCTATGCGGGTAATAATAAATTCCTACCTAATAATAAATTCTCCAGACTCTCACACCAATTCCTTAGTTCCGAACTGCTTAGGCTTGTGTTATGGATACTAGTAAATATCTATCCGTTCCCATTGTATACTTAAATGCGTTTATAAAAATCCATGACTCGAGTACAAATGTCCATGTTCATTACACGAAACATATTCCCCTAGCGGTATTCTAAACCGCGACCTTTGATTTCATGGCCAGGTTATATCTGACCACTCGACCGACGGGCCAGTCACATAACTATGGATGTTACTACGATCAAATTTGTCAAATTCCTATTTCTAACAATGTTCGAACTGTAGTCGCTATAAGGTAATTATCAGACTACCACCAACTCAATATTTTTAAATAAAACGCATCTTCTGTTTCAGCTGAACAACAAAATAGGTCTGAAAAGTGAATATGACAAGTACCAGCAGGTGAATGATATAGAAATTGAAATCGGGATTGATTACTTGAAATCTAATGACGACTGCAAAGATGAACCCTTTGACAATGATTCATTAGATCATCATTTCGATGTTGACGATAGTGTTATTGAACATATTAAACAGGAACCTATAGAAGAAGCAACTGAATTTAAAGTAGAAGAAGTGAAAGAAGAGAAGACTGAAGAAAATAAACTGAGGAAGAAGAAGAAAAAGTACTATCCACGGTACAAGAATGTGACGTTTAATATTATATCTGGGACGGAATTATTGAAGAGGAATTATAGGTATTATTCAAAGAAGTTGTGTGATAAAGATGTTAGAGAAATGGATGACGATGCTCGCTTGTCTTGGAGTTACAGAAATTCAAAGTTTAAATGTAAAACGTGTGTGAGAGGGTTCAAGAAGAATGAGGCTCTACAAAAACATATACAGAGCAAACATGCAGAGGTATGTATTGTGACTAAATTCAATGAACAATACTATGATATTATTATCTCTATATAGCTAACTGTGCGAAAGTCAATTCTTCCTGATTTTTGTGCTCCTTAATATTAAGTACGTAGTGTGGTAGATCCAAGCTGGTTCCGCATTGATTTCTAATTTCGGCGTAACAGCACCTTCTCAATAAACTGGATTATTTCTTGTTGCTGAGAGCCCCAGAGCCCTAACCCTAAGAAGCGCATCACCGATGATGGAGTACTTAATAAATTAGTCGTCTCTTGTCTCTTACGTAATCAGCTCGGTCAATTTTCAACAGAATTCTCTTTCTCGTTTAAAGCGTGTCAGTAATATTATATTGCCACCAAATTGACCCAATGTTGCAAAAACTATATGCTACGGTATTAGTTTACCATCAGACAAGCCGGACGCTTGTTTAGCACCTTTGTGGTATGTTTGAATTGGAAAATATATAAAACAGATTATGCGTCACTATAAAAATTTAGGGTTGCCCTCGATTTTCCCATCATCAGATACTGACATGGTGCCAATGGGATCGCCTATGAAGTATACTTTCTTAAAAGTCTTACTTAAATCGGTCCAGGCGTCAGAGAGTGATCGAGGAACATCATAAATAAAGATTCCGAGATATTGTAAACCTCCTTCTATTTAAAATCGGTTAAAGTCCCACGTTCAAAAAGATAACTTTTTTCTGAATGTGGCTTTGAGAGATTATTGCCCTTAGACTCTGCTTATTCCTTCAGTAATACTATATTTTAGTAAAAAAAAAAATATGGATTATTATTAGAGATTACAAAAAAAATTTATTGCTAACGTATTTTTTTTTTGTTCAGCAATCCAAAAATGATGATACAGCGCGTTAAAGTACCGCGTGACGTCACTAGGTGTATACAAATTTACAGTCCAAGTGCCGTAACGCGCGCCATTTCAGTGTATCTATGCCCAGCGTATCTTTGTAATTTTTCGAGTTTTCGATAAACTAGACTATTGCGTAGTATGTATGTACGTATAACCAAGCTTTCCTTTCCAGTCTATAGGCCCGTACGTATGTGACTTCTGTGAAATCCGCACTCCTTCCAAAGACTCTCTACAGAGACACATCCGCCAGCACTACTACACGCACGCATGCGCGCTCTGCGGACACGCGCTCTACAAGAAATGGCAGCTGCGCATGCACTTCCTTATACGGCACAAGAAGCTGTACGAGTGTCCTATATGTGGGACTATTATTACGTAAGTCTAATACAGAAATATTAGAACGTCACATACATCATATCAAATGTACGTGCCATTCAACGCTATGTCTATTAAAAAAAAAATTCTCAATTTTATATTGACCATAGTGTACAAAAATACTGTTGGTATAAAATAAATAAAATAACTCCAGACACTACGGCACACCAATTCCATAGTGAAATGAAAGGATTTATTTCTGAAATTATTTTGCACATCAAAAATGTTTTACCCTACCAGCAACTCGACTCGACGTTATTGGCCTGTTATGAAGAAATTTCAAACTATACATAAACTTGCGCTATGGATACTAGGTGAACGGATAGACATACTTAAATACGTTACAAATGTCCATGTTCATCGCACGAAACATTTGCCCCTAGCGGGATTTAAACCAGCGACTCCTTGTTTTGTTGCCAGTGGTACGTTGATAAATAATAAATAAATTCGCCAGACTGACACACCAATTCCCTAGTTCCAAACTAGCATATGCTTGTGCTATAGATACTAGGTGAACGGATAGACATACTTAAATACGTTTATAAACATCCATGACTCGAGTACAAATGTCCATGTTCATCACACAAAACGTTTGCCCCTATCGGGATTCGAACCCGCTACCCTTGGGTTTGTGGCCAGGGTCTCTGACCACTCGACCAACGGGCCAGTCATGTAATGGATTTGCTCCGCCTTAGGGTTGTAAGACGTAAAAAATACTAACAGTAGATTTAAGCTTTTTGTCACTAACACATGGATCCTATACTTATCTGAAATAAATATAATAAAATTTAATTTAATTCAATTACCTTTTTCGTTGCTCCCAGCCACAGTCGCGAATTCTTCCGCCACTTCAGGATGATGCACCAGCGGTTCATCTGTGACTACTGCGGGAAAGTGTACAAGGACAGACATTGGTTCGAGAACCATATACTGTGAGTGATGAAGTTACAAATGTTTATCTCCTTAAGTTCCGTGTTGGTCTTTGACTTATAAATAAGGGGCCATCCATAAAGTACGTCGCACGAATTTCATGATTTTTTAAGCACCCCTCCCACAGTTGAAGGTTATATGGAGAAGGAGTGCAGAATGCAAATATTATAATAAATATTGGGAAGTTCGTAAAAAAAAATAATTAAGGCCGAATTTCGTCCATTGGGCGACCACTCCATAAGCTTCTGATCGTTCTAATTATAGTTTAGTCGGCTGGACCGATTTGATACAAAAAAGTATTTATTTTGTGTGATGGTTCAATACATTGGTGGTAATGCGAACAGCACTTAATTTTGATATAAATGCCTTTGTAAAATAAACGCACATATATATACCAAAATATAATAAAATTAAGACCAAGTGACCCGTCATTAGATACGTCAATATTATACTCGATAGTGACGTACTTAATCGATGAGCGGTGGTAGCTCAATGGTAAGGACACGCGCCTCTTAACCGAGGAGTGCGGGTTCAAACCCGGGCATGTACCTCTAGATTTTAAAAAATCTATGTACATATTTATACTACTAGCTCGACGGTGAGGGAAAACATCGTGATGAAACCTGCAAATTCAAACAACTTTTAATTTGTAACCATGATCCAAAAATTGTCTGGTTCCTCTATCTTAGGGTTATGAAGGTCAGATCAGCAGTCGCTTCAATGTAAACCAGACTCGCTAAATCCTGGATCATGGTCTAAGCGGACCCCGTCTAAGCACGGGACATAACGCTAGGAAGATGATGAGTGACGTACTTAATCGATCCTTTTTTTCAGTAAAGTGCATACAAAATACGAATGCAAGCAATGCAACAAGACGTTCGCTTATTTCCGCAACTACGACGCGCACAACAAGCTGCTGCACACCGCCGCCGCGTCCGAGAGCACGTACTGCGTCGAGTGCGACATACAGTTTGAGAACCGCGCGCGCTACAACCGACACATCAGCACTAGTACGAGACATCTGGGACGGAATAGGAAGAAGAGGTAGGACGGTGCCCTGACGGAACCCGGCTGATATTGGGTAACTTGGGCTACTAGAGAGAGCTGCTTTAGTTCGAGCCACTTTCTCGGGTCTAGGGCTCGATAAATATCAGCATCAGCACGCGACATCTGGGACGGAATAGGAAGAAGAGGTAGGACGGTGCCCTGAGGGAACCCGACTAATATTGGGTAACTTGGGCTACTAGGGAGAGCTGCTTTAGTTCGAGCCACTTTTTCGGGTCCAGGGCTCGATAAATATCAAAAACAGCACGCGACATCTGGGACGGAATAGGAAGAAGAGGTAGGACGGTGCCCTGAGGGAACCCGGCTAATATTGGGTAACTTGGGCTACTAGAGAGAGCTGCTTTAGTTCGAGCCACTTTCTCTTTCAAGGGCTCGATAAACGCGCCACATCAGCATCAGCACGTGGCATCTGGGACGGAATAGGAAGAAGAGGTAGAACGGTGCCCTGAGGGAACCCAACTTGTAGTAATAGGTGATCTCGGCTGTTTGAGAGAGTGACTTTACTTAAGTCACTTGTAGAAGTCTAGCTTGCTACAACCGCCACATCAAGATAAGCACACCTGGGTCGGAAAAGAAAGAAGAGGTAAGACGGTGCCTTAAAGCACCCCAGCTGCCCTATTTAAAGGGTTACGATGGTCAGATCAGTAGTCGTTTCAATGTAACTGACTAAGCATGGGCTAATGCTAGGAAGATGATATAGGGAGTGTCAGAATTGGGATGTTGACACCATTTATATTTAATTTTGAAATATCAATTCTGAAAAAGAAAGTATCGTAAGAATGCTGTTAAGCCTTATTGATATTTAATCATGTTGAGTCTAAGATTTTTAAATTTTACAAAAACTGCTTAATATTAAGTCAGTTGACTATACAAACTAGTGACGTCACACGTTGACAAGCCCATACAAAATCTATGAAGTGATTTCGTTTTGACAGCTCTTAAAAAGTATCTCAATTGACTAGCCAGTCAACATCCCTATTTCATATCTTCCAACTTAAATTTAGCTCTGTATCTACTCTTTAATAAACAGCTGTTTTCTTCCATTGAACTATTATTACTAGCGTATAATAATAGCTCAATGTTTTCTTCCCTGCAGCGCCAACTGCCCGGAGTGTGGCAAACTGTACGCGTGCCGCAACAATATGATGAACCATTACAAGCTGGAGCATCTCAAGGTCACCAACTACCAGTGCAAGGACTGCTCCCGGGTATGTATATTTGAAGTCTATTTATGTCATACTTACATCTCTATAATGAAGTTTTTTCTATGTTTTAGCATCTGGTTTTAGGTAAAATCTTAATTGCTTACAATAGAATAGCCCAAGGAACTTACTAAATGAGTTCTAAAATACTTATAAATTCTGGTAGGCAACCCTGCTAATATCCTTTTGTTATACGTGGGCAGTGGCGGATTTACCCTAAGGCCCAGTAGGCCCGGGCATAGGGCGGCCAGATATTAGAAGCAGCCAATCGTGATAAAAATTAAGTGATGACTCTTTAGTTCTGAGAATTATGGCCTAGGGCCTAGAGCGGCCAAGATTGTAAATCCGCCACTGTACGTGGGCACAGTGGTGTGTGGGAGTCCCGGGGGACCTTGAGGGTACCCCGGCACCGGCCAAGGTGGTATTGGCCGGGGTATACTCACTAAAGCCCGTAGTATCCTTCATCGCATAACCTTTACAGCCACGGCTCCTGCTGAACCCCCCGACCTGCTAACATCCGTAAACTAACTTGCTAACTCGCTTCTACGACATTCACAAATTATTTCATACAAGATGTCATGTTCTACAGTTATTATGACTCCTAACATCATCTTCTGTTATCACGACGAATTATTATTGCTCCTTGAACTCTGCCGGCCCCTTCGGGGATTGCGGGCGGGATAATATATCTATTATTAAACCTGTATTATTCTGTATTATTTAACCTTTGACGCTCTTTCCCTTTGAATACCGTGAAACATCATCAGTATACATACATAACATCTTTTTTTTTTTTAATATAAGACTACATCACATACATTGATCTGACACCGAGGTAAGTAGCTTAAGCACTTGTGTTACGGATATCAGAATCAACAGTGGTACCTATTACAAATATATACTTAAATATTGGATTTGAACACCCAGACACAGAACAAACACAAGTATTCATCATACGAATATTTGTCCTGGATGGGGATCGAACCCACAACTCTTGGCGCATGGGGCAGGGTCACTACCGAATGCGCCATCGAGTTTGTCAAATTACGTCCATAATCCAAGAAACACAGTTGGCACATGCTTTTCAGTCGCAGACCAACATGGGACAAAGTTATTTCATCAGTATAATATCTTTAAGGCTACATGAATGGATATTCAAAGTAATTTGTTCTTTTAATTTGTTCCAGTTCTTCTTAAACAGCTTCCGATTGAAGGAGCACCGGTTAGTGAACCACGAGAAGAAAGGCCGCGCCAAGAACAAGATCTGTTCGTACTGCGGGCGTGGATTCAGCGTAAGTATCAACACGCAAAATGTATGCAACTGATGTATTTAATTCGATATATTATAGTTCTTATGTGCTTAGGAATAAAGGTTGAAAAGTGAAGATAGCAGTAAGTGTAGAATAAATAAATAAATAACAACTTTTGTAGCCGACTGTACGTATTTGTATTATTTTGGTGGGGTCTCTAAAAGTGAATGTAGGGCCCACTAGTTGAGAGCTAACATAAAATATGCAGCTGGTGTTACAAGAGATAACTTGGGCTAATTTATAATTAATGAGTGCGTATATTTGTCTATACGTTCCATTTTACGTCAAAACGCTTGAAATTATTTTGACAGATTTTAGCAGTTATAGTACCTACATACGATACAAGAAAATAATTATCTCACTGACACATTACACTCGTAGAGATTTCATTGACTGTGTTTTTACTGTGGATTCAATATTTTTCGCTAAATCAAAAGCTTAATCCTTATCGTTTGTTGACAGAACAACAGGATCCTGCTCTACCACGTGCGCACGCACACGGGCGAGCGGCCGCACGCGTGCGAGCACTGTTCAGCCACCTTCGCGCAGCCCTTCGCGCTCGCCACCCACGTGAAGGCGCGGCATAAGGACGTGCTGAAGTGATAACGGTGCCTTAAGACATGACGTGATATTGAAGACTCAATATTATGATTACTTAGCCAGAAGCGCAAATAGCACCTCCTCCCACCAGCGCCAATTGATATCAGAGGGGGGTGATAGTCAATATAAACCCGCCCGGATGTCAGCCTATGCTAAAAATGGGGGTATGCCAAGCAACAAGGGCTGATTAGCATTTCCTCTCTTCCGGTCCTCTTATCCACGGGCTAGCGGCTGCTCGCATGCAGCCGCAGCGCGCAGCCGCTCGCGCTCGCGACACACGTGAAGGCGAGACACAAGGACGCAGTGGCGGATTTAGAATCTTGGCCGCCCTAGGCCTCAGGCCATAATTGTCAGAACTAAAGAGTCATCACTTAATTTTTATCATGATTGCTCGCCTCTAATATCTGGCCGCCTTAGGCCCGGGCCTACTGGGCTTTAGTCTTCCGCCACTGCAAGGACGTGGTCAAGTGATGATGTAAGAACAGCGCCTTAGTGATATTGATGTACTTATATTTGTGACTCATGTGAGCCAGTAAATGAACACAATGCACCAAGGGGTGACATAGCCACTGGTTCAATTAGCATCCCGCAGTGGCGGTGTAAGAAGGGGGTAGGCTTGACCAAGAGATGATAACGTATACACTGGCGCAATTATCATCCCCTTCCTCCCTCTGGCGCAAATGTACCGGGTGTGTCAACCCAATAGCTAGTAACCCCAAGCTTTAATACAGCAGTGTGGTTAGTTTTATTCTGAAAGTGATCGCATTTGGATGGGACAGCCCTATCTCCTTAGGGGCCGTCCATTAATCACGTGATGTTTTTTAGCATTTTTTTAGAACAATAAATATATTTCGGTTTCGAAAATAAATACACGTGATATCTCCTTCAACCCCCCCTCCCCCTTGTGATGTTTAGTGATTTTTTTTCGGACTCCCCTCCCCCTTTATGCCTCACGTGATTAATGGACGGCTCCTTACCGGATATACATTAAAACCATCACGAACGCAATCTCCGAAGGACACCACATTCAGCCAAAAATAAAATTGATTCCCGTTGCGTTGATGGGAAATTGTGAAAAAATAGACGCAAACCTGATCCGAAAATATACGAAAGATCAAAAGGCGTTTACGTTATATCGCCGTAACGTGTTATTTCAAATAAAAGAGACAAATAAATGAAAATGGTGTTATAAGAGTGTTTTTATTATCCTTGTTTTTTGCACAATTTCAATAAATGTTTAGAAAAAATTACCCTAATTTATATTTTGGTAGCGGGAACTTGGACTATAATATCTTATATAATATCGTAAGTTAAATGTATTTAGAAAAAAAATATACAATTACAATTTAGGTAAGTAGTTAATTAAACAAATAATAATGTAAATAGACATTGCAAGAGAGATTTGAATCGAATAATACATTATTTATCATGATTTTTCTAGCGTGTGGCTCGTTCATAGTCAAAGTCCCCAGCTATCGTGAATTTGGTGAATGTGGTTATTGCTGGTTGATGCGACTGCTATTTAAACTTCACAACGCTTAAAACAAGACAATTTACCTATAAATCGATAGTCACAATTTTATTACACTTTTTTCTCTCGATGTACACTAACTGCCGAATAAGGGATATGATAAATGAATCTCTATTTTAACCTCTCTCCGGTCATGTCGAATTACCATCTCACCGGACTATGAGAATAAAGGAATAGAGAGTACATAGGTACATACATAACACCACGCCCATAATCCCCAAAGGGGAAGGCAGAGTCAAAGCCGCAGGAGACCCTTTAACCACATTCAGCCAAAACCAAACTGGGCTGGGTTATATGGAAAGTTGTGAAAATGTCGAGACAAGTGGCTAGCTTGTCACCTACACAATCACATCCAAAACCCGATATACTATTAGTCGTCTTTTACGACATGCTAGGCAAGAGTCATAGTTGGCGCATTCTTTTTTAGTCCCAGACCAACCTAGGACACAGATTCTACATAAAAAAAATATATATAGCATATGGGGTTTTGGTATGTGATTGTGTAGGCGACGAGCTAGGCACTTGGGACAACATGGGTCAAATAAAGAGTGCACCTGTATTTGAGCACACACTTGTGCACTATAATATTTCCTGCGCAGTGACTAATTTTCGTTGAGATTGGCCGCCATGACCGATATCGGATATGAGGACATTACTTACAATTGAAAAATCCTCAGGTACGTGACCTGTGGGATTAAATATTTATTACATTATTACATATTACATATATTTACAGTAACGAATATTTTCGTCCCTATCAATGATAAGAAATTTATCTATTTAGCTTCTTCATAATAATACATAATTAAACATATTAAGTAAACCTAAAAATAATTTGCAACAAATCACTCTACTTTGACGTTAACCAACCATCCACCATGAATATTTCTGAACGGATGTCTTAAAAAAAAGCTGTCATTGGCGAAACGTCAAATGCTCTAACTAATGTAATTTTTCGCTCTCTTTCTATTAATATCATTTAGAAAGGGAAAGCTATATATATACTCTTATTTTCCTCTCGCTTCGGACAGAAATCGATTACAATACTTTGTTTTGCTTTTTTGCTTTGGTTTTGATCAGTTTTGATCTAAAAGTTAATCGTGAATTATTCATATTTTTGTACGATTTTGTGTTAAATTCAGCTAAGCAATGAACGAAAGAATTCTTCTTGCGCGAGCTTTGATTTGAGTGGAAAAATGGATGAATTTCCCGAATTATTGTTGAAAAAGCTCTGTTGCACTTGTCTCAGTCAAGATCGCAAGTTAACACAGCTATGTCGACTTACAGATGGGATTAATAATTTATATTTATTGCTTTCTTACGACACAGAAGCTTACAGGGTAAGTAACTATAAAATTAAGTTAGTTTAGGCTGTTTAAAAATACTACGTTTTCTTACTCAATTTTAAATAATTTCAATGTAATACATACATTATTATTATATGAATATTGTGTTATTCTTCAAATCATTTTTGTTTTAAATTTTTAGCAAATGGTAATACCAATATTTCATGCACAAATATATTATTAATGTTAAGTCAGCTAATTTGTTTTACCTTTAACATTATTTAATAATTTCATTTAATAAATTGATTGAATTTTGATAACTTACTGTAAGAGGAAAATATCTAGTTAAATTAGGTTGGTTAATAGTTAGGAGAAAATCTGGTAACATTATCTAGCAAATATTATGCCTCTTTGACTCTGCCTACCTCTTCGGGAATTATGGGTGTGATGTTATTAAGTATTATCTAGCAAACAAAATATTTCAAGAAAAGTTAAATTATTGAAAATTTAATACATGAATCTGTGTTTTCTTTTGTATCTCAATCATGCAACTTATTAATAAGTGGAGGGGGAGGGTAATACAATATTTTTGGGTCCGGGGGGTCAATACAGTATTATTTATAGTGACGTCCCTTCCCTTTTTTCATTTACATACGCCCATGTACGTAAATGAAATATTCTGGCACTGATGTTGATGCCGCTTTCAGGAAGGCTTCTACAAGGACACAGGCCACTGGTACATATGCTGGGAGTGCTGGGCCTTCATGGTGAGAATCAGCTGGTTCCGCAGCCAGGCGTGCCTAGCTCAGCGGAAGCTTGCAGACATTGTTGATGGACGGACGGATGTGAGTTCCAAGAGTGTTTGACTATGAGGGGATAATTATGTTTCTATATTGAAATGACATGTTTATTAAAAACTAACAACATTAATTACTTAATTTCCAATCCTTTTGCTTTTAGCTGAAACTCTTCAATACCTGCTTGTCCCGTCTCTCGCATGCCCACAAGACCACCTTTGACGAGACAGTGCAAGCATCTGAACCTGACACCGATAACTTTATAGACTGCGGAGTGGGGATTAAGACGGAGAGCGACGAGGATGTGCCACTTTCAGAGCTGCACAGCAATTATTTACAAGGTAAGTTATTTTTAAAGTAGTATGCTAGGGAAGTAGCGTGAAATTTAGTTAGTTATAGTTAGTTAGTAATTTTTAAAGGTTATCCTCCGCTTTTTAGACAACGATAAGAACATGCGCTTCCATGGGAGGGGAATATGTAGTTGGTCTGGGATTCAATTCAATCAAATTCAAGGTGCCTGCTGTTCCTTTGACTCTGCCTACCCCTTAGGATTATAGGCGTGAAGTTATATTATATGCCGTTGTCATGTGTCATTTAATCCAACTCGATTTTCGGCGTACCACTTTAACGCATACCCTGTACATATTAAAGATTATTTTCATTAAAATTGTTTCTTTTGCAGATGACACCCATTATTCAGACGGAGACACGATAGCACAAGACGTTAATAAAGAAAAATCTCTAGACATACAACCTGTTTACAAGAAGCGAAAAAAAGAAAACTCCAAGAAAAAGAAGAAGAATAAAGGCTCAAACAAATCTGAGCCTAAAGATGATAGCAGTAAGGAGCAGTTTACGGTGATGCAGATGAGTGAAGAAGAGATGAGAGAGTGTAGGGAGAAGCGGAAGATGGCGGCGAAGTACGCGGACGCGAAGTTCAAATGTGAATCTTGTATCGAAGGTTATAAGAGTCAATTTGACTTGGATAAGCATGTTTTGGAATTGCATACTGAGGTGAGAATGTTTTTACAAAAAGGCAGCCTTTAATCTTACCGTATATCCTACTAATATTATAAATGTTTGTATGTATGGATGAATGTTTGTTACTCTTTTACAAAAAAACTACTGAATGGATTTCAATGGAACTTTAATAATATAGCTCATAGACCTGAATAACATATAGGCTATGTTTCATCGATGTACCACGCGAGGGAAGCCTCGGGCAGAAGCTAGTTAGATATAAAAGCGAATGTGAGATTGTTTTCATTTTCCTAGCTTTATGTCCCATGCTTAGACGGGGTCCGCTTTGACCATGACTCTGGTAATTACATTGAAACAACTGCGATCTGACCTTCCTAACCTAACCCTAACATAGGGATACCAGAGAATTTTTGGATCATGGTTACAAATCCATAGTTGTTTGAATTTGCAGCAGCACACATACATACACACACACACAGACACACACAGCAGCAGCAGGTATAAATATTTAAATAAATGTGGTTAAACGGGCCTGCTGCCCCTTTGACTCTGCCTATCCCTTCGGGAATTACGGGTATTATGATATGTATATAGAATGAGTATTATTAAATTTTCCCATGTTGATCGGGGAGTCCCATGTTGGTTGGGGACTAAAAAAGAATGTGCCAACTGTGCCTAGAATGTCGTAAAAGGCGACTAATGGTGTATCGGGTTTTAGGTACGTGATTGTGTAGGCGACAAGCTAGCCACTTGTCACTACTTATTCATAATTTTCCATCTAACCCAGTCCAGCCCAGTTTTGTTTTTGGCTGAATGTGGTTAAAGGGGCCAGCTGCTCCTTTGACTCTGCCTACCCCTGCGGGGATTACGGGTATTATGATATGTATATAGAATGAGTATTATTAAATTTTCCCATGTTGATCGGGGAGTCCCATGTTGGTTGGGGACTAAAAAAGAATGTGCCAACTGTGCCTAGCATGTCGTAAAAGGCGACTAATGGTGTATCGGGTTTTAGGTACGTGATTGTGTAGGCGACAAGCTAGCCACTTGTCACTACTTATTCATAATTTTCCATCTAACCCAGTCCAGCCCAGTTTTGTTTTTGGCTGAATGTGGTTAAAGGGGCCAGCTGCCCCTTTGACTCTGCCTACCCCTGCGGGGATTACGGGTATTATGATATGTATATAGAATGAGTATTATTAAATTTTCCCATGTTGATCGGGGAGTCCCATGTTGGTTGGGGACTAAAAAAGAATGTGCCAACTGTGCCTAGCATGTCGTAAAAGGCGACTAATGGTGTATCGGGTTTTAGGTACGTGATTGTGTAGGCGACAAGCTAGCCACTTGTCACTACTTATTCATAATTTTCCATCTAACCCAGTCCAGCCCAGTTTTGTTTTTGGCTGAATGTGGTTAAAGGGGCCTGCTGCCCCTTTGCCTCTGCCTACCCCTTCGGGGATTACGGGCATTATGATATGTATGTATGTATATAGAATGAGGATTGAAATGAAATGTAATGATTTATTTCTGCAGATGGATTCATAACAAATTCTTTTGCACGTCATATTTTTTTACCCCAGATAAACCACAGCTTACTTATGCACTTCACTGGTGTCTATAAACTATTTCAAATAAATAAAAGCCAAATTAGGTAACACTGAATAAATTTATTGTACTATGAACTTGGGACTTATACATATACGTATAAATGGCGCAAATATCTCGTCATCGCGCAAAACTACAATATTCCTCGGCGGTGCAACGCCATCTATTACCAAATACATAATTACTATAGACAGCGCTATGTCAACAATGACTTTTACATACCCTACCAGCGCCTCGACGTGAGTGAGTGAGATTATTAAACTTTCCTCAGAAAGAAGACCACGTCAAATGCGACATATGCCTCTGCTACATGCCTGCTCTCATAATGGAGCACAGAGCCAGTCACTACTGCAGGTACCAGTGTGGGCGGTGCGACGCGGTGTCCTTCAGCGAGGCGGAAGTGACGCGACACGTCGACACGTGTCGCGCCGGGAGGACGGTCCCGAAGAGGGTGAGTGGGGAGGTTGTAATTCTTTAAGTCTTCTATAGTAATAAATAATAATAAATATCAGACTACATGACAGGTTTGGGCCGCGAGCGGGGTCCGCTTGGCCCGGACTGTTTCTCCCGAGCTCTTTAAGCCCGGGGTAGCGTGGGCCTCTCAGCGTGAGAGTCCTCCCCTTGCGCTATCCGGCGCACCCTCGGTCGGACCCACCGGGTGGAACCCGTTGGGAAAGCCCAGTGAGTCTGCCGGCGAGCGGGTGCGGCTTACAGGTGCGGCGCAAAGGGGAGGAAGTCGGTCAGTCTGTCGGGGGGGCATGGTATTTGTTAACAAATGTCTCGTCGGTCGTGTCGGTCGTGGGCTGGGTATATAAAGATATTTTTCTTTCTTACCCAAGGGTATACTTGCAGGGCGTCAAGGCGGTGCTCAACCCGGGCTCGAAGCCGCGCCGCTCGCGCGCGATGATGGACAAGCGGACGCCCTACGGGTACAAGTGTGCTGAATGCGAGAAATACTTCGAGTGAGTCACATACATACATATATCATCATCATACATACATACATAACATCAGGCCCATAATCCGCAAAGGGCTAGGGGGGCGTTCAAGCATTACGTAACGCAATTTGGAGGGGGGGGGGGGGGAGCCTTGTTAAACGTTACGATGCGTTACAGGGGCGGGAGGGGAGTGTTAGGACTACGTGAAAACTACAGACTACTTTAACCAAATTCCGCCAAAAAAAAAAATGGGCTGTGTTAGGTGAAAAATTGTGAAAAAGTAGTGACAAGGTAGCTCGTCGCCTACACAGTCACACACCCAAAACCCGATATACTATTAGTCGCCTTTTACGACATGTTAGGCCACGAAAACTGTTGGCCCATAATTTTTAAGACCCAGACCAACATGGGACATAAAAAATACGGTCTATTTCAATAAACCGTATTTCTTTTTATATGACAAGTAATAATTAATAATAGACTCAAATATTTGTCCTGTCCTTAGGTTATATTATAAAAATAAAATGAATACATATTTTTTGCTTTATCTAATTGCTATCTGCTCTGGTTTGATTAATTTATGCTTAAATTTTGTAAACATCGTTATTTTATATTTTGGTGTCTAACTTCACGACATGGTTTAAATGTAAATATGATCTATACACCCCTGTAAAATATGTTGTTGAAAAGAGTAACTACCGAGTTTCTTGCCGGTTTCTTCTAGGTAGAAGCAACATTCCGAACCGGTGGTAGATTCATATTATTAGTTGATTTTCCTATTGAATTGACGATTTATAAGTGTTTGTTTCAAACCTATATAAATAAAGAGTATTTTGACTTTGACTTTGACTATAAGTAATACTCGAAAAATTACAAAGAAACAGCGCTTCAAAGATCTGAAATGAAGCGCTTTACGTCACTTGAACGGTAACATTTTACACACCCCATGACGTCACGCGGCACTTTAACACGCAGTATCTTCATAATTTGGATATGTAGGCAACGAGCTAGCCACTTGTCGCTCTTTCTCACAATTTTCCATCTAACCCAGCCTATTGTCCCATGTTAGTCTGGGACTTGAAAAGAATGTGCCAACTGTGTTTCTTGCCTAGCATGTCGTAAAGGGCGATTGATGGTATATGGGGTTTTGGGTATGTGATTGTGTAGGCGGCGAGCTAGCCAATTTTTTACAATTTTCCATCTAACCCAGCCGAGTTTTGTGGTTATATGAGCCTGCTGTGTTATATGTTATGTTTGTTTGTATTTTCATAATTTTCGGTTTGCCCAAGAAGAAAAAATACGTATGCAATATTTCTTTTGGCATCTCAATATCATCTTCCTAGCGTTATGTCCCGTGCTTAGACGGGGTCCGCTTAGACCATGATCCAGGATGTAGCGAGTCTGATAATTACATTGAAGCGACTGCCGATCTGACCTTCGTAACCCTAAGATAGGGGAACCAGACAATTTTTGGATCATGGTTACAAATCCAAAGTTATTTGAATTTGCAGGTTTCATCACGATGTTTTCCCTCAGCGTTAGACATGGGCGTTTTCGGTTTTTGTCGCAAACGGATATGTAACCGATATTCAGTTTTCATATCGATATCGAAAACCGTTTTTGGATATCGATATCAATAATCAGTAACTTAGGACGGTATGCACACGTAGCCGTGATTATTGATATCACTACCCACGTTTGACCACGTTATTGTAACTAAACAAATAGAATCTAGACCTTATTGCTAACGCGTTAAGATATATTATTACGCATGCATTGCATTAACCAAGCGAATACCTGCTAAAGTTATATTCGCTTCATCTCTTTTGCGCCAGTAAAACTTAAATAGTTAGACAGAGACAAAGCGAATAACTGTTTCGATTTCATATCGCTGTGATGTGAAGTTTGCGTTTTGTTCGTACTTCGTGCGTTCCCGTTGTTTGTTGGCTTTTGGTGGATATAACTGACTCGTTATAGTTTTTGTCATATCGGTTATGTAGATTTGGCTATCGATATGATATGATATTAAACACATATCCGATATAAGTTACGTTTTGATATATCGAACTCATCCCTACTCAGCGTCGAGCTAGTGGTATAAATACGTACATAGATTTGAAAAATCCAGAGGTACGTGCCCGGGTTTGAACTCGCACTCCTCGGTTAAGAGGCGCGTGTCCTTACCATTGAGCTACTACCGCTCCTGGTATCTGGCATATCAATAACGGACTATAAAAAAAATTTAGTCAACTAGCTTATTGACTGATCTTGGTTGTGATTGTTGTGGACTTCCCCCGTAGCAACAAGAACCTCCGCTGGAAGCACGTGCAGCGGCTGCACCGCGAAGGCTACAAGTGCGCGACGTGCGACAAGCGCTTCGCGTTCAGGAACAACCTCGCCCGCCACGAGCTGTGAGTGATGACAGTGCTATTTTAGCCCTTAAGTACTTTATTTTAAGTGCGGCATTTGTGTGCTGGAGATGTAGGTGACAGTTATCTGTGAGGAGTATGTAGTTGATTTGTGTGGGAGAGATGTAAGGGTTAGGTGCGTGGGAGGGAGAAGGATTATTGGCAGGGTTGCCAACCTCTACTTCGCCGAACCGTGTCGTTTTGTGATTTTTCAAACCCACGCGTTGAATATATTTTTTCTTTCGGAAATGCAAACGTACCTATTACGACCCCTGATATTTTTTAAAATTCAAATTTAAAATGTCTATATTTAGACAGACATTAGACATCTGCGCTGGAGATATTATAGTGCACAAGTGTGTGCGCAAACACAGGTGCACTCTCTATTCCTTCATTCTCATAGTCCGGTGAGACGGCAATCCGACATGACCGGAGAGGTCAGGCGCAGGACCAACGGCTTAACGTGCTTTCCGAGGCACGGGGGTGAATATACGGCCAAATTTCTGACTCCGGACTGTAATTGAAAATTTCAAATTTGAAATAACCAGCCACAAATTCTTGCTCCGACCCGTGATGTCAAATGTCTTTATTTATATAGGCTTCAAGAAAGCACTTATAAATAGTCAATATACAAAAACAAAAAATAACAAATAATACTGCCACAGGTTCGGAAGGTAGATTATATCGAGAAGAAACCGGCAAGAAACTCGATAGTTACTCTTTCAATACAATTTTTTAAACTTTTAATCTACACTTAGACTAGATATCACTGCAGATGAACACTTCATTATGCAGTTAACCATAAAAAAAACCTAGCCATTGGGGAACTCTTAGATCTTGTAATAGGCCTTACTCATTAAAAATG
This sequence comes from Glyphodes perspectalis, assembly GCA_951394215.1. Lineage (NCBI taxonomy): Eukaryota > Metazoa > Arthropoda > Insecta > Lepidoptera > Crambidae > Glyphodes > Glyphodes perspectalis. The sequence goes on from OX596228.1 coordinate 2,620,809, forward strand.
ATTTAATGCATAATTTGCGCCCCCCTAAGGGGGGTGTCCCCGTCGGGTTGGGACGTCCTTGTCTAAGAGATGAGTTGCAATAAGTATGCGTAAGCTAGCAACCTCGCGCCCTACAGGGGGGGCTCCGAATACTCCTGTGGTATCCCTGCCTGTCGTAGGAGGCGACTAAAAGGGCCTTTGGGGCTGTGGAGTGTTTGCGGGGGGCCTGCATTCACTTCGTTAAGCAGCCCCAGAGAAGATGACGACACGTGGATCCTCGTCCGTTAAATAGGATGGGGTGACACTGTGGTCTGTGCCGTCATAAGCACCGCGAGGTGTTCTGGGGGCGAGGTTGCCTCTCCCTCGAGATGGGCCGCATGGATCGGCAGCGGCGTAGACGTAGATTTCGCGTAGAGTCCCGAGTGGGGAGCCCGGAATCTGCGCCAACGCCCGAAGAATGACCACCGTGAGGTTTAGTCGGTAGTAGAGTGCTTTCCCTGCCTCTGAGCCCGACACATCCCTTGTAGGCCGAACCTAGGTTTACTTGGACGGTGCGTAAATGCATTCCTCACGTAAAAAAAAAAAAAAAAAGCTAGCAACCTCAGGATTACTGATTGCAATCCAGCGGCATTTTTTGTAGTATCCTGCACATGTCGCTGAGGTAGACTAACCGGAGGGCGGAAGGGGCGGTCCGCCCCGGGCCTCAGGTCCTGGGGGGCCGCATATTATCTCCAAGTACTCATCATTCTAAATCAAACAGTGGAACATCTCCCCCTCCCCATTTCGGTCAAGCAATACTGCTGCTCGTAACCCTACTAGGGGCCTCACAGCTCTTTGCTGCCCCCGGCCTAAAACAGGCTTAGTCCGCCACTGCAGCTGGATTGCTTGATCCAGCATTCCGATCTCTAGTATGGATTGAAATTCAGCGGCATCGCACCTGCACATGTCGCAGGATCTTGCACAGCTAAAATTGTGCAAGGCCCAGCTGGAATGCTGGTTCATACTAACGAGTTCGTCCGTGACATCGTTCAGGCGGCACCAGGGCCCCCCGCCGCGGCAGGAGTGCCCCCAGTGCGGCAAGCAGGTGCGCGTGGACCTGCTCAAGGTGCACCTGCGCACGCACCTGCAGCGCGCGCCGCTGCGCTGCGCCGAGTGCGACAAGCGCTTCGCCAGCAGCGCCTCCTACGAGCACCATCTCAAGTACACCGCGCGCCACGCGCAGCGACCGCCTAACAAGTTAGTACTACTTGCAGTAAATAGATGGCGGTAGTAGAGGGAGCGGCGGCTGAATCGCGGTAACATGATTTTTTCGAATTCTTGACCCTCCGTCCATATAGTTGACATTTGTGGAGCGTTATGAGTTCATACGAGTTTTTAGTTTAAACCAGATTACACAGGTCAACAGTATTTTTGCGGCACAAACAATTCACTGAATTTTTGATAAAGTAGTAACAGTTGATGCTGACCCGGCTATCGAAATTGTTCAATCAGCTTTCATTTTTGTTATATTTGGGACGAAAGTGACTAAAATTGGCTATAAGACCTGGCTTTAGTATTGATAAATCAATTCATAAATATTAAATATTAAAAATTTATCATCTGTTCTGGAAAGGAATAATCCCAAATTATTGATTACCAATATAAATTATATTGCTTAATTGACGACTCACAAAATATTCGCAATAGAAAAGTATAAAAATTTTGTTCGTACAAAAGGCACAGCTTGCAATATATGAAAAAAATATGAAAAAACTTAATTAGACATATCTTTGCATAAAAGTTTATTAGAATTCGAATTCGATGTATATTAATATGTTAATCATTCCTATTATCAAACAGGTGTATTAAGATTATGTATCCATAATTTTTAAACTGTTAAATATATCGTAAAAAATCGTTTATATAGCTAATTTTTTTCATGTTTGTAGTCAAATAACTAAAAAATGTGAGCTGATTGGACAATTTTAATAACAAAATTGTATTGTGCTGGTACTGATCAGTAAAAAAAGAAATGAATTGTTTCCGCAACAAAAAGAAAGTGTAATTTTGTTGCCTTGTGTTATCAAACTATCACACTACATCACATACATTGATCTGACCCCGATGGTAGCTTAAGCACTTGTGTTAGGGATTTCAGAAACAACAGTGGTATTACAAATATATAGGTACTTAAATATTTAATATTACCACCCAGACAAAGAACAAACACAAGTATTCATCATTCGAATATTTGTCTTGGGTGGGGATCGAACCCACAACTCTTGGCGCATGGGGCAAAGTCACTACCGAATGCGCGCCATCGAGCTTCACAATGCGGAAGTGGAAGGATGTAGGAGCTCAAGGCCCAGGATATCCCAGACTCGCTAAATCCTGGATCATGGTCTAAGCGGACCCCGTTAAACACGGGACATAACGCTAGGAAGATGATGAGTACTCAGATGATGATGATTTTGTATATTACTTATTTCTACAGATACAAATGTTCGATGTGCGACAAGGGGTACCGGTCGCGCGGGGAGTTGCGCGACCACGTCAACTACCAGCACATGGGCAAGACGCAGCACAAGTGCCCCGTCTGCGAGAAGGTGAGGCCCCCCTGATGAATGCCCGACATGCCCAGGTCGAGTGGTCAGAGACCCTGGCCACGAAACCAAGGGTCGGGTTTGATTCCGCTACGGGAAAATGTTTCGTGTGGTGAACATGGACATTTGTAGTCGAGTCATGGATGTTTTTAAACGTATTTAAGTATGTCTATCCGTTCACCTAGTATCCATAGCACAAGCTTATAAGCTTAGTTTGGGACTAGGGAATTGGTGTGTCTGTCTGAAGAATTTATTTATTTATTGCTACTGAATATTGCAACAACAATCGATACTACTATCGATAGTTCGGCAACACTAATTTATTATTAAATTGAATAAAACGCCGGTGAAACATAAACATATTTTTATTACAACCAAAAATCAGCAGAAATTACACAATGGCAAATCGAAAGAAAACTATTTATAATTATAATCAACAAACAAGGAGGTCCCATTCCGAGAGAAAAATAGTACCGTCAGAACAGCGGTAGGTTCAATAATTGCCCTGGGTTAATAATATCGATACTATCTATAGTGCATTCGATATTGAGCTTCGATAGTATCGATATTGCCACTCACGGGGCTATCGATACGATCAATAGTATCGATAGGGCTATCGATACTATTGCTTTTGTCCAACTATCGTGCGGCAACACTATAATAAATCCTAAAAAGTGTTGCTGGGCATCGTTGTCGGTATACAACAATTGATAACTTGTCGCCAGGCGCTGGCGACACCCCGCTGCGTGACGCGACACGTCCGTCGCGCGCACGACGGCATCAAGGAGCAGGCGCGCGACAAGATCTGCCAGCAGTGCGGGAAGGCTTTCCGGGTGAGCGACACGTGTGGATGATTGGGAGCATGCACGCCATGGACGTTATGGGGCAGCATAATGGAATTGACTTTGTAGATTAGTGTGAAGAAAGAAATTTCACGTCCTTGGGCTGGCCTACCCCCTCCCCCGGGGAAAAAAAATAATATTTACCGGTTCAAAAAGTAGATTCTACCGAGAAGAAACCGGATGCCAAGTCTTCTTAATAATTATTAGCAGTGACGTAATTATGTCGTTTGATGCCCTTGGCATCTCCTTCTAGACAGTCGTTCGATTTTAATGACAATGCCCCTACCGTATTTTGTTTGTTTAAAGCTTGTTTCTGCAGGTACACAAGAGGTACCAAATCTACTGAAACAGTTATTTATTTACATGCATGGGTTTACAGTACACCCGCGGTTCTGACGTCAGGATGGCGGGTGTACCTAATATTCAAAATATCTTTGTATGGACGTAGGTACACAGACTTTCATGAGAGGTACGTAAAAGTACACAGAAGGTACCAAATATCGGCAATATGTTTAGGCTAATCTGAGAAGTACTCGCCATCCTGTCGCTCACAAACTATCATACCCTACCCTGTTACAAAAATATGGCATGTCTTATCTTAGTAATAGAAGATTACAACTACAAACATTGTTTTTACATGACATTTGCCACAATAAGTATGACTGTATTAGCATTACAAATATGATTTATTGCGGAGTGCCAGTGAGACCGAACGTTCGAACGAGCCGTCCTCATCAACTCTTCAGAATCGCAACATCACGTACTAATGCTGGTAAACGGTCACCGTTGGTTCGTCTCGCAAATGTTTATAACAGACACTTTATTGACATAGACATCTTCACTAAAAGCAAGATCACATATAGGAAACTATCATCATCCTCTTAGCGTTATGTCCCGTGCTTAGACGGGGTCCGCTTAGACCATGATCCAGGATTTAGCGTGTCTGCTAATTACATTGAAGCGACTGCCGATCTGACCTTCGCAACCCTAAGATAGGGGAACCAGACAATTTTTGGATCATGGTTACAAATTCAAAGTTGTTTGAATTTGCAGGTTTCATCACGATGTTTTCCCTCACCGTCGAGCTAGTGGTATAAATACGTACATAGATTTGAAAAATCCAGAGGTACATGCCCGGGTTTGAACCCGCACTCCTCGGTTAAGAGGCGCGTGTCCTTACCATTGAGCTACCACCGCTCCACATATAGGAAACTAGTAATGGAAAAAAAGATTGACATTGCCAGCAATTAATTGGTCTTATCATTAATAACCTGTTGATTCTGTTACTTTTTAATTTTTTTATCGTTCCTTTTTATGTATAACTACGACCACTTTCATCCTCTATGTATTCATTTTTATAATCTGTGGATAACGTGGTAGGTTTCACAATTACCACTACTGTTTATGCATAATACTTGTTGTTGTAGATACCATTGTGAAATTGTTTGTTTCCCAAATAAATAAAAATAAAAAAAATAACCTACTTACCTCGGAGTCAGATCAATGTATGTAATGTAGTCTGATAAAAAAAAAAATGCTTATGAATCCCTCGTGCTCACGCAATTTGCCACTCCAGGGTGCTTAGCCACATGCGGGCCAGCGATTCGACTGCCGCTAATACACGACTAATTTGGTCTTGGTAGGTGAGCCTGTGCTTTCCGCGGCTCCTATATCCTCCAACGCGATAAACTAAAATATTTTTTTTAGTTAAATATCCTATTATTTCCTCACCCTCAGGATAAGAAGACCCTTCGCGAACACGAGTTTATCCACACCGGGGAGCGTCCGTTATCGTGCGAGCTGTGCGGCTGCACGTTCAGGCAGAGCGCGTCGCTGTACACGCACCGCAAGCGCGTGCACAAGCTGCTGACGCCGCGCCGGCGCGTTCAGCTCGTGCACGCGTGACGGGGCGCTGGTGGCTCTCATGAGTTGCTGTAGTGTGAGATGCGTTTGGGGCCAGTAGTGATCTGTGTGAGCCGGTAGTGGCCCATGTGGGGGCCGTTAATGGCCCAAATTGGGGCTGTTAATGGCCCATGTGGGGCCCGTTAGTGTCCCATATATGGATCGTTCGTCGCTCCCATTTAGCCATTAGAAGCGACGAACTGTCTATATGTGGCCCAAATATGTTTTGAGCGGCTCATGTCAATATAGGGGTCGTGTGTGTTCCCTACTTACGTCACTGGTAGACCACATATGGGCCGCTTCTGGCCCATATATGAGTATTTATGGGTCGCGTGTGGCGTAGTTTTAAGACTAATATATATAAAGACTGCTAATATAGAAGTATTTTTATTGTATTTGTCGTTTTAATTTCCCTTTTCTATCAATTTATCTTAAGTTTATGGTGAATTAAAAACATACCTACAGAAAATTATGGTTATATAACCGTTATACTACTTGTCAGGTTCTCCTTTCGAGGGATCGGCAATCGTTTCAATGTAATAACCGGACTCGCTGTATCCTGGATCATGGTCTAAGCTAGCCATACTTTTTTTTTTTTATAGGGGCCACAAACTAGTGTTGCCGATCGATAGTCGACTATAGTTAATAACAAACTATCGATAGTATCAATTATTTTGGACTATCGATCGTTTAACAATTTGCAATAGTATTTTAGTAAACTATAGATATTAGTAGTAGTATCGTCGATATATAATAGTATCGATACTATCGATAGGGACGATACACAATTTTCGATGTAAACTATCGATAGTTCGGCAACACTACCACAAACACGTCTCAGCCATGGTGTCGAGGGCCACAAGCAAAGATTTACGTCTTAATTAAAACGTAAAACAATAAAAAATAGTTTACAATAAACTTGTAACTTCAAATGGGTCAATAACAAAGGCCCGGTGGCCCGCGGGCCGCAGGTCGACTATAATAAAAGACGGTATTCATTCTTACATTTATTCAATTGTACGAAAATACTATACATCTTACAACGCAATCTTAAAAGCTTTATACCAGTCTAACTAAAACTAAAATAATACTGATACAGGTAACTTGTTATTATGCTTCAATAGTCAGTGTAATTTATATGAATATTTGTTTGAGGGTTGAACTGTTTGGTCTAAATCAGTGGTTCCCAACCAGTGGTCCGCGGACCACCGGTGGCCCGCAAATTTATCATTTGATCCGCGGTAGAATTAAAATTTTATTAGTTTTAAGGCCGATTTTTTAATGGTCAGATAAGAATTAACCGACTAATAAAGTACAAAGTCACCAAATTGCGGATGTCAAACGGTATTTGACATAGGAAACAAGCAATGACATTTTAAAATCATCCGGATTGTGATTTTTCCGACTGTTATCTTTTATCTGATCGTTGAAAAATCAGCCCTTAAATAAAAGAAAAGGTTATTTTAAAATTAACACATTTGATTTTCGGCCACGTGGTCCCTGATAATAATAATGAAATCATAGTGGTCCAGTTACTAAAAGGTTGGGACCTCTTAGTCTAAATTAAATACTGCTTGAGGAGTAACTGTATTGTATTTATTGGGCTCGCCACGGACTTGGTAATAGATAATATTAACGTGCTACGGAGCTTAAATAGCTCCGTGGGCGTGTTCTATCGTTCTATAGTTTAATTTGAATTTAGAATTTACTTTATTTATTCCTTTGTACACAAATGAGTTTCTGTTGCCAAAGAGTTTTTACTACTAAGAAGGTTGGTTGCCTAACAATATTGCTTTGATGAAAGATCAATACGCCAGACTCAGTCATAAAGTCGTCTAATAATAAATTTATTATGATGTGCATTACTTCAGGAATCCGTTTTGTGAAAGTGGGCAAAGGTAATATTAGATTTAAAATCTTGAGGCACTATTTGTAGAGAGTTTAAACAAATTTTCAAGCGCTTCAATCACTAAATTAAGGATAGGGCAGCCAGCCAGCCATTTCAGTGTCAGTCACATTAAGCATCAGACGCATTAATGTCGTTTTCGTAAGCGTATGACGCGTCAATGTTACTTGCGTCAGCGTCAGTCTAAGTGAATGTCAGTCGCGTCAGCGTTAGCTAGCGCGGCGTGCGGGTCAGTCGCGTCAGCGTCAGGTAGCGCGGCGTGCGTGTCAGTCGCGTGCGCGTCAGTCGCGCGGCGGGTCGGCGCGGTGCACGCGGCGCGCGTGTCAGTCGCGTGCGCGTCAGTCGCGCGGCGGGTCAGTCGCGTGCGCGTCAGTCGCGTGCGCGTCAGTCGCGTGCGCATCATATGCGTGCGCGTCATTCGCGCGGCGGGTCGGCGCGGTGCACGCGGCGCGCGTGTCGCGACAGGCACGAGTGCCAGCTGAAGCGCGCGCAGCACACGGAGCACTTGTACGGCGCGGTGGCGCTGTGCAATGCGACTATGTGGCTGCGCAGCTTCGCGTGGTTCTGCAAGTGGCAAGACAGAACATCAGCATCCCATAGCTCAGTGTTTTTCAATCTGTGGGTCCCGTCCCCTAGGGAGCCGTGGAACCTCACTCGGGGTTCGCCGACAAACGGAAAAAGGAAAAGCCGTACACACTTCAAGATATTTTTTTTTCTAGGCCCAAGGGGGTCGCGAATATTGTTCAAACTGTTACAGGGGTCGGGTATTCAAAAAGATTCAAAAATACTGATAGCTAACTTGGTATTATGGAACTGTGGCGACATCTGTAGACATCTGATTGCTACTCCACAAGACAATCAACATTATAGTTCCAATAAATGTCAACAGATGATGTTGATCGAATATGCATAAACGCCACACATTATACAACCAGCTGACAGGTTTTATCGATGAAAAGGCCCCCACTAATAAGCAGTATGCTCAGACCAATAAAAAAAGAAATACAGAAGGATCCCATACGACGCGGTGAGGCAACCAATAGGAAACCGATAGGGCCAAAGAAAGCCGACCGCCCGCCATTTCGCCTTCAGTAAGTGACAGCGCACGTCGTTAATTTAGTGTTAGGAAAAAATTAAAATATACCGTCCTGTGTTGTTAAATGGTGAAGGCGAAATGGCGGGCGGTCGGCCTTTCTATGGCCCTATCGGCTTCCTATTGGTTGCCTCACCGCGTAGCATGGGATGGTTCTGTCTTTCTTTATTTATTGGTCTGAGGCAGTATGGTGGATTCTTGGTCACGTCGTCCTTCAGTATTCCTGTATCGCACTTTCCTGTTTGTTCATGACAACGCACGCGGCGACCACTCACCGGGAAGTGCTTCCCGCAGTGGTCGCAGAGGTGGTCGGCGCTGTCCTTGCGGTGCACCACCTGCCGGTGCAGGTACAGCGACGTGTGGCTCTTGAACACCTGCGGGAGACGTGGCGAGCTCACTTAACTATACGACATAGACTGGCCCGTTGGTCGAGTGGTCAGAGACCCTGGCCACGAAACCAAGGGTCGCGGGTTCGAATCCCGCTAGGGGCAAATGTTTCGCGTGATGAACATCGACATTTGTAGTCGAGTCATGGATGTTTATAAACGTATTTAAGTATGTCTATCCGTTCAAACTAGATTTGTATAAGTATTACTAAGTTTTTTTTATTTTTAAAATGACGATGATCAATGACTGCGGCGCTCACCTTCTGGCAGTCGGCGCAGGTGTGCACGTAGTTCTTGAGGTGCTCCCAGTCCACGTGGTCCTTGAGTCGAGTCTTGTTCGCGAACTTCTTGCCGCACTCGCTGCACATGTACCTGCGCGTGCGCAACCGTTATATGTAATGAAATGCATTACATAATCACGTGACAAAAAACACAAATGATGCTAGATTGATGTCATTTATTATTTATTTCGGTTCTCTTTGCCTACCCCGCTAGGGAAGTGGCGTAAAGTTTAGTTAGTTAATTTAGTTTTTTTTAAATATTCTTAAGCCCTCCACAATTTTCAATGACTTTTAATACAGACTTTTCGGAGCGGACCAAAAACAGTACTTTGAATATTTTTGAAAACTCTTTCAAATACTCTATTCAAGCACTGAGTGCCATGTTTTTGTCCCATGTTGGTCTGGAACTTTAAAAAAATGTGCCATGGTGTTCCTTGCCTAGCATGCCGTAAAGGGCGATAATGGTATATCGGGTTTTCGGTATGTGATTGTGTAGGCGACGAGCTAGCCACTTGTCATTAATTTTTCACGAATTTTCATCTAACTCAGCCCAGTTTCAGAGGGGGCTGGTTGCCCCTTTGAGTCTGCCTACCCTTCAGGAATTATGGTATTCAAGTAAATGTTAACTCACTTGAAATCGTCTTCGGAGACGTGTTTCTTGCTAATCTTCATATGCTGCGTGTACGTCGCGATGGAAGAGAATGTGCGGTTGCACGGCGCGCATACTAGCGACCCTGCCGCCCTAGGGGAGAGACAAATCACACTAATATTATAAAGATGTAAGTTTGTCTGTGCATGTTTGTTACTTCTTCACGCAAAAACTGCTGAACGGATATGGATGAAATTTGGCACAGAAATAGATTATAGTCTGGAATAACATATAGGCTACTTTTTATTCCGGAAAAATTCACAGTTTGGCTGTGTGATTGTGTAGGCGACAGGTTAGCCGCTCGTCACTGCTTTTTCAGAATTTTCAATCTAACCCAGCCCGGCTTTATTTTTAGCTGAATGTGGTTAAATGGGCCTGCTGCTCCTTTGACTCTGCCTACCCCTTCGGGGATTATAAGCGTGATATTATGTATGTATCAAGATGTTTTCCCTCACCGTCGAGCTAGTGGTATAAATACGTACATAGATTTGAAAAATCCAGAGGTACGGGCCCGGGTCTGAACTCGCATTCTTCGGTTAAGAGGCGCATTGAACACTATTAAATTTCCACCGCTCAAGGAATGAATACATAAACGGGACATAACGCTAGGAAGATGATGATTGTTATTCGGCGACCTGGCGCGGTGGCTGCGCAGATGCCGCGCCAGGTTCCCGCGCCACTGGAAGCGCCTGCCGCACTGCGCGCACGCGAACTGCTGCCGCGCGCTCACCACCGCGCGCGTCACCTGCTCCACGCGCGCCTGCTGCTTCTCCGCCGTCGCAGCCTCGCCCGCATGGGACTCCGTTAGCTTTCTGATACAACAATTTATATATAGTTACAAAAAAAATATATATATTTTTTTTTTTTTTTGACTGGCACACCAATTCCCTAGTCCCAAACTAAGCTTATAAGCTTGTGCTATGGATACTAGGTGAACGAATAGACATACTTAAATACGTTTATAAACATCCATGACACGAAATATATGCCCCTAGCGGGATTCGAACCCGCGACCCTTAGTTTTGTGGCCAGGGGCGCTGACCACTCGACCAAACGGGCCAGTCAAATTTTTAAATATCCGACGACATCACATACATTGATCTGACTCCGAGGTAAGTAGCTTAAGCACATGTGTTACGGATATCATAATCAACAGTGGTATTACAAATATATACTTAAATATTGGATATTAACACCCAGACACAGAACAAACACTTTCATCATATAAATGTTTGTCCTGGGTGGGGATCGAACCCACAACTCTTGGCGCATAGGGTAGGGTCACTACCAAATGCGCCACGAGCCAGTCAATGTTATTTCTTTCTTTCAATACAGCTTGTATGAAAAATATCATGAATGTTGAAGGCGGGTGAGGTGTGTAAGGGCCGTGCGTTCGGTTCTCTCTGCCTACCCCGCTAGGGAAGGCGTGAAGTTTAGTTAGTTAGTTAGTTAAATTAATAATAAATAAAATATTTAGGGAGTTCTTTTAAGTTGTTTTTTTTAACGGATTATATTATATTTTAAGGTGTAACCTCAGTTTCAACTGGATCTGATGCTTGGAGCTGGTTTTGACGTGCTTCTGTAGATTTGAGGTCGTCGTGAATGACAATCTGCAAAAAACATATTTAAATCATATTCATGAACTGTCTGCAGGATTTTTACGAAAGTATAAAATTAACCATGATCCAAAAATTGGTTCCCCTGTCTTAGAGTTACGAAGGTCAGATCGGCGGTCGCTTCAATGTAATTACCAGGCTCGCTAAATCCTGGATCATGGTCTAAGCGGACCCCGTCTAAGCACGGGACATAACGCTAGGAAGATGATGATAAAATGAACCAAATGAAAACTTTTCCATGTTTACATGATAACAAGTTGGCCCTCCCACCTATCGCCTAACTTCTCTCTCTCTTTTTCTTTCTCTCTTTCTATTCTATCCCCACCCCTCTCACTCTCTCGCCCCTGCTATTCTGTCTCCTCTCACATACATCTATCTGTTCCACTGTAACCAATTCTCCCCCCCTCTCTTTCTTGCTTCATTCTCTCACTCTCGCACACTCTTCCTCACTCATATTTATTTCTTTCCTTTTCCGCACTTTATTGTCCCGTTTCTTTCCCCTTTCTTCTTCCTCTCGATCTTTCTTTCTATCTCACCTGCACGGCTCGCACTGCTTCTGTCCGGTCTATATGCTGTCTAAATACGGTCCGTCTCCACGTGCATCCTGAGTGACGTCTCTACCGGCATATCTCTTTCTCTGATTCACTGGCACAATCATGCCTCCCTCTCTCTCTCTCACAACTGCAGGGCTCACAATACGACTTCCTCTTCTGCCCGGTCTCGATGCGGACTGTCTCCACTTGTTTCCTGAGGACCGTATCTACCGGCACTCTCTCTCTCTCTATCATACCAGCCACTATCTCTCTCTCCCACCTGCACGGCTCATAATACGGCCTCCTCTTCAGCCCGGTCTCTATGCGGTGCGTCTCTACTTGTTTCTTGAGGAACGTTCTGCCGGCACTCTCTCTCTCTCTCTCTCTCTCTCTCTCTCACCGGCACTATTTCTCTCTCTCACATACACACCAGTACTATCGCTCCCTCCCCCTCTCTCTGACTGGCACTCTTTATCTCCCTCACTCATCCTACCAGCCACTACCTCTCTCTCTCTCTCTCTCTCACAACTGCAGGGTTCACAATACGGCTTCCTCTTCAGCCCGGTCTCGATGCGGTCCGTCTCCACTTGTTTCCTGAGGACCGTATCTACCGGCACTCACTCTCTCTCTCTCACCGGCACTATTTCTTTCTCTCACACATACCAGTAAGAGGCCATCCATCGTCATATATCATCATAAGTACGTCACACAAATATCATGATTTTGTGTTTCCCCCCCCGTCCCCGTCCCCCGTCCCTGTCACAGCTGGTCACATTTGTGGGACTCCCCCCTTCCTAGTGTGACATCACGTGTTTTGCAATTTTACATCCAGAAATTGCAAATTATTATAATATATTCGACTTTGAAATGTGATGTCACGAAACTTAGGACCCCTCCCACCCCTTGTCACACCATGTCACACATAGTAGACCCCCTCCGTCCCCTTTTACGTGTGACGTACTTTATGGATGGCCCCTAATACCGCTCCCTCCCTCTCTCTGACTGGCACTCTTTATCTCCCTTACTCATCATACCAGCCATTATCTCTCTCTCTCTCTCTCTCTCTCTCTCTCACCTGCATGGCTCGCAGTACGGCTTCCGCTTCTGCCCGGTCTCGATGCGGTGCGTCTCCACGTGCTTCCTCAGGGACGTCTTCCAGCGGAAGGTCTTGTCGCAGAACTCGCACGGGAACACAGCCGACTCTTGCTTTATGCTGGAAACGGGAGAAAAGATAAATATTTTTTTTGGGACAAATACGATACAGACCGCCTGGTCTTATCGGTAAAAACAATCTCTTCCTGACAACCTTCAGGTAAAGGAAAAAAAGCTACTGAAAAGTGAGTGGTAGGGCTAGACCAGCTATACTCAATGTGTCTTCCGCGGAACCCTGGGGTTCCGTGAAGCCTTTCTGGGGGTTCCACGAAAATTGGTACTGATTATAAATATCATAACTCCTGGGGGAAAATCCGTTAAAAGTCGATTATTACACCCCCCCCCCCCCCCCCCCCCCCGCACTGCCGCCCGCGCTGTTCTAGGGTCCCGTCAAATACTCCGCTTCCTAAAAGGGTTCCATAGCATAAAAAGTTTGAGAAGCACTGTACTAGATAATAAAGGGGATGCAAAAGAAAGCATGATAAAATACTTAAATAAATTAAATTTATACATACATACATAAATACAAATGCATAATTGGGTACTTGAATAGGGATGGTGACTAGTTAGATTAATAACTAGCTTCTGCCCGCGGCTTCGCTCGCGTGGTACATCGATGAAACATAGTCTATGTTATTCGGGTGTATGAGCTATATTATTCTGAAGTTTCATTAAAATCCATTCAGTAGTTTTTTTTGTGAAAGAGTAAATAACATCCATCCATACATACAAACTTTCTTTTTACCACATTAACAAAAAATCACAAAGATAAAGAGCATCAAAGTTTTGGAGGGGGGGCTTACGACGTCACTATTTAGTAAAAAATTACGAAAGCGCGACGTCACGCGCAACTTGAATGCATTGTTTTTTAGTCAATGTTTGCTTGACAAATTAATAAAAAAATACGTGTTCAGTACATTGTTATAATCTAACTGACGGACTAAACAGATTTTGTTACTCATCTTGTCTATAATTTTTTACTGACTGAAGTGTTTATTCGTTTGGAAGCAGAGATGACTGTCTCGAAAGCAAATGTTATAAACAGGGATGGCTGGATGGATCATAAATGGATGGACGAATTGATGGGTGAATGGCTGAAGGTGGATAGATGGATGGATGGATTAATGGTTGGACGGAATGGATAGATTGGTGGATTGATGGATTGATGAATGAATGGATGACTATAAAATATGTACTACGTATATACGTAGGATTTTTTATCCCACAGTGAATACACCTTAAAATTTGTCTTTTTGATCTTTCTGATCTTTCATGATCTCACTAATTTCGTAAAAGTCTGGCCTTTTACTTAGTTTTTTTTTTTATATTCGACTACATCACATACATTGCTCTGACTCCGAGGTAAGTATCTTAAGCACTTGTGTTACGGATATTAGAATCAACAGTGGTATTACAAATATATGATTAAATATTAGATACTAACATCAAGCCTTAATAAGATGCGATCTATATTATATTTAATGATAAAACTCACCCGTCATTCGATTTCTGCTTCTCGTCCGCCTGTCCGTTTTCATGAGAGGTGCCGTTTAAATCGAACTCCAAATCGTTTCTGTAATAAAAGTAGATTCATTAGATTTATTTCACATATAACAAAGATATCATAAATAATAATGTCCTCATAACCGATATCGGTCACGGCGGCCAATCTCAACGAGGATTAGCCATCGCAGGAGATGTTATAGTGCACAAGTGTGTGCGCAAACACAGGTGCACTCTCTGTTCCTTCACTCTCATAGTCCGGTGAGACGGCACCGACATGACCGGAGACAGGTCAGGCGCAGGACCAACGGCTTAACGTGCTTTCTTAGGCACGGGGGTGATTTAACCGCCAACTTCCTGACTCCGGGCTGTTATTGAGTAATTTTAATATTGAAATACCCAGCTACAAATTTTGGCCGACCGGGGATTTAAAATTGGGACCTATTGGTCTTTAGGCACCGCATGATACCACTAGACAAACGAGGCAGTCAATCATAAATACCATCACCACACCCGTAGTAGGTAGGCAGAGATAAAATCATAAAAAAACATGTTTTCCCCTCAAAATGTATACTGTTTCTGATTTGACAAGCTCGATGGCGCATTCGGTAGACCCTGCCCCATGCGCCAAGAGTTGTGGGTTTGTTCCCCACCCAGGACAAACATCCGTGCGATGAATACTTGTGTTTGTTCTGTTTTTATTTGTATTTATTTAAGTATATATTTGTAATACCACTGTTGTTTCTGATATCCGTAACACAAGTGCTTAAGCTACTTACTTCGGAGTCAGATCAATGTATGTGATGTCGTTAAAAATTTCATCATCTTCCTAGCGTTACGTCCCGTGCTTGGACGGGGTCCGCTTAGACCATGATCCTGGATTTAGTGAGTCTGGTAATTACATTGAAGCGACTGCCGATCTGACCGTCGTAACCCTGAGATAGGGGAACCAGACAATTTTTGGATCATGGTTATTTGTCGTTGAATATTTATTTATTATTATTTGTCTATATAAGGGTTACCAAGGTTTGACATATACTACAGGCGGTCAACAAGGGGGAGGAGATTAGAAAAATAGTGAGATCAGACGTTGCGTGCTTGGCGCGGTAGTGGCGCAGCGCCTGGCGGCGCGCGGCGTGCGCGGCGCCGCACGCGCCGCAGCGGAACCGGCGCCGGTGCTTGCCGCTGTGGTAGTTGTGCGACACCTCGCTCGCGAACGAGCATGTGCACACCGCGCACACGAACCGGGACTTGTTCTGGGACAACGACATTTTGATTCAATTAAACGCTATTTCAATTTCGTTTCCATTTCGTTTTCATTTTATTTCGATTGTGTTTCAATGTCGTTTCAATAAAGTTTTCAATGTAATTTCCATTTCATTGCGTTTCAATTTACTTCAATAGGGATAACTACACCATAGAAGGGAAGTTTTTCAAATTTCTTTAAAAGAAATAATGATATTATTTAATATGCTAACTCATTTATCAATTTAAATTATTTGCACAACTTTTAAAACATTTGATGGTTAGTTGGTTGAGTGGCATCCCACTTCTACGAACCACCACGAACCATAGCATCTTTACAGCACATAAAATATGCGTAGTCGTCTCAATTTACTTCAATTGCATTTCAATCTACATTCAATTTAATTTCAATTTCGTTTCTATTGCATTTCAACATAGTTTCTAATTAATTTCAACTTAATTTCTACTGCATTTCTATTTCACCCCTCCTTTATCAACTTAACTACTTACTATGTATATAACTTAACTACTAATGTATGTAATTTACACTCACCGCTTCATGCTTCAACCTGACATGATCATCCAGATCATCAGCATTAGGGAACGACACGAGACACCTCTCACAGCGGAACATCGCGTTGACGTACTCCTCGCGGGCGGCTAGCATCCTCCTCTCCTCTTGAATCTCCTCTGGAGTCAACTCTACTTCTTGTATTATGTCTTCTTCATCGACTTTCTTCTTTTTCTTCTTTTTTTCCTTTTAACGTACAGCATTTTAATAAATAATAATCAGATAACAACACATACTTACAATACTGCCTGTACCTGAACCATTGTAATATGATTCATCTACAGACTGAGTTCAACATTTTAGTTCAGTGCGGTTGAATTATTTCTATTTCTAATTTATTTTATGTTTGCTTATTATATTTTGACATTTAATTAATTAATTAATTGCGCACACATTTAATTTGAAATTCATGATATTTATATTTTATTGGAAATTATTCAACTCAATCTCATTTAATTAAATTTATTTGTGTTTTGTATTATTATGTAATGATCCACTGTAGATTGAAATATTTTTTTATTTTTTTTTATTAATAATATGATGCTGTGGTAAGTAGCAAAGTTGGCTTATATAACAAGCGCAAATAAAATAACACTAATAGATACTACCATGATTATCGAGCGGTGGCAGCTCAATGGTAAGGACACGCGCCTCTTAACCAAGGAGTGCGGGTTCAAACCCGGGCACGTACCAATGGAGTTTTCAAGTCTATGTACGTATTTATACCACTAGCTCGACGGTGAGGGAAAACATCGTGATGTAACCTGCAAATTCAAACAACTTTGGATTTGTAAACATGATCCAAAAAAAATTCTGGTTCCCTTATCTTAGGGTTACGAAGGTCAGACCGGCAGTCGTTTCAATGTAATTACCGAACTCGCTAAATCCTGGATCATGGTCTAAGCGGACCCCGTCTAAGCACGGGACATAACGCTAGGAAGATGATGAGATACTACCATGATTGGAATAACTAAAGAGGGTAGGCCGAAGCCAAGAAGCATAAGTCTCTGACCATTTTTATCTTTTTTTATAATTTTTATTACAATTCCGTTCTTGGCTAGATGGAATTTCGATAACATTGTAACAAGTGGCTAGCTAGTTACCTAGTTAGTTAGACATGGGTTTCCCGCACTTAGCGTCATAAGTGGACTATTGTGCGTAAATGGCCATTGTACCGCTACAGTACCGCTACATAGTTTTAATACTAGAAATAAACACAAACTTGCTGTTCCAAACCATAGACTCAAGAAGAGTGGTAATTCATTTATTGGTCTTAGTATTAAAATATTTAATAAACTTCCAGAAAGTCTACTAGCATTACCTTCACATAAGTTCAAATTGTGCATTAAAGCGTTCTTAATGAAAAAGGGCTATTATAAGATTGAAGACTTCCTAAATGATAAGTATTTATGTTTAACTTCATAATGAAGTGTTCACCTGCAGTGTTGTTACCTAATAAGTACCTATAGAATATTAAGCACGAAATTGTAAATCTTTGCATTTAAAAGAGTAACTATCGAGTTTCTTGCCGGTTTCTTCTCGATAGATTCTACCTTCCGAACCGGTGGTAATCCTTTTTTCTGTTTAAATTGACTATTTATAAGTGCTTTTTTTGAAGCCTACATAAATAAAGAGATTTTGAATTTGAATTTGAATTTGAGTGATCATTCAAACAACTTTAGTTCCGTCCAGAAGGTAATTAGATTTTAGGATGTTTAAGTACAGCCTCCATTGAAGGAGGGTTGCCTATTAGCTGTGCCCTTGTGGCACTCACGCTGCACAGTGCAAAAGTGGCTAGCTAACTAAACATTACATAATCACAAACTCAATATATTATAGTCACCTATTTCGATATGCTAAGCAAAGAAGAAAGCAATTAGTACATTCTTAATTAAGTCTCAGACCAACATGAGGCGGAGTTAACGTAAGAAAAAGGGCAAATATATTTAATAATAACTTTAAACCCCTTTTCTAGTTAAAACAAACTGCATTCTTTGGAAACCTCTGTAATAAATGAAATTAAATACTCAAACTGGCTCGATAGTCGAGTGGTCAGAGACCCTGGCCACGAAACCGAGAGGCGCGGGTTCGAATCGTGGCAAATTTTTCGAGTGATGAAAATGGGCATTTGTACTTGAGTCATTGATGTTTATAAACGTATTTAGGTATGTCTATCCGTTCTCCTAGTATCCATAGTACTACTACATATGTATCCGTAGTATACATAGTAACTAAGCTTATGCAAACATAAGCTTAGTTTGAGACTAGGGAATTGGTTTGTCCGTCTGGAGAATTGAATTAATAAATTGATTTACTTTTTTCTTTTTCTTCTTCGTACTCTTATACTCTATCAAGGCTCTGTCATCGTCCACATTATCCGAGTAAGTAGATATATTGTCTTCTTCTTTTATCTCATTGTTTTCAGCCCCTGTCTCTATTTTCACCACATCAATGGTCACATCAATCTTTGTGTCCGGATCTGGGTCTGGGTGTAGCAAGAGATCTACAACTTTCTGTGTGCTTAAACGCGATGGACGGTGCAGTTGTGTTGTGTTGAGATTCTGTGAAGAAATTAAATACAATCAAGAATTTATTTCTAAGTAGCAGCCCCTATGGCTTCATCTGCATAGTTCCAGTTCCCATAGGAATACGGGAATAAAATATAGCCTATGTTACTCGGTGATAACATAGTTTTCCATTGGTGATAGTATTTTAAAATTGGTCCAGTAGTTTCGGAGCCTATTCAATTCAAACAATCAAATCTTTAATATTCTAGAGTTAATATTAAGTATTGAAATCTGTTTAAATAGGATTAATGACTGCTATTATTAGATATATCTTAATGTGTCTGGTCTTAATATTAATGGTCTTGTTTATTATGCTTACGGCAGTGAAGGCTCTGCCGAGATTCCCGTAAGAACCTTCACTTGGCGATGACTTTAAGTATGTATACCCCGGCCACTGCCATCTTGGCCAGAGCAGGGGACCCTTACTACAGGTCCCCCGGGAGTCCCACACACCCCTGCCCCCCCAGGTAGGGTGACAGCCCATAACGCATTTCACCGCATCAAAAAAAAAACTATTACCTGTTCAACATAATTGTTAAGTAGTTTGTAGCAGTGTTTAACTTGTTTCTTGAAGGATGTGAAGCGCGTAACAAGTGCCTCACACTCCCAGCACAGCCACAGCGGTGATCCTATTGGTGGGGTCATCTGAAATTATTTTTTTTACAATTATTATTGGTAGGGTCATCTGAAATATTCTTTTTTACTGTTCTTTATCATTTACATTTCTAGGAAAGCTTAGACTATGTTATATTTTTTTATATTAAATCAACTTTACAAATTATTAAAAAAATCTACAGATTGTAAACAGTTATAGGAGTTGATAAATAGTAATTTTTACCCAGTTATGAATTTTTACACATTACAAAAGTTAATATAATCTTTGAAGATAAACCTGTCCATGTATATATAGAGGAATGAAAAGTAATGCAGTCGGCAGCCTAAATGGCTTCCGACTATAAAAATCCTTAGATACTATCAATGATAAGTAGAGATTTCTATGTCAGAATTATTGATTAATTAGTTCGAGAAAAACATTTTAACTACAATAATGGTTCATGGTATGAAGTCAAAAGAAAGACTTGTTATCGAAACGTATAATAAAATGATAGTTCATCGCGTCTTACCGGTATTTCATTAATTATTTGCAAAAAACATTGCTTTTTCCAATATTCATCAACAGTTACCATTTTACGGCCCGTACAAAGGCAACCACAACACAAAATATTGTCTTCCATGTCTATATTCATTTTCCCTACTTAACTTAATACATGTTATACATAATACAGTTAAAAATAAATAAAAACAAAAGTAAAAAATCTTTGTTTAGAAACGCTATCGCCATATTCTGAAATGTCAATCGCGTTTTGCTTAGTTTTTATTACTTGACATATTTGAAGGTTTTTGTAGCTTTCTACTGAATTTATAAATATTGTAAATGAATTAAATTGTGTAAATATTTATCATATGGCTTATCATAATACTTTTGAGCATGTGATCTTTGTATTATAGAAATAAATTAGTGCATTTATAACAGTTTTATTGTGAAACGAAACGCTAATGCGATGTATTCGTATGCAAGCAGAAAGGGTTATTTACATATTCTAATAAAATGTATATCAGCTATATTTGTGCCCTTAAAAATAAATTTAAACACTTCCATATCAATTAAATGGTATTTTAATATACATTTAGTCATGTTGATTGTGGATATCAGATATAATTTGAAAATAAAATAAATTTGAGTTTAATCAGTTCTAATCATTAAACGGAACGTTACACATAGTTGTTCAGCATTGCAATGGCATTTGTTATTATTTTTGTCGAATAATTATTAAAAATGGATGATTATCCACAATTAAACTCGTCTGGATTTAGTATTAATATCGATTCGGCTAAGGAAATATGTTATCAAGATGTGTGCGTGTGCTGTTTGGCTCAAAACGTTCAATTCATCCTTCTAACAAGATGTAAACATTTAAGTTTTTTAGAGATTTTCTTTAAATACAAGGTATGTTTATAGCTTTTCATAATTTTTATAATTCAGTAGTTAACTTTTGATACTTTAAACATGAATGTTCATTCACATTTAGCAAATTCCACTTAGTATAGTAGTGGTCTATGAGATTGGCGTCTAGGTCGCAAGATGGCCGACCTTATTTTTTTACAATTTCTATATTAAATTAAAAACTTGAGGTCTTAGTCACGACTTTTTCTTGAGCGTTGCGTCTTAATAACCATAGCTATTAGATTTCATTCAATACAAAGATAATTTTACTCAATGTCTTGAAAAGTATGTCAACCGGTCTCGCGGCTGACTTACAAGTTGCCAGTCGTTAATTAATGGTCCATGCCGCCCTTCCAATGGCCGATGCACCAATGTGATTAAAATATATACGACTACCTTGACCCGACTTATCTATTAGATACATGCGATTACCTTGAACATATGCGCTTACAATTTCCTGATTAGGAGACAGAATTACTTACATGACATGCAAATAAATAAAATTAAAGTGTATTATTATAAAACGTTAGGTACGTAATATCAGTTTATTACTAGTACATTACTAAACTATCAATATATTTTATTGACTGCCTCGTTGGTCTAGTGGTAGCATGCGCCGCCTAAGGACCAAGAGGTCCCGGGTTCAATTCCCAGGTCGGGCCAAAATTTGTGGCTGCAATGAGTATTTCAATATTGTAAATACTCAGTGCCAGTCCGGAGTCAGGAAGTTGGCAGTTTAATCACCCCCGTGCCTCGGAAAGCACGTTAAGCCGTTAGTCCTGCGCCTGACCTCTCCGGTCATGTCGAATTGCCGTCTCACCCTACTATGAGAGTGAAGGAACAGAGAGTGCACCTGTGTTTGCGCACACACTTGTGCACTATAATATCTCCTGCGCAGTTGGCTAATCTTCGTTGAGATTGGCCGCCGTGACCGATATCGGGGAGGGTATTATGCGGTAAGTATCCTCATGTATCATCCAGTCTTTTCTCGACTGCTATTCAAGAGGACTTTGATGAAATGTATTTTTGACTGGCTCGATGGCGCATTTGGTAGTGACCCTACCCTATGCGCCAAGAGTTGTGGTTTCGATTCCCACACAGAACAAACATTCGTGTCATGAATACTTGTGTTTGTTCCGTGTCTGGGTGTTAATATTGAATATTTAAGTATGTATTTGTAATACCACTGTTGTTTCTGATATCCGTAACACAAGTGCTTAAGCTACTTACCACGGAGTCAGATCAATGTATGTGATGTAGTCGGATATTATTATTATTATATTATTATTATTTTCTTTAAACCTCACAGGTCGATTACCAGAACTCGGTAATATGCTATCAATGTCACCATTTCCTGAAGAAAATAGAAGCCTTTAGAGCGCAGGTCGAAAATAGTTTTAAAATATTATATGAGCAGGTAATGATAATCAGATAACTATAGCCCTTTTTGGCTTAAATGGATATATGAGCGCTCTTAAAACAAGTTTAATGAGAAGGGTGAAATTTTAAAGAAATTGACATGAAATCTTTCTTTATTCTTTATACTGATACTATCTTAGTGATAAATATGATCGCATTGAGAAACTATCTATGTGTGCATTACAAATACAGTGACTGGCCCGTTGGCCGAGTGGCCAGAGACACTGGCCACGGAACCGAGGGTCGTGGGTTCGAATCCCACTAGGGTCAAATATTTCGTGTGATGAACATGGACATTTGTAATCGAGTGATGGATGTTTATAAACGTATTTAAGTATGTCTATCCGTTCATCTAGTTTCCATAGCAAAATAAATGCTTAGTTTGCAACTAGGGAATTGGTGTGTCAATCTTGAGAATTAATTTTATAATTTTTTATTAAATTAATAACCATGTTATTTTCTTTAAGGCCCACACAATCACATCTCCAAAAAAACTTCAAAACCTACAACTTACTAACACCAAATTCGTAACCATATCATTAGACCAAGAATCCGAAGAGCTCAAATTCGAACCAGTAGCCACAACGTCCATTTCGCCAGAAGACCACTATACAGATTTGATCACCGACGTCAAAATTGAACATGACAGTTGTTCGGATTTCGAAACTGACGTCCCACTATCCGAAATAAAAAAAGAAATTAAGAACAAAAAAGTTGGCAAGAAGAAAAAAAAGAAAGACAAAGAGACCAAAAAGGTTGAAACTCAAGGTACAGAATTGAAACAGAAAAAAAGGTCGAATCTCCATGAGAAATATGAAGGGAAGATTTCTATAGTTACGTTGAGTAGAGAGGAGATGATGTTAGAAAGAGAGGCAGATGCGAAGAAGGAATCGTACTTGAAGCTGCCTTATAAGTGCGAAAGTTGTATCACTGGGTTTGACCACGAATTGACTTTGGAAGACCACATGAAGAAACGCCATGGGGAGGTGAGAATTATTTAAATTACTAGCTGACCCGGCGCACTTCATAACGCCCCGTTTTCAGATTTTCAATACCCATTTTTTTTAATTTACCACGCAACTTTTTTATTTTTTTGTTTCTTAAGAACCTTCACATGGCAATAACAAACACAACTAAAAAGAATTAGCTAAATCGGTAAAGCCGTTCTCAAGTTATAGCTTTGGGGTGGACTACCCTTAACATTTAGAAGTATGAAAAATAGATATTGGCTGATTCTCAGACCTACCTGATAAGCATTCAAAATTTTATCAAAATCGGTTCAGCCGTTTCGGAGTAGTTTGGGAACAAACACCGCGACACGAGAATTTTATACATGATATTACACAAGATATACTAATAAGATTTTCCAGGTTGGGGGGCTCCGAGCGCTGCCTCGCCTTGCCCCTGGGTAGCTACACCACTGTTCGTAGTAATTACTGTATTGTACTAACACAGTCCTTATGTTTGACATCTGTCTTCAGAAAAAAGGTGGCTTCGTATGCGAAATATGCAAATCTGTTCTCGGCACGCTGACTTCTTACAAGGAACATACCAAGAGACACACCAGGAGGTAAGTTTACTAAGTGTTATTTTACTTTAAGAAAGATGAGAAAAGACGAGAGCGTATTCAAGGTCAGGAGGAAGATAAAGGAAGAATGCTTTCTTAAACTTGAATTGTTTACTAAGGGACAAGCAGGTACATATATAACGTCACGCTTATAATCCCCGAAGGGGTAGGCAGAGTCAAAGGGGTAGCAGGCCCCTTTAACCACATTTAGCCAGAAACAAAACTGGGCTGAGTTAGATGGAAAATTGTGAAAAGTGGTGACAAGTGGCTAGCCTGTCGCTCACACTATCACATACCCAAAACCCGATACACCATTAGTCGTCTTCTACGACATGCTGGGCAAGAAACACAGTTGGTATTCTTTTAAGTCCCAGACCAACATGGGACAAAGCAATTGGTTAATTATTGCAGGACCATTCCTACTGAATGACATTTTGCACCAAGCTGATGATGATGAGATTATAATTGAGGCTGATTATGGTGTCAGTATATGAAACCATATAAGTAACGATTGGCTACGTCAAGTATAACATGTATTGTGTAATAATGTCATGGACGCGTAGTCAAAAAATTCTAAATCTATGATGGACGCGTATGATGATGTTATTTATGTTGATCACGACGATGTTGGTATTGCTGATGATTACGGTGTTAATTAAGATGAAGGCATTGATGATGTTGACGATGATGATGATAACGTAGTTGATGCTGTTGATGTTGATAGTGTTAATGTTGTTGATGATGTTATCCGCCCGCAGATACGAGTGCCAGGCGTGCGGCAAGCGCAACAACAACGTGTACTCTGTCGCGAAGCACTACAACGACAAGCACGGCCGCATCGACACGCAGTTCACCTGCCGCGACTGCGGGTTCACCACGCAGTCAGTATCGCATGCAGGACCTTCGTAGCACACGCGAGAGCGTCGTATCATATGCAGCAGTGGCGTAGTGGCCCCCCCACTACGCCACTGCTGCATATGCTACGACGCTCTCGCGTCTCTCTCTCTAGGGGGGCGGTCTGCCCCGGGCTGCACTTGTTGTGGCGGCAAATTGGAAATAACTGTTTAACTGCTAAAGATTTATTGAGTAAATCGGTCTTGGGTTACAATGCGGCGGAAAACCGAGTTACCGAGTTTGAAAATATACCTACTAATAACTCACACATATACACACATACATAACATCACGCCCATAATCCCCGAAGGGGTAGGCAGAGTCAAAGGGGCAGCAGGCCACTTCGACCACATTCAGCTAAAAATAAAGCCGGGCTGGGTTAGATGGAAAAATGTGAAAAAGCAGTGACAAGCGGCTAACATGTCGCCTACACAATCACACACCCAAAACCCGATATACCATTAGTCGCCTTTTACTACATGCTAGGCAAGAACCATACTTGGCATTTTCTTTTTAAGTCCCAGACCAACATGGGACAGTGGGCTGGTTTGGATGGAAAGCTGTGAAATAGGAGTGCCAAGTGGCTAGCTCGTCGCCTACTCAGTCACACACCCAAAAGCCCGTAAACCTTTAGTCGCCTTTTACGACATGCTAGGCAATAACCACAGTTGGCACAGTTTTTGTTTTTTGTCCCAGATCAACATGGGCCAAGTCCCAGACCAAAATGGGACAAATAACTCAGTTTCCCATTTTTACGAGGGCATTGTTACATTCTTGCTTAACTAATCGCCACAAATAAATAATTTGATTTGATTCGCCACTCAAACTCATATTCTCGCTGCAGCTCTCACCGCAGCTACCGCTACCACCGCGACAAGCACAAGCAGAAGCAGCAATGCGCCGCGTGCGGCAGCACCTTCGTCAACAGCGCCGGCCTGCGCGTGCACATGTTGTGAGTGACAAGCGCCTGTGTGTATAGTGTTGCCGTTTGATAGTCCACTATCCATAGTCTATCGATAGACTATCAATAGTTAGGCAAAAGCAGTAGTATCGATAGTCCTTTCGATACTATCGATAGTGTCGATACTATCGATAGTGTCGATACTATCGATAGTGTCGATACTATCGATTGTATCGATAGCCCCGTGAGTGCCAATACTATCGGCACACAGCAATACTATCGATTGTATCGATAATATCGAAGCTCAATATCGAATGCAGTATCGATTGTATCGATACTATTGCTACTAAATATTGCAACAACAATCGATACTATCGATAGTAATATTTCCTCAATAGTATTGCTAATACAATAATTGTCTAGCTAGTGGATTACAGAAAATCGACCGCGCAAACATATCGATACTATCGATAGTGTCGATAGTATCGATAGGCCTATCAA
>OX596228.1:2647102-2812927 GCA_951394215.1 Glyphodes perspectalis
CGCGCCTACTGCGCCGCCTGCCGCACGCACTTCCGCTCGCCGCACAACCTGGCGCACCATCTGAGGACGCACTCGAGGCACCTCGCACCCGCCGACAGGAAGTAAGTTGTACCTTATTACTTCTCCTGTTAAATCAGTCACCTTCCTAGCGTTATGTCCCGTGTTTAGACGGGGTCCGCTTAGACCATGGTCCAGGATTTAGCGAGTCTGGTAATTACATTGAAGCGACTGCCGATCTGACCTTCGTAACGATAAGATGGGGGAACCAGACAACTGTTGGCTCATGATTATAAATCCAAAGTTGTTTTCACGTCACGTTTGTAATCATCATCACATAGTGTAAGTACTTCCGCCGAGCTAGGTGTTGCTTGCTCGGGGACCTAGCTCCGACTAGCCGTGAGGTGTATTGTTTAGTCCCATGTTGGTCTGGGACTTGGCCCATGTTGATGTGGGACAAAAAAAAAAGGAATGTGGCAACTGTGGTTCTTACCTAGCATGTCGTAAGAGGCGACTAATGGTTTACGGGGTTTTGGGTATGTGACTGAGTAGGCGACGAGCTAGCCACTTGTCACTCCTTTTTCACAGCTTTCCATCCAACCCAGCCCACTGTCCCATGTTGGTATGGGACTTAAAAAGAATATGCCAACTGTGGTTCTTGCCTTGCATGTCGTAAAAGGCGATTAATGACATATCGGGTTTTTGGTGTGTGATTGTGTAGGCGACAGGTTAGCCGCTTGTCACTGCTTTTTCAGAAATTTCAATCTAACCCAGCCCGGCTTTATTTTTGGCTGAATGTGGTTGAGGGGGCACGTTTGACCAGCGTCAAACAGCGTCTACCCCGAAGGGGTAGGGTAGGTAGAGTCAAAGGGGCAGCCCCCTTTGACTCTACCTACCCTACCCCTTCGGGGATGGCGGGCGTGATGTTGTGTGTATGTGTATGTGTACAATAGTTTACAAAACACGTGTTTCAGATTCGTGTGCAACGAATGCGACGGCAAATTCCTCACAAAAGTGGCGCTCCAGGAACACTTCGACTTCGTGCATCTCAAGACGAACAAGTTCGAGTGTGACAAGTGCCCCCGGGTGCGTGGCAATACTTACTGACAATAGCCTATTTGACAGTATGAAAAATAATGAGTTATTTTTTGTCATCCGCGTTCCTTACGAATTTTAACAGCGATTTCCATTAATAAATATTAACAAATATTGAATATTTTCACCAAAAAACCCAAAATAATTTTTTTTTTTTAAGTACGAGTCACGTGACCGTAAACGGTTGTGATTGGCTGAATGGATTGTGACGTCGCACGTCTGTGAACAACCAGTTCTGCCATAGCTTTACGCTCGAGTTTCTTGTTTTCTTACGATTTTTAAGTCTATCATTGTACATTATTTGTATGGTCAGTAATAGATTAGTGACCACTTCACTTGTATAATAATGGTGAATGCTAATTGTGCAGGGTATGTGTCAACTGCACTGGGTATCAGCTAACTGCGCTGGGTACAAGTCCAACAAGTATGAATGCGACAAGTGACTAAAAATAGACAAGTTATTGACAATTGTGCAGGGTAACTGCTTACTGCACTGGGTGTGGGCTAATTGCGCAGGATATGTGCAAACGATACTGGGTACTACCTGTGCAAGAGTAAGTACCAACTACATAGATAGGGTCACAACTGCACAGGGTACCAGTCAACTGCATAAAGTGTCGACTAGTGTTGCCGCTCGATAGCGCACTATCGATAGTCTATCGATAGACTATCGATAGTTGGGCAAAAGCAATAGTATCGATAGCCCTATCGATACTATCGATAATGTCGATACTATCGATCGCATCGATAGCATGATGAGTGGCAATACTATCGACACACAGCAATACTATCGATAGTATCGATACTATCGAAGCTCAATATCGATAGTATCAATTATTATTATAATAGTCATGGCCGATACTACCGATTGTATAGATACTATCGATAGTTTTTTTCGATATTGAGCTTCAATACTATCGATAGTATTGCAGTATACTGATACTATTTTACCAAACTGAGCTATTGATCGATGTCGATAACATCGATACTATCGATAGGCCTATCGATATTATAGATGATTTTCGAGGCATCTATCGATAGTCAAACTATCGATAGTTCGTCAACACTAGTGCCTACCAATAACACAGGATAAAGATTGTTATTTGACTTAAGCGTCGATCAGACGTAGGTCAATCTGACAATCGCTTTATATCTCCCACAGATAAATATCTCCCTATATCGCTGGAGGTGATATCGCAGTTCCTACTATTTTTGTCCCATTTTTTCAGGTGTTCAAAAACAGTTCAGCGCTGAAGAAACATGACAACTTCGTGCACAAGAAACTGAGGCCGCCGCGGAACAAGATATGCGACCACTGCGGACGAGGGTTCACGGTGAGAATTTATTTATTTTTATGTATTTTTATTTATTTATTACTCTACACTCACTGCTATCTTTGAGCGGTGGTAGCTCAATGGTAAGGACACGCGCCTCTTAACCGAGGGGTTAGCGCGTGTCCTTACTATTGACATGTCTGGTCAGTCACATACATTTTAGATTTCGTATAGACTTGACACAGACAGATGTCGCTACAGGCATCATTTAGACTGATTGAGAGATAAAACCGTATAAAAACGTTTTTTTTTTTCACTGAATCACTGAAAAATGCTTTTTTCATAAAATAAGTAATTACTTCATTTCTTAGATGATTTATTAAATTTAGGTGAAAAACATGTTTATAAAATATTTTCTTCAGAAGCAAACCAAAATAATCTTTGTTTTAAAACCATGAATTTTACACAGATGGCGTAACCTGTGCTTGTAGCGGCATCTTGTATTATTCCTGACAAACACACTAAACTTTGCTGTAGTCCCAATTACTCACCACTGTCGCTGTTCTTGCGCGAGTTATAGCAGTAACTTTTAAAGTATGTGCAGTGAGCCTCTGTTGTACGTAGTATATTATTACTCTGTGCTATTGAGCTACCACAACTCGCTTATACACTTGTATACATATTATGAAATATATCGAAATCAGCATCAACAAAGGCACCACAAAATCATCAACAGCTCCTGGTCCTGGTCACACGCGCCTCTTGGGTAGGAACTACAACTAGGAACAGGACTTAATTAATGTCTTTGTTAGCGACGCAACTCAATAATTTCAAATTTAAAGTTTTTGTTTATATAATGAGGGTTGCGCGATGTCACTCCGCCGCCTTCCGCCAGTTTTCAAAACCGACGTTTAGTCAGCCTGCCCGCAACCGCGCTCGGAGCGACACCGCGTACCCTGCGCCTCCAGTGTAAAACCAGGTTTTTGCCATTGTCCTGTGTGCAAAACAAGTGTTTTAAAAACAATAAATAAGGTTAAAACCATAAAGCGGCATATACTTTATCCGAACTTTAATAATCTAATAATCTTTCTTGCGTTAATTTTATATTATGAAATTGTTTTTCAATATATGGTCTCTGGTAATCATTGCCACGTTTCTTCCGGCAGACACTAACGATTCTCCAGTCCCACATCCGCACACACACGGGCGAGCGGCCGCTGCGCTGTTCGCACTGTCCGGCGACGTTCGCGCACTCAGCCGCACTTTACACACACACCAAGCTGCTGCATGGACGGTCGGCAGTGCCCGCGCAGTGATGACGGACACAACTAGTGCGCGGATGTAGATGACGGGTGCTACTAGTGCGTGGATACAGACGACAGGTGTAACTAGTGCGTGGATGTATATGACAAGTGTAACTAGTGCGCGGAGTTTAATAGACCAACTAGTGCGTGCACTTTAAATAACAGACTCACTCTGCTGATTAAACATGATTGGATGTACTACTAGCCGGCGACGTTCGCGCACTCCGATGTACTTTACACACACACGAAGTTTGCTGCGGACGGTCAGCGACCGTCAGCGGTGCCTTCTCAGTGATGACGGACACAACTAGTGTGTGGATAGGTACAGATGACGGGTGCGACTAGTGCGAGAATACAGATAGACAACTAGTGCGTAGACTTTGATAGAGTAACTAGTGGATAGACATAAAATGACTGAATTAACTCACTGGATTTGGTACTTGGACTTAGATTCACGGATATATGACTTTATAAAATGTGCACGAATATAGACGTGCAGCGATACGCATTTCGATGCACTCTGCGCGCACAACAAAACTACTGCAGGGATGATCAGTATAGCCTGGATATAGAATGACTAACTAGTGCGTAGACCTGGAATTTCAACTCAAACTCAAAATATATTCAATTACGTAGGCCTCAAAAAAACACTTGTAAATCGTCAATAGGTACAAATAGAACGATTTGGATCTACCACCGGTTCGGAATGTCGTATCTACAGAGAAGAAACCGGCAAGAAACTCGGTAGTTACTCTTTTCAATGCCAGATTTGATATAAAAATAAAATTTACAGATTATATTATTATTCATATTTATAGAATGACTGTTCCGATGTGTAGACATTCAAGATCGACTCACTTCGTCTTAACGTGATTAAGTGGTCGTAACGTATCAAGTGCACTGTCGAGCTGTGCGGTTTAACTTAAAGTTAGCTCTCTATAATAGTTTGTATGCATTATTTTTTAAATAAAAAATATATTTTTTATTCAGTTGTTTTTTTTTGTTCGATTTTATATAAGTACGACGTATTACTTCTTTGTCAATATAGAGGTATTTAAAAAAATCGCTGGATAACATGAAAAATTGTGAAAAAGCAGTGTTGTCGTTTACATAATTACATACATTCATGTGTATTTTTTATAGTTATTATTTTTATGTGTATTTTCTACATGTATGTCTTTTGTTATGTTTTGTGGTCAATAAATTATTAAAAATAATAAATATCCGACGACATCGCATACATTGATCTGACTCCGAGGTAAGTAGCTTAAGCACTTGTGTTACGGATATCAGAATCAACAGTGGTATTACAAATATATACTTGAATAATTATTGGATATTAACACCCAGACACAGAACAAACACAAGTATTCATCATACGAATGTTTGTCCTGGGTGGGGATCGAACCCACAACTCTTGGTGCATCGGGCAGGGTCACTACCGAATGTGCCATCGAGCTAGTTAAAAAATATTGAATCAAATCTTTTACGAGGGAATAACCTTCGCTTTTTATGACAAACCATAAAATAGTAACAACATACTATTAAAAATGTAATATTTTATTTATGTATTTCAAGTTCAACCAAAATGCGAAAGTTATCGCCACTGTGAAGACATCATGTCTGTATTTTATTTAATACCTTTTATAAATATAGGTGAGTGATTATAAGTATTAATTATAGCAGCGCCCCGCGGTTTCACCCGCGTAGCTCCCGTTCCCGTGGGAATACGGGGATAAAATATAGCCTATGTTACTCGTTGATAAAGTAAGTAGCTTTCTATTGGTGAAAGATTTTTTTTAATATGTTCAACAGTTTCGGAGCCTTTTCAATTCAAACAAATAAATTTCAAAAAATCTTTCAATTTTATAATAGTAGCATAGAAGTAAAGATTTAGACAAATTTGTAATTTAAAGTATAACAATAAAATATATGGCCGACATAACTGTTGGACGAAATCTGTACTAATAGTATAAATGCAAAAGTATATCTGTCTGTCTGTTAACCCCTCACCTTTAAACAGCTAAATCGATTAAGATAAAATTTGGTACAAACATAGTTTGAGGCCCGGTAAATGGCTTGTATAGGTTTTATCCCAGAAATCAATCCTAATAAACAATTTTCTTTCTTTTTGTAAGCCTTTTCGCTCATACTTACCTAAATATTTCAGCACACTCATCTCCCATACGACCGAGAAGCGTAAACCTGGATTTTATTACAACAGTCGACATTAATTCCAAAGAAAACAACAAACGCACAGTCTTAGACTTAATTAAATCTATCTTCGAATCCCTCTACCAAACGTTCTCCTCCAGTGGACCGAAGCCGAAAGAAAAGCTTCTGGAATTATATCTTATTCAGCTTGGTAAAGTTATCAAGGGCTATACGGACGACGATTTTAAATCTCTAATGGACATTTTCGTCGAACACATTGTCAATCACTACACCGACAAAGAGAAATACAATCCGATTATCTATAATCCAAAACTTCGGATGTACGTTACAAATAGATTGAAAGGCTGGAAGAAACACGACAGCATTCTCAAGTTGAAAATAGCTGAAACGGTGAAGAATACGAACAAGACGGGCGTTGACACAGAATTCCTTGGTCTGCTGAGCCAGATATTCAGCTTGGAAGACCTAGCTCAGTTCCAGGGCTTTCTGAATAGCTTCTACGATTACCCGAAGCACAAAAATAAGCATGAACTGCACAAAGTAGTTAGAGACGCGATTGATTTCACTCTTATTAAGAGGTATAAGGAGTTGGATCATACTGCAAAAGAACAATTAGACAAGATTATTACAGACATGTTTTCAATAAAAGAGATAAGTTCGGAAGGAGCTGGTTTCAGGGAAATGAGGGCTTCGGACGTAGAGGATTTATTTCGCAAGAATTTGAAGAAAGACAATGTCAGAGCGGTGGGAAGTCTTTCATCGACATTAGAACAGCATCAATATAAATCCTTCAGCCTATTACCTACCACTGGGCATAGGCCTATTTCTAGCTGTGCTATGACCACAGGCCAGATCAGAGAGAATCGAATAGCTTCCAATGTGGAAGTGTTCGTTGATAAAGCAAAAGTTTTGAAGGAAAATGACCTGGAGCTTACAACAATTTTTTATTAAAAAAAATAGTATACGTTGCGTCTTTATTTAGAAGACAGTCGAGTTATTTTGAATTGTGCGTCCCAGTTAATAATACCACTGTCCGACTTACATTGCAACTGCCTATTTGACCTTGGTATTGTAACAGAATACGCTAGTAAAGCCAAGGGGAGAAGCTTGTCTACTGATACCTAAGTTTTCTAATTGGCTGTGTTAGTCATTTCTAGTCTCCTTCTTCTTTAGCGCTGTGTCTTGTGTTTAGTCGGGATACGCTTAGACCATGATCCGGGATGTAGCGACATTGAAGCGACTGCCGTCCTGCCGTTTGTTTCCCCTTAGATAGGGGAACCAGACAAATTGGATGTTGGTTACACATCCATACCTATATAAGTTGCGTCGGTCACCGCCGAGCGGTGATAGCTCAATGATAAGGACACGCACCTCATAACCGAGGAGTGCGGGTTCGAACCCGGGCATACCTCAGGATTTTTCAAATGTATGTACGTATTTATACCACTAGCTCGACGGCGAGGATGAAACCTGCAAATTCAACCAACTTTGGATTTGTTACCATTATCTAAAAATTGTCTGGTTCCCCTATCATAGGGTTACGAAGGTCAGATCGGCAGTCGCTGCAATGCAATTTACCAGACTTGCTAGATCCTGGTTCATGGTCTAAGCGGTTCCCGTCTAAGCACGGGACATAACGCTAGGAAGATGATGGTCACCACCCAACTAATGTACCGCTCGACCAACGAGCCTTTAGCCATTAGTGGTCAGTGAGGGTCTCTGGCCACGAAACCAAAGGTCGCGGATTCGAATCCTAGAGGCAAATGTTTTGTGTGATGGACAGGGACATTTGTACTCGAGTCATGAATGTTTATAAACGTATTTAAGTATGTATATCTGTTCACCTAGTATCCATAGTACAAGTATACGCTGACTTTGGAACTAGGGAATTGGTGTCAGTCTGGATTTTTTTTTTTTTATAATGGATTTCAAGTTTATATACATTATTTTAAGTTTCTACTTAGAAGTTTAAAATTTACTTCTAAATTATAAACTAACTAACTAACTTCACCACTTACCTAGCGGGGTGGGCAAAGACAACAGAAAAAGAAAAAAAAAATACAAATTGTCATTTACTTAGATCATAAATAGATTACGTCTTAGGTCATTAGATTACAGTACGTTAAACATTTCATTTCATTGACTGGCTCGTTGGTTAAGTGGTAACATGCGCCGCCTAAGGACCAAGGGGTCCCGGGTTCAAATCCCGGGTCGGGCCAAAGAATTGTGGCGGGGTATTCCAATATTAAAAATCACTCAGTAGTCTAATCCACAAAGCTATAACTTTGAATTTTGAGTTAAAAGGATGGGATCAAAGAGAAAATATGTGTGAATACTCCATATTTAATATTCCAGAAAGTCAGGTCTCTGACTCATCAGGTTAGCTAAAAAAGGGGGGGAGGAGAGATCTAAAAACAGTAACAGGAGTCAGGAAGTTGGCGGTTTTATCACTCCCACTGCTTTCCAGGTCGCCAGGTATTGCCCGTGCTCGGAATGAATTCGCTCCGGTCATGTTGGTTTGGTGCCGTCGCACCAGACACTGAGAGTTAAGGATCAGACAGTGCATCTGTTTGCGCAGAAACATGTGCAATAGAATATCTCTTGACTGCCTCGATGGTCCAGTGGTAGCCGCCGCCTAAGGACCGAGAGGTCCCGGGTTCAAATCCCGGGTCGAACCAAAAATTTGGCTGGTTATTTCATTATTGAAATTACTCAGTAACAGTCCGGAGTCAGGAAGTTGGGGGATTTACCACCCCCGTGCCTCGGAAAGCACGTTAAGCCGTTGGTCCTGCGCCTGACCTCTCTCCGGTCATGTCGAATTGCCGTGTCTCCGGACTTTGAGAGTAAAGGAACAGAGAGTGCACTTGTGTTGGCGCACACACTTGTGCACTATAACTTCTCCTGCGCAGTTGGTTAATCCTCGTTGAGATTGGCCGCCGTGACCGATATTGGTTAGAAAGATATTGTTACTTCAAACATAGGTACATATGTACCTGCATTCTCTTCGTATATTAGACGCCTGACGCTGTCCTTTGCGCTAACATCGCTCCTACAAAATAAATAAATAAATATCCGATTACATCACATAGGTTGATCTGACTCCGAGATAAGTAGTTTAAGCACTTGTGTTACGGATATCAGACTCAACAGTGGTATCATAAATATATACTTAAATATTGGATATTAACACCCAGACACAGAACAAACACAAGCTCATCATACGAATGTTTGTCCTAGGTGGGGATCGAACCCACAACTCTTATTGGCGCATTGGGCAGGTCACTACCGAATGCGCCATCGAGCCAGTAAAACAATATTAATGGTATTTATAATTAAATTTAATTAAGTCGTGGTCTTATAATTAACTTAGGTTAAGTCTAATCCGACCCTGAACATTGTTAAACAAACATCTCTTCAAGACATTCTTCATAATTTATGTTTGTTTCATCTCAAGCGCATCTGCCAAACTTTGCAAAGACGCGCTATTCAAAAATTTTTGCTTCAGCCAAATGAGTGGAAAGCTCCGGATCTTCCAGAAGACCGCCCGCGAGCGGCGAGTCATGTTTCGTATAAAAATGTCTCTACCGCGATGTAACAGCGGGCAGCGCCACCTAGCGGCGCGCGCGGGCACTACGCCGGCGCCGGCGCCGATTGCGCGACCAGATAGACTATTTAGTTCATTGCACAGCATAATGTCTAGCTTCAGTATTTGCCGCCGATAGATGGCGATGTGCGCTGTTACATCGCGGTGGATCCAGGATTGTGGATTAATTGTGATTTTTTTTGAAAAGCGTGTCTATCTATGCATAGTTCGGCGGACACGACATATTTAAATGTATTAATATAAACAATATACATAAGTAAAACTATAAAAGTTATCATTGTACTTGGTACACACACACATAATAATAATAATAACTAGCTGTGCCAGCGGTGTCACCCGCGTTTATCGTTAATATTATAAAGACTATTTCCGTCATACATGATCTCTATGTAACTTTAACCATTAAGGCTGCACACGCGACGGAAGCTTAAAAAATGGAGTAACTTCTCCCGTTTTCCCAACATTTCCCTACACTACCCTGCTCCTATTGATTGTAGCGTGATGAAAAGTATACTATAACCTGCCCAGGAGTATGAAGAATAATTGTACCAAGTTTCGTTAAAATCCGTCGAGTAGTTTTTGTTTCTATAAGGAACATACAGACAGACAGACAGACAAAAATTTTACTGATTGCATTTTTGGCATCAGTATCGATCACTAATCACCCCCTGATAGTTATTTTGAAAATATTTTCATGTAATGAATTGACCTCTCTACAGATTTATTATAAGTATAGATTAACATTAAGCCCAGTGTTTTTTCTGTGTCTGGGACACAGAAAAAACACAAGTATTCAGCATACGAATATTTGTCCTGGGTGGTAATCGAACCCACAACTCTTGGCGCATAGGACAGGATCACTACCGAATGATCGAGTAGCCATCGAGCCAGTCATAGATACGCCGCCTAAGGACCAAGGGGTCCCGAGTTCAAATCCCGGGTCGGGCCAAAAATTTGTGACTGGGTATTTCAATATTAAAAATTACTTAGCAACAGTCCGGAGTCAGGAATTGGCCGTATTACACCTCCGTGCCTCGACTAAGCCGTTGTCTTGCGCCTGACCTCTCACCGGTCATGTCGAATTGCTGTCTGACCGGATTTTTGAGAGTGAAGAAATAGGGAGTGCACCTGTGTTCTATAAAACAGGCTTGGCCTTAGTTTAAATAACAACGATGCAAGAAATTGATGTCGACAATAGTCAATAAACAAACAATGTTCTCAGTTTTGGCATTACTACCTGCACAGTGCCTAGCAGACTGTGTAAGATTTTTATTATACCTATGGGTAATACATAGTTAATTAGCTTGTGTACTCTTTTGTATTTAAAAGTTAATAAACATTTTTTTTTCTATTATTATTTATCGACCGACACATCGTAAATATTCGTTAGCGGTGAGTTAATATGTGTATGATTTTATCGAAAGGAAGTATTAAGTTAGTCACCAAGGGGCAGTGTGAAAATTAACGGGCCATGACAGTGTTTATAACCGACTTCAAAAAAAAGGAGGTTTTAGTTTCACTGGCACCAAATCCAAAGCTAACTGATTATTGTAAAATATTTAAATACGTGTTAAAGTTTAATACTTTCATCTAAGCAGTTGGAAGAATTTATTTTATACTTTTTATTATTTAGATATTTAAATAGCTATTTAGGCAGGTTCTTATTTGTGTTTTTTTAATAAACATTTTTTCGCGGGGTTTTTTTGAAGTCGGTTTTTATTTTGGACACAGTGGTCTAGTTGCCTAACATGACATAAAAGGCACTAAATGTAACTATATTGAGTATTTACTTAAGGCTTGTAATTATTAAGTAGGCGAATTAGCCGCTTGTCTCTCCAACTACTTTCTTGTAGCTTTCCAAATTAATCAACTTGATTTTTGGCCAAACATGGCGTGTTGCTTCTTGCCCTCTATCTGCCTAATTGCAGGCGTGTTGTTTTGTATGTACTTATTGAAACTAAACATATAAGGCTTGTGTAGTTCGCGAACGAACTAGTTCGAAAGAGCGCTCTTTTAGGTGAACTACGCAAACTAGTTCTCTGTTTGGATCGTTAATAGTTCGCTAGTTCGTTCATGACAAAGTATTTTATCTGAGTATTTTATTTATATTAACTTGAACAGTTTGTAGTTCATCATCTTCCTAGCGTTATGTCCCGTGCTTAGACGGGGTACGCTTAGACCATGATCCAGGATTTAGCGAGTCTGGTAATTACATTGAAGCGACTGCCGATCTGACCTTCGTAACCCTAAGATAGGGGAACCAGACAATTTTTGGATCATGGTTACAAATTCAAAGTTGTTTGAATATGCAGGTTTCATCAAGATGTTTTTCCCTCACCGTCGAGCTAGTGGTATAAATATGTACATAGATTTTTTAAAAATCTAGAGGTACATGCCCGGGTTTGAACCCGCACTCCTCGGTTAAGAGGCGCGGGTCCTTACCATTGAGCTACCACCGCTCCCGCTTGAATTATGACTTATGACTGCAACTACAAACTTGAACAGTTTGTAGTTGCAGTCATAAAATATTGATAAAAAATTATAGCTGCATCTTCCCTTCTAATAAACTACTAGTCAGAGCGGCATAGTAGCATATCCACAGAACTATATCGATATAATTATCTCTTAGCATATCTTTCTCACCACAGAGTCGTGAACTAACGATCTAAAATTCTTAAAGAACGATCTAGATCGTCAAAGCTAAACTGTATTAAAACGAGCAAATGACGAACTAGAAGAACGAACTAGTTCGTATAGGAGCGGCGACCTATACTGAGCGATCTCAGTTGCGAACTAGTATGCCCAAGACTAAAACATATTTTAATTAAACAAAGTTAACATGAAGCGGGTCCGCTAAGTTTTGCATAGACGCGCTCTACAAAATTATATCCCTAATCCTCAGGTATGGCTGGTTTACAATAGCGAAATTAGATTTATCCGCGGGTAAGTCATGTATCGCAGAAAAATATCGCCACCGTAATGTAACAGCGGGCGGCGCCACCTAGCGGCGCTAGACTATTTAGTTCATCGCACAGCATAATGTCTAGCTTCAGTATTTGCCGCCGATAGATGGCGCTTTGCGCTGTTACATCGCGGTGGATCTAGGATTGTGGATTCGTTGTGATTATTTTTTAAAAGCGTGTCTATGCATAATTTCGCGGACACGCCATATTAAATGTATTAATATAAACATGTAAGTAAACTATAAAAGTTATCAGGGTACTAAGTACACACACACACACATAGATTTATGGGTATGTTTCACATTGCACATACATACATACATACATCATGCTTGTAATCCCTGAAGCTCTATAAACCACAGCCAAATATAAAGTCAAGTTGAGTTTGATGAAAAACTGTGAAAAAGTAGTGCAAGCGGCTTATCAAAAAACTCAATACAAAATACAATAACGAGTCATAAAAACCGTAGAGCCTGTTTGAAAAGGATTATTCAGAATGTTAAAGAGGCGAGTGAGGTGTGTTAGGATCGTGCCATATGGCGTTCGGTTCTCTCTGGCCACCCCGATAGGGAAGTGGCGTGAATTTAGTTAGTTAGTTCCGATTCCAATACACAAATGACGTTTAATTGGCTTATTGCTACTTACCTTCTGTCTGCCTCTTCGGGAATTGCAGGCGTGAAGATATGTGTGCGCTTATGTGCATTATAGAACATAATTTAATTCACCCAGGTTTATATAAAGCGCGCCCGCCAAATTTCGCAAAGACGCGCTCTTCAAAAAATAATACTAGTTCCTTACGAATGGCCTATAGTAACGATTGTCTCAACCGCTGGGCGGGTCATGTTTCGCAGAAAAATATCGCCACCGCGATGTAACAGCGGGCGGCGCCACCTAGAGGCGCGCGAGGGCACTCCGCCGGCACCGGTGCCGCCTGCGCGCGACCAGATAGACTATTTAGTTCTTAACATCTAATTAATCGCACAAGCTAGTGTCTAGCTCAGTATTTGCCACGTGCGCGTTGCGCCGCTAGATGGTGCCACGCGCTGTTACATCGCGCAAGCAAAGATTTACTCCGGAAGACGACCTCGCGCCCTCCGTGTACTCTGAGATAACATCACAATGATTTGAAGATTTCATGATTTTTTAAAATGCAGTCATTTGGCGGCTGCGCTCAGGCAAACCAGTGATTTCTCGAGCTATGCGTGTTGCAAGCGATGCTCCCGTATAGTAGCGCTTAACTCAATGCACTTTTCTGGATGTGTCGATTCACTTTAGATTCACATAAATCATCACTTTCCTAATCATTACTTAAAATTGATATGTATAAATAAATAGGAATGAATCGTCGAAATGTATGTACGCGTATAACTCTAGAATTACGTCACCAAATTGAATAGTAATTTTTTTTAAATTTGTTATTATAAGGAAGCGGTGGTAGCTTAGTGGTAGAACACGCGCCCCTTAATTGAGGGATGCCGCGCCGCTAGGTGGCGCTGCCCGCTGTTACATCGCGGTGGAGACATTTTTATGCGAAACAGACTCTCGCACGCATCTATCTTTGCTCCAGGGTAGACGTTGCATTATTCAGGAAAAGTACATTAATTTTTGAAAAGCGCCTCTATGCATTTTTAGGCGGACGCGCTAAATCTGCATACTGTCGAAATTACCGTCCAATCTATACTTACTAATATTATAAAGCTGAAGAGTTTATTTGTTTGTTTGCTTCAACGCGCTTATCTCAGTAACTACCTACTCCGATTGAAAAAAAATATTTTAGTGTTAGATAGCCCATTTATCGAGGAAAACTATATAACATTAACCATAAACGCAGATGAAACCACAGGCACACATGGTTAATTAATACTAGCTGTGCCAGCGGTGTCACCTGCGTTAATGGTTAATATTAAAAAGACTATTTCCGTCATACATGATTTCTATGTAACTTTAACCATTAAGGCTGCACACGCGACGGAAGCTTAAAAAATGGAGTAACTTCTCCCGTTTTCATAACATTTCCCTTCACTACTCTGCTCCTATTGATTGTAGCGTGATAAAAAGTATACTATAACCTGCCCAGTAGTATGAAGAATAATTTGACAAGTTTCGTTAAAATCCGTCGAGTAGTTTTTGTTTCTATAAGGAACATACAGAAAGACAAACAGACAGACAGACAAAAATTTTACTGATTGCATTTTTAGCATCAGTATCGATCACTAATCACCCCCTGATAGTTATTTTGAAAATATATTTCATTTACAGAATTGACCTCTCTACAGATTTATTATAAGTATAGATTAACACCCAGAAACAGAACAAACACAAGTATTTATCACACGAATGTTTGTCTTGGGTGGGGATCGAACCCACAACTCTTGGTGCATGGGGCAGGGTCACTACAGAATGCGCTATCGAGCTTATCAAAAAGTTATTGTTATATCTTGTTGTGTTTAATAATAAAATCATTGTATTTTAGTAGTAGAGATGGAAGGTACTCCGCTGATATAGAGAGAAGAGTGAATGCAGGGAATAGGGTGAATGGAGCGTTAGGAAAACTTCTAGGCAGCAAAGTCTTAAGCCAGAAGGCCCAGCTCGCTATACATAACGCGGTGCTGATTCCTACGCTAACATATGGAAGCGAGTGTTGGGTATGGCAGAAAGAGCATGAAAGTAGAATAAACGCGGTCGAGATGCGTGCGCTGCGGAAAATCTGCGGTGTATCGCCCACAGACTGCGTTCGGAATGATGATGTAAGAAAGAGAGTCGGTCTGAAGGACAGCGTCGGAATCAAGGTAAGAAGAGGCATGCTCAGGTGGTTCGGACATGTGGAAAGAATGGATGACGAAAGATTGACTAAACAGATTTTCAATGCGAAAGTGGAAGGATGTAGGAGCCGCGGAAGGCCCAGCCTCCAGACCAGATTGATCGTGTATTAAAAGAAGGTGATGTTAGGAGTCATAAAAACCGTAGAGCTTGTATGAAAAGGATTATGAATGTTGAAGAAGCGAGTGAGGTGTGTAATGTTCGTGCCATATGGCGTTTGGTTCTCTCTGCCTACCCCGCTAGGGAAGTGGCGTGAAATTTAGTTAGTTAGTTATTATTGTATTTTAATGCCAAATTAACGTTTATTCATTAATTCATTCATAAATACCATTACACCTGTAAGGAGCGCTGGTAGCTTAATGGTAAGGACACGCGGCTTTTAACCGAGGAGTGCGGGTTCAAACACGGGCACGTACCTCTGGATTTTTCAAATCTATGTACGTATTCATACCACTAGCTCGACGGTGAGGAAGGAAACCTGCAAATTCAAACAACTTTGGATTTGTAACCATGATCATAAATTGTCTTGTTCCCCTATCTTAGGGTTACGAAGGTCAGATCGGCAGTTGCTTTAATGTTATTATCAGACTCGCTAAATCCTGGGTCATGGTCTAAGCGGCCCCTTCTAAGCACGGGACATTACGCTAGGAAGATGATGATGATACCATTACGCTCGTAATCCCCGAAAGGGTAGGCAGATTGAAAGGGGCAGACATTCGGTCAAAAATAAAACTGGAACTGTCACAACAAGTCACAACTTTTTCACAATCTAAGGAAAATTGTGAAAACGTTAAGAAGGTCAGATCGGCAATCGCTTCAACGTAATTACCAGACTCGCTAAATCCTGGATCATGGCCTAAGTGGACCCCGTCTAAACACGGGACTTCACGCTAGGAAGATGATGATAGAGACTAATTTAATACTTTCGCATTTGTAATGTCGAGTACGTAAATACATTCATATGAACACGCCCGCAATCCCCGAATAGATAGGCAGTCTGAAGAGCGATAAGGCCCTTTAACCGTATCCGTCAGAATGGCGGACGTATAACTTCCAAATAAATCATAAAAAAAATATATAAATGTACGGAAAATGTACGTTTTTGTTCTAAAGTATGT
Source organism: Glyphodes perspectalis (assembly GCA_951394215.1). Taxonomy (NCBI): domain Eukaryota; kingdom Metazoa; phylum Arthropoda; class Insecta; order Lepidoptera; family Crambidae; genus Glyphodes; species Glyphodes perspectalis. The sequence goes on from OX596228.1 coordinate 2,663,453, forward strand.
GTAAATGTACGTTTTCGTACGCGTAGCGGTCGTTAGTTTACGGTGAGCCGCCATCCTGATGTCAGATTCACGGGTGAATTATATTCTAATTAACTTTTTCAAATCTGAAATTACAAATAAAATGTACGTCAATTGTTCATCTAGAGACACTATTTAAAACTTCTTAAATGTTATACTAACTCGGATATTGTAAAAAGCATGTGAGCCGCCATCCTGTCGTCATAATGGCGGGTTGTTTCCAAACCAGTCAACTATTTTTATCAACCAAAATACCTGACGGATACTAACCGCATTATACTAAAAATAAAGTTGAGCTGTAAAGTTGTGATAAGAGACTAGCTCGCCCCCTACACAATTACAAACCTAAAACACTATTATTTTATTTACATACCTACACCATACATACACCAGTCTGTTGACATATTAGGCAAGGAACAATTTGATAAGAGGCATTTTGACAAGCTCGATGGCGCATTTGGTAGCGACCCTGCCTCATGCGCCAAGAGTTGTGGGTTCGATCCCCTCCTAGGACAAATAATGGTATGATGAGTACTTGTGTTTGTACTTTAGCTGGGTGTTATATCCAATATTTAAGTATATATTTGTAATACCACTATTGATTCTGATATCCGTAACACAAGTACTTAAGCTACTTACCACGGAGTCAGATCAATGGATGCGATGTAGACTGATATATTTATTTATTTATTACAAAAAAATATATGTTAAATTTTAGGTATTATATAGCGCGTCCGCCAGTTGCATAGACGCGCTTTCAAAAATATATGCGGTTTTCCACCTAATTGGGGTGGTACGCTTACCCAAGAGCAATGAGCAATTTTATCAAATGCTAGCGAGAGTCATGTTTCACACAAAAATGTCAACACCGCGATGTAACGGCGGGCGGCGCCATCTAGTGCTTCGTTCGGGAACCGCGTTGGTGATATCAATATTAGCACAGAGTAATAATATACTACGTATGTACATAGTAGATTAGTAGATTTAATCACTACCTTCTGGTTAATGCGTCATTTTCAACAAAATAGATTCTTGTGTAATAAGAGCGGTGGTAGCTCAATGGTAAGGACGCGCGCCTCTTAACCGAGGAGTGTCGGTTCAAACCCAGGCACGTACCTCTGGATTTTTCAAATCTATGTACGTATTCATACCACTAGCTCGACGGTGAGGGAAAACATCGTGACGAAACCTGCAAATTCAAACAACTTTGGATTTGTAACCATGATCCAAAAATTTTAATATCCATCCATTTTAATAGCGATCCAAAAATCCAAAAATTTAAAATTTGATCTTAGGGTTACGAAGGTCAGATCGGCAGTCGCTTCAATGTAATTACCAGCCAGATTCGCTAAATCCTGATCATGGTCTAAGCGGACCCTGTCTAAGCACGGGACATGACGCTAGGAAGATGATGAGAATCTTGTGTAATAATACGGTGGTAAAATTTTTATATATTAATTATTAAGTCATTATTTTTTTATCCTTAAGCAATAGGCAAATATTGCATTAACAATAATTTACCATACTTAACTACGCTTCAGGAAAATTCAAGGAAAATTAAAGGATTAAAAAATTTGGTGCCGTAATTTTGGTTAAAATTACCCAAATCTTAACCATGTTGGTTTGGCACTTAAAAATAATGTGCCAACTGTGTTTATGCCTAGCTTAATGTAAAAGGCGACTAATTGGTGTACTGCGTATTGCGTTTGTGATTGTGTAGGCGACAAGCTAGCCACTTGTCACTACTTTTAAACAATTTTTAATTTTACTATTTTTATTTTTGACAAAAATTACTTGAAGGAGCTTATTACTCCTTTTATTCGGTACTAGCTGTGCCAACGGTGTCACCCGCGTTTATGGTTAATATTATAAAGACCGTTATACATTATACATGATTTCTATGTAACTTTAACCATTAAGGCTGTACACGCGACGGAAGCTTAAAAATGAAGTAACTTCTCCCGTTTTCCCAACATTTCCCTTCACTGCTCTGCTCGTATTGATTGTAGCGTGATGAAAAGTATACTATAACCTGCCCAGGAGTATGAAGAATAATTGTACCAAGTTTCGTTAAAATCCGTCGAGTAGATTTTGTTTCTATAAGGAACATACAGACAGACAGACAAAAATTTTACTGATTGCATTTTTGGCATCAGTATCGATCCCTAATCACCCCCTGATAGTTATTTTGAAAATATATTTCATGTACAGAATTGACCTCTCTACAGATTTATTATAAGTATAGATATCCCAAGTTACACAGAACACAATTAATATCCACTTGTGGATTCTTAAGACTTGAACGTTTTATAAAGCAACTAGCTTCTGCCCGCAGCTCTGCTCGCGTGGTACATCGATGATAGTTTATGTGTTATTTTAATGTATAAGCTATACTATTGTAATGTTTCATTAAAATCCATGCAGTACTTTTTGCGTGAAAGAGTAACAAACATCCACACATCCATCCGTTCATACAAATTTTCGCGTTTATAATATAAGTAAGAGATGTACGGTTTTCCTTGTCATAATTAAGGTGTACTCAAGTCTATTCACCACTTAGTGAATGCATAACGTGAAGATAAGTCCCGTTTTAAGGCTGTCCTGGTGACCCCAGTAAGAGCAAAAATGTCCCGCTTTCGTAAATAGACCTATCATATTTGCTGCTGTGGTTCCGTGTGTAAAAACTGGCTTCCATGATAACAATCTCAACTGTAAGAATTGTCGTATAACTATTGACACTGTCTAGTAAGAAGACAATTAGAGGAAAGCTGCGGACGCGTGTGTGAGGTTTTTATTTTACATCTTGTAAATTGTTCCAATTTCCCAAGTTGTCTGGTCACTAGTGTTGCCGCTTGATAGTCTACTATCTATAGTCTATCGATAGACTATCGATAGTTGGGCAAAAGCAATAGTATCAATAGGGCTATCGATAGTATCGATAGTGTCGATACTATACTACTTCGATAGTATAAATTATTATTATGATATTCATGGCCGATACTATCGATACTATCGATAGTAATTTCTATATTTAGCTTCAATACTATCGATACTATCGATAGTATTGCAGTATACTGATACTATTTTACCAAACTGAGATATCGATACTATCGATAGATAGATTGGCCTATCGATATTATAGATGATTTTGGAGGTCAACTATCGATAGTTCGGCAACACTACTGGTCACTATCTAAATCACTCACGCACACAAAACGCATTTGCTATCTAAAGGTTATGCAAGTCAGAGAGCGTCGTTTTAATTAATAACTAGCAGCGCCCCGCGGTTTCACCCGCGTAGTTCCCGTTACCGGGCGAATATGGGAATAAAATATACATAACCTATGTTACTCCCTAATAAAGTAGAATTTATATTTGTAAAAGAATTTTTCAAATCGGTCCAGTTGGTCCCATGTTGGTCTGGGACTTGGCCCATGTTGACCTGGGACAAAAAAAAAAGAATGTGCCGGCTGTTGTTCTTACCTAGCATGTCGTAAGAGGCGACTAATGGTTTACGGGCTTTTGGGTATGTGACTGAGTAGGCGACGAGCTAGCCACTTGTCACTCTTTTTTCACAGCTTTCCATCCAACCCAGCCCACTGTCCCATGTTGGTTTAGGACTTAAAAAGAATATGCCAACTGTGGTTCTTGCCTAGCATGTCGTAAAAGGCGACTAATGGTATATCGGGTTTTGGGTGTGTGATTGTGTAGGCGACAGGTTAGCCGCTTGTTAGTGCTTTTTCACAATTTTCCATATAGCCCAGCCCGGCTTTATTTTTGGCTGAATGTGGTTGAAGGGGCTATCTGCCATTGAAAATTAATTCCGTGAAATTAGAAAATTTGTCTAATTTCACAGAATAGTGGCAAGGAATACTGATACTGAAGACGGAATTGACGTAACTATTAGACGGACCTATATGAAATGAAATGAAATGAAATTGTCTTTGAAATGAAATGAAATGATCTTTATTTATATAGGCTTACAAAAATCACTTATAAATCGTCAGATCAAAATAAATATAAATATAAACCGGTTCTAACAGCAGATTCTACCGAGAAGAAACCGGCAAGAAACTCCATAGTTACTCTTTTATTATTATTTACGTAGGCTTAAAGAAAGCACTTATAAATCGTCAGAATAAGATCAATATCTACCGGTTCAAAAAGTAGATTCTACCGAGAAGAAACCGGCAAGAAACTCGATAGGTACTCTTTTAAAATGCCAAGTCTTAATAACTATTAGTTACAATTTATACGTGAATGTAAATTTAGCAGTGCAGGCGAACAGCCTATTCTGGGTCTAACCATATATTCTTATTATTTAAATAGTCTTCTATCTTGTAGTAGCCCTTTTTAATCAAACAATTTTTAACATATAATTTAAACTTATGTACAGGTAAATCAATGAGATTTTGAGGTAACATATTTAACCCAATGAAAGAATTACCACTCTTATTAAGTCTGTGATTTGGAACAGCAAGTCTGTGTCTATTTCTAGTATTAAAAGAATGAGTATGTTTTTTTTGGGAATATCTGAATGTTCTTGTAAACATACATGATACAATCTAAAATGTATTGTGACGCTAGTGTTAAAATATTGATTTCTTTAAACAGTTCTCTGAGTGAATCATATGGTCTAAGGCCGTATATGGCTCTGATGGCGCTCTTCTGCAAAATGAAAATACGTCTTAATATTGGCCCCAGAACCCCACAGCAGCAGACCATATGACATTACACTATGAAAATAACTGACATATACCAATCTTGCCGTTTCAACATCAGTTAAGTATTTTATTTTCCTGACTGCATATGCCGCAGAGCTAAGTCTCCCTGCCAGGGCCGCAATATGAGGAGCCCATTGCAATTTTGAATCCAAGGTGATCCCGAGAAATACAGTAGAATTGACAACTTCAATTGCTTAATTATTTACTATTATGCTCGGGCTCACCTGCCTTACGTTGGGTAATGAAAATTTCAAACATTTGGTTTTTTTTGCATTAAGTAATAGATTATTGACTGTAAACCATTTTAGAACTTCTGAGAGAGCATTGTTCACGTCGTCAAAATTTTCTTTGGTTCTATCAATTTAAAAATAATGAAGTATCATCTGCAAATAATACTGTCTCACATATGTTATTTGTGTAATAAGGAAGGTCATTTATATATATTAGGAAGAGTAGAGGTCCCAATATCGAGCCCTGGGGCTCTCCCATGGATAGTGGGGCGCCAGAAGAATTAGCTCCATTAATGTTAATTATTTGAAGTCTGTCAACTAAATATGACTTGATAAGACTAAGTGAATTCGTTGAAACACCATAATGCTTTAGCTTCATCAATAAGGTCTGGTGCTCAACGCAATCAAACGCCTTCGATAAATCGCAGAAAATACCGATAGCATCCTTTTTGCTCTCCCAAGCCTCAATCACATGTTTCATAAGTGCCACTCCAGCGTCAGTTGTGGATTTGCCCTTAGTGAATCCATATTGTTTATTATGCAATAATTTATTGAGTGTTTAGTGACGAAATAGCTGATTAAATATTATATTTTCAAAAATCTTACTTAGGGCTGGTAAAATAGAAATAGGTCTATAGTTAGACGGGTCACTTTTATCACCTCACTTAAACAATGGTATTACTTTACTGTACTTCATTAGATTTGGAAACTGTCCAACGTCAATACATTTATTAAATATATTCGCTAAAGATGGGGCAATAGTAATTCTTTATGTCAATTACATGGAATTTATTACAATAAAATGTCAATATTCCTAATGACAAATTCAAATTATATCTTAAGTCATTTTCTACTTGTGGCAAACTGTTACTGTAGAGAAATGTAAAAATCACAACATTTTTTATCATTAAGGATTCTAATGTTTGTAAATATTTAGGAAGTTGTATCTTATCCACATTTCCCCTATTACCTACCATAATTACTAATGTGGTGTCTGTTTGATACAGACATTTATATTTTATTATCCTATTTATTATTTGATGTAAAGTTGCACTAGGGTGCAATAATTATTTATAGAATATCCCGGCTGATTGAGTAAATGCCCCATGTCTTTCCCTAATTTGTCACTAAACATTACAATTTTATTTAATAGTACTTTTTCTGCAGTGGAACCATTGTCAAAACAAATTGTCATTGGTGAAAGGCTTTGTTGAGTGATGGATGCCTCGATGAAGTATCCAAGACCAAGCTGTCATTAATTGAATAATTTTTTTACAAGGTGAATTTATTAGATCTTTCATCGCTAGCATAAGCTCTCCATACTCATTTCTTAAAGTATTATACTTTTGAGTCATATTATACAATGACTCTTCAAGCTTATACATTTCCGTTTCTAATTCTTTAATATCACATTCATAGTTAATAGTTTTTTTTCTAAAAGTAAAGAATACAGGTCTAATTCGTCACCTAATAGCCTTCTTTGTTTAATACAATTTACATTATTATAAATGCATTTCTGTTTTTTATTAACTTTCTTGTTCTAGTAATAAATCTATTTAATTTTACATATTTTTTATATTTGTTTCTGCTGCATTTAACTATTCCCTTTTCTTTAAGTGTATTATTAACAGAATCATTACAAGTTAAATCTATAGTAACAGTGGGTTGATTGTCACTTGCAACAGAAACCAGGCTGGGTGCACTACCGACTAACTCATCGAACAAGCTTTGGGTGTGGGATATAGCGAGATCCTGTTTTTCAGACTCCAGGTGGGTGATGTGGTGATGAGCCTCTTGTAGCTCGTATTCCAGGACCAACATGCGCTTAAGGCCCTGTTCGTACTCATCACTGCAGTCTCTGAACCCGTTGATGATGCTCTGCAACCTGTCACGCTCATAGACTAATAACTAATTTTGGAAGTGCAACTCAGCCATATCTTTTCTTAATTTATTGTTACTATTTATGGATTTCAATAGCTCCACCTCATTGTCATCTCTTTCCCTATCTAGTTGTTCATTCAACTTTCTGGCTGCTTCTAATTGCTTCAAAGCCTGGTCGAGTTTTTTCGAAATAATATCGAGTTTGTTCTTTTCCTGGCGAGCAGAGACCATGCTACGCGTAGTCATTCGGTTCATGTTGTAGTTAGATGTAATTAAATAAAGACCAAAAAGTTGTTTAAACAACTCAAGGTTAAATCCAGTTGTAAATAACCTCTACAAATATAAGATTAGCTGAATTAACAGTGGTCAATTCTAACCATACGCGATTATTCTAAAAGTAATTGAGAAGTTAATAAATAATAAATTATACTGCAATAGTAATAAATAAGAGATAACAATGATAATACATACGAAATACAAATGTCAACAAAAGTCAAAAGTGCACGGTCATCGACCTTGATCGTTCACCGGTAATACACAACACAATTCACTATTTACGCACAATAATTACAACAGATTTATAATAAATACACTAAGCACTTACGAGTAAATTAGTGACGAATTCAGGGATTTATAACATTAATAATAAGTTGTATACGCTTCTGATGGTTCAAATTGCGAGACTAATATACCTGTATCACTGTACCTACGGGTATCGGCGGAAGCGCTAGTTCCAACGACGGTTAGGTAGATGGCGCTGACCGCTTTTAATTCGCGCTAGTGATATTTTTCTACAATTCTTGACCTTACAGCTTATTCCGCGCATCCATTATATTACTTAATAATAATTGATTTGGTTATTTTTGAAAGCGCATCCCGCGCGTGCGCGCGGTTTCACCCGCGTTTATGGTTAATGTGTTATAGCGTGTTGTTGAATGTTTATGAACTTAACTGGCTTCACGCTTTTTTCCTAGCGGGTTGGGCAGAGACAACCGAATGTTTATAATGTGGTTCGAAGTGGTTCGCCAACAAAGTAGTCAAACCATCTGTATTATAAAAATCAGGATGTGTAAGGATCGTGCCATATGGCGTTCGGTTCTCTCTGCTTACCCCGCTAGGGAAGTGGCGTGAAGTTTAGTTAGTTAGTTGGAATCAAAGGCACCACAAACACCCAGACCCGAAACAGACGCCTGTTTCATCAACAACTATTTGTCTATAAACCTTGATTTAATCGTTGCACCAACGGGGTTGTCATAGGAAAATGAAAAATAAAACTAATATATACTTCTTATAAATATCTATAAATTTATTGCACAATACAATATATTCAGTCACCCATGTGTAAAAAATACTTTTATATACATCAACTTGAATATTTTACAGTATATTTCCTACTGAAATAAACAGCCCATAGGTATTGGTTTACCAGTGTCATACGCTTACATTTCAACCGAAAAAAGTATGTCGAAACTCGAACCCAGCCACAAATCAAAAACACTTTTTTCTTTCATGAACATATTACACTACGTTGTCAAACAATAAAAAAAAAGGTAGCATAATTTATGTAGCAGAAAAAAACGTTAAACCACATACGTGTGACGGGTTTGCCACAAAATTAATTCGTCACAAAAAATGCATGTGTAAATTTGACTGGCCCGTTGGTCGAGTGGTCAGAGACTCTGGCCACGAAACCAAGGGTCGCGGGTTCGAATCCCGCTAGGGGCAAATATTTCGTGTGATGAACATGGATATAGGATTATTTGTACTCGAGTAATGGATGTTTATATACCTATTTAAGTATGTCTATCCTTTCACCTAGTATCCATAGCACAAGCTTATAAGCTTAGTCTGGGACTAGGGAATTGGTGTGTCAGTCTAAAGAATTTATTATTATTATTATTAAACTCGTCATAATTCTATTTTTGTGAAGTAAATTTACCGCACTCGTCTATAGAATTGTAGCGAATTTACAATACCGTGTAGGTACTTGTGACGAATTAACTTTCAATGTATTGAATGTTTTACATTGTGGCGAATTAACTCTGTGGCAATTGTACAATAACCCCGTGTGACAGCGTCAACCTGACCGACAATCTAATACAAAAAAATATATACAAAAATACAAATTACAAGTTTATTCACAACAAACAGGGTTACAATGGTTTTACAGTAGGCCTTTAGCATCAAAGTTATAAATCATCCTACTGTGTAGAAATAACTATGCCAATTGTACTCCTGTGGCACCAACACTAGAATAGGCATGATGACTGCATTAAAAAACTATAATTCTATTTAGTCCGTCAGTTAGATTATACAAAAATACTAGACACATATTTTTCGCTTTATCAAATTAACAAAAAATCACAAAGATAATGAGCATCAACGTTTTGGAGTGGGGGCTTGCGACGTCACTACTTCGTAAAAAATTATACGTAGGTGTGACGTCACGCGCAACTTGTAAGCATTGTATCTTCGTCAATGTTTGTTTGACAAATAAATAAAAAAATACGTGTTCAATATTTTTTTATAATCTAACTGACGGACTAAGCAGAATTTTTTAGTCATCTAGCCTATTAATCTGTATTGAAAGTGCCAGTGCGAATACTGACTTTGAAAAGACCCCAAACTGGGGTCCTTTCGACAATTTAAATGGCGAGCGCTTATGGTTTATCTGCCTATTATTTAATTGTAAAATCAATGCGTGAAATGTCAGTGGTATCGTACTACTACAGAGTAATAATATACTACGTACAACAGAGGGTCACTGCCCATACTTGAAAAGTTACTGCTATAACTCGCGCGAGAACAGCGACAGTGGTGAGTAATTGGAACTACAGCAAAGTTTAGTCTGTTTGTCAGGAATAATACAAGATGGCGCTACAAGCACAGGTTAGTTGTTTCGTAGTAATAATACGCCATCTGTGTAAAATTCATTGTTTTAAAACAAATATTATTTTGGTTTGCTTCTGAAGAAAATATTTTATATTCATGATTTTCACCAAAATTTTATAAATATCTAAGCAATGACGTAAATAACTTATTTTATGAAAAAAGCATATTTTAAAAGTGAAATTATAACGTTTTTATTCGGTTTATCTCTCAATCAGTCTAAATGATGCCTGTAGCGACATCTGTCTGTGTCAAGTCTATACGAAATCTAAAATGTATGTGACTGACCAGACATGATACTACTGACATTTTTTGACACACGTTGAATTACGTATCGCTATCCGTCACGAATTATATTTTTCTCTCTTACACAAATATCTTCTACAAACTATTCAATCTCATGGCGGTGCTTATAATAAATTATACTAAAACACTGATTTAACTTATGAACTATCGCAAACCGTATTTATCCGACGAGCAATAGGCTCCTTGACTCAAAATTTGTTTTTATTCCATATGTTAGTTGATATACCATGTTGGTCTGGGACTTAAAAATGATGTGCCAAATGTGTTCCTTGCCTAGCATGTCGTTAAAGGTGACTAATGGTATATCGGGTTTTGGCTGTGACTTTTTCACAATTTTCCATCTAACCCAACCCAGTTTTATTTTTGGAACAAAAAAATAATTATCAAAAATAATTATGTATTTAGCTTTATCTAATATTCGAAAAATTAGAAAGATACAGTTCTGGAGATGAGCGCTATGACGTCACTAGGGCCTAAAATTTTACTCTTTTAGTGAAGTCACGCGTAATTTTTACGCGCTATATGTCATATTTTGGTGCTAATCAAGAGAAAATATGTAAGCAATATTTTTTTTGTAATCTAATCAACCGAATTTAAAAATATTTGAGCCAAGTAGCCAATTGAGCTAATTTAACTGAGCAACTCAAAATTCAATTCAATTCATAATGTCTTTATTCATTACGAATCGTCATTTTCACAAAATCTTTAGGGCAACGTGAATCTACCACCGGTTCGGAATGCTGATTCTACCGAGAAGGAACCGGCAAGAACCGGTAGTTACAACATGGCGCAATACGCCGGTTCGCGCCGCCGGCCGCTACACGAGCAGCGCCGCGGGCGGGTAGGGCGGCGCGGGGCGGCAGGCGCCCGGCGGCGGCGGCTCCTCCCTGCGTTTTCTGCACACGGGGTATCGCTTCGACTTGATGTTAAGATGCACCTGTTAACATAATTAGGTCTGTTTGAGTTTTCATTAGTATACATACTTATTAATCTATCTGGTATTGAAAATAACACATAAACATAACATAACATAACATCACGCCCATAATCCCTGAAGGGGGAGGCAGAGTCAAAGGGGCAGCAGGCCCCTTTAACCACATCCAGACAAAAACAAAACTGGGCTGGGTTAGACGGAATGTATTGGAAATATTGTTTGAAAATGTCGATCGATCAGACCATGGCACAAATCAAAAGACGTAGACGTAACGACTCATCGGCACCGACTTTAGGCATCCATCAGCGTCAGTCAGCTCCGACTAGCAGCGCTTGTCAACACCGACTACTAGTGCTGATCAGCACCTGTCACCGCTGCCTACCAGCACTAGTTAACGCATGTCAGTGCTGACCACAGACGCTCGTCAGCTCTGACCACAGACGCTCGTCAGCGCTGACCACAGACGCTCGTCAGCGCTGGCTACAGATGCCCGTCAGCGCTGACCACAGACGCTCGTCAGCTCTGACCACGGACGCTCGTCAGCGCTGACCACAGACGCTCGTCAGCGCTAGCTACAGATGCTCGTCAGCGCTGACCACAGACGCTTGTCAGCTCCGACCACAGACGCTCGACAGCACTGGCTACAGGTGCTTGTCAGCGCTGACCACAGACGGTCGTCAGCTCTGACCATAGACGGTCGTCAGCTCTGACCACGGACGCACGTTTGTACTGACCACGGACGCTCGTCAGCGCTGACCACGGACTTTCGTCAGCGCTGACCACAGACACTCGTCCGCGCTCACCACCGACGCACGTCAGTGCTCACCATGGACGCACGTCAGCGCTGGCCACAGCCGCTCCCCCGCTCACCTGCCGGTTGTGCTTGTACAGGTTGGACTGCTGCGAGAAGGTGGTGGGGCAGTACTCGCAGATGAATGGCCGCTCGCCCGTGTGCGTGCGCATGTGCGACTCCAGCTGCACCTTCGTCTGGAGAAGGGAGATGATAGCGTCAGTACTAGTGTGACGGGCGGACAGATGGATAGATCGTCTATCTGTGTAGTGGATGTGGTGGATAGATATACAGACAGGTAGATAAGTAGACCGTTCTTTGTCTAGAATATAAAAAAATAAAATAGTTTATTTGACAAAGCAGCCAGTGTAAGTCTAAATTCTATGACCATCCATAACCCCTATTCTATGATTCCATCCATCCACATGGATGTATAGATGTCGGATGAAGGGATAACTTGGTGTATATATGAGTGAAATGAATGAGTAAACGAGAATCGACATAATTGATGAAATTTCATGAAAAGGATGAGTCAGTGAATGGGTGACTGGATAAATAAAAATCTCCAGACTGACACACAAATTTCCCAGTTCCAAAAGCTTGTCCTATTTATACTAGGTGAACGGACAGACATGCTTAAATACGTTTATAAAAATCCATGACTCGAGTACAAATGTCCATGTTCCGAAGAAGAACAACCAACGTCGAAATTATTAACATAATTGGGATGCTGACACCATTTATATTTAATTTTGAAATATCAATTCTGAAAAAGAAAGTATCGTAGTATGCTGTTAAGCCTTATTGATTTTCGATCATATTGAGTCTAAGATTTTTAATTTTACAAAAACTGCTTAATATTAAGTCAGTTGACTATACAAACTAGTGACGTCACACATTGACAAGCCCATACAAAATCTATGAAGTGATTTCGTTTTGACAGCTCTTAAAAAGTATCTCAATTGACTAGCCAACATCCCAATGGTGTCAACATCCCAATGACAGATGTCGGTCTGTATGTCCGCCTCGTCGGATAGATATCTGTTTGTCGTTGTGTGTAGATATATGTAGGTACGTGGGGTGGTCACTCACCGGGAAGCCCTTCCCGCAGTAGTGGCAGATCTTGTTGTTGGGGCGGCCCTTGTGCACATTGCGCACGTGCTGGTCCAGCGCCACGCGGTTCTTTGACGGCTGCAGACAGACGTATGATGTCATCATCTACCTAGCTTTATGTCCCGAGCCATAGACCATAGACCGAGAGCTTAGACCATAATCCAGGATTTAGCGAGTCTGGTAATAACATTGAAGCGACTGCCGATCTGACCTTCGTAACCCTAAGATAGGGGAACCAGACAATTTTTGGATCATGGTTTCATATCCAAAGTTGTTTGAATTTGTAGGTTTCATCACGATGTTTTCTTTCACCGTCAAGCTAGTAGTACTAATAAGTACATAGATTTGAAAAATCCAGAGGTACGTGCCCGGGTTTGAACCCGCACTCCTCGGTTAAGAGGCGCGTGTCCTTACCATTGAGCTACCAACGCTCCCATGAGTTTTATGTTTTATAATGGCCTTAAATGGGTTCCCTTTATAGTTGGAGAGCTTTTTTTGTAGCAACACTTATGAAATGTCAGAATTCTACGGATTTAAAAATCAGACTTTAGAGATTGGAATACTGAATCTAGCAATCCAGCTGGTTCCAGCACAATTTTAGCTGAGCTGGATCAAGCGTAAGAAGAGGCATGCTCCGGTGGTTCGGACATGTGGAAAGAATAAATGACGAAAGATTGACTAAACAGATATACAATGCGAATGTGGAAGGATGTAGGAGCCGCGACAGGCCCAGGCTCACCTACCACGACCAGATTGGTCGTGTATTAACAGAAGGTGATGTTAGGAGTCATAAAAACAGTAGAGCTTGTATGAAAAGGATTATGAATGTTGAAGAGGCGAGTGAGGTGTGTAAGGATCGTGCCATATGGCGTTCGGTGCTCTCTGCCTACCCCGCTAGGGAAGTGGCGTGAATTTAGTTAGTTAGTTAGTTTGGATCAAGCGTCATGTGCTGAATCCAGCAAAGAATGCCGCTTGCTATCTCTAACGGCAGCCCACGATTAGCCCTATATCCTGCTCCGTAGCTACGGCTCCGGGTGCCAGCTGCCCGGCTTCAGGTGGCAGGCGCCTTACCTTGAGGCAGATGTGGCACTGATAGGTCTTGTGCAGGTGTTTCTCCTCGATGTGGTCCCGTAGCTTGGTCTTGTCGGCGAAGCGACGCCCGCAGTGATCACAAATGAATCTGCCGACGTAAAAAATGTAGCTGAGCATAGAAGGACATTTTTGTGGACTTGAAAGAAAGTGGCGTGAAGTTTAGTTAGTAGTTAGAGAAATACCTTCATGAACCTGTCGATTTATTTAAATATATATGGAGAATGTGACTGAGTTAAAATGGATCCATTTTGAACCGGAGAAATGCCTAATGCAGGGTTTCTCAAACTTATGGCTCCACGTACCCCTTTTAAAGTCTCCAGAGGACGGCGAACCCCTAGACTCACCCCTAGACCCCCCCAGAGTAGGTTCAGATCGGACAGTATGATCGGATGGCGAACCCCTAGCTAGGGGTTCGCGTACCACCCTTTGAGAAACGTTGGCCTAATGCATACCATCCCACCTTTGGGTTAAATATAACTATCAAGACATTTTTTATACATATACGACTATAGGTGTAATGGAACTTTTTGAAGCAATTATGACCGTCAAAATAAATAGTTAAGTCAAATTTTGTCTCAAAATTTATAAAATTTGTTCGGTGGAAATGCCTGACTAATTGTATACAGCTCATAAGCGGGGGAAATAGCTTTTGCCTATACAATTAGTGGTATATCTTCTTACATTAAACATGTATATAGATGATACTGAAATATATAAATGAAGTAATTATGTAGCAATTATTGCCGCTAAGCACTTCAAGAAATTCTGCTAATTTGCGCTGAACTACAAAGTGACCAGCCATTCTGACGTCAGAATGGCTGGTCAAAAAAACATGGGGATTTCTAAAAAAATATCGTATGTAGCAATTATTTCATATATGAAGCAAATATGTAGCGATTATTGATTCTAGTCTCACAACCAAATGCCATAGGCAACCAGCCATTCTGACGGAGCCGAAAAATTCGCTATGCAACAGTGTGATTTCGCAATTTTTTCCCAGACTTGCCAGGTCTTTTTTTAGAATTCACCGACTTATTCTGACAGCTTTAGCTTTTCCCGATACTCCAGTGTGTGAACGCCTTATAACAATACCTGAGCTGCTCCTGCGTGACGTGCTTGAGGCTGTTCTTCATGTGCCGCTGGTAGGAGCTGAGCGACGAGAACGTCACGCCGCACTCGCCGCAGTACGCCGCCGAGCACGACGACTTGTCCTAACACCGAACACGGCATCAAATTCATATTCAAATTAGAATAGAATTGAAAAGCTTTATTTGGCACACTCACGGCTGGCTCTGACCACATAACCAAAAGTCACGGGTTCGAATCCCGCTACGGGAAAATATTTCGTGTGATGAACATGGATATTTGTACTCGAGTCATGGATGTTTATAAACGTATTTAAGTATGTCTATCCGTTCACCTAGTATCCATAGCACAAGCTCATAAGCTTAGTTTGGGACTAGGGAATTGGTGTGCCAGTCTGAAGAATTTATTATTATTATTATTATTACTCACAAGGGATACAGATAAAAGCAAAAAAAAAAAAAAAGAATAAAGCAAACAAAATACAATAACAAAAAGAAAGAATATAACTAACTAACTAACTAACTTCACGCCACTTCCCTAGCGGGGTAGGCAGAGAGAACCGAACGCCATATGGCACGATCCTTACACACCTCACTCGCCTCTTCAACATTCATAATCCTTTTCATACAAGCTCTACGATTTTTATGACTCCTAACATCACCTTCTGTTAATACACGACCAATCCGGTCGTGGTAGGTGAGCCTGGGCCTTCCGCGGCTCCTACATCCTTCCACTTTCGCATTGTATATCTGTTTAGTCAATCTTTCGTCACCCATTCTTTCCACATGTCCGAACCACAGGAGCATGCCTCTTCTTACCTTGACTCCGACGCTGTCCTTCAGACCGACTCTCTTTCTTACATCATCATTCCGAACGCAGTCTGTGAGCGATACACCGCAGATTTTCCGCAGCGCACGCATCTCGACCGCGTTTATTCTACTTCCATGCTCTTTCTGCCATACCCAACTTTCGCTCTCTCTCAAAGAAAGAATATAACAAACAAAAATAAGCTGTGCCAAAACGGCGCCCGCTCAGCTTAAGTCGTGAGCCACCTAACAGTCAGGTAGCTCACGACAGTGGTTTTCAGCGGGTACCAGGTCTACACCGCGCATCCGTCCCCCTCTCACGGTACCCAACGAGTGAGACGAGTTACGACCGCAATAAAATAATATTAAGAAAATAATATTACTAAATATATTTAAAAAAAAAAGATTCACTCCTAAGGGTGATCCACGAGTCCAAAGTCTGTATGAAGAAATAGAAGTTCATTTGAACCCCGAATTTTACGCGAGCAAAGCCGCGGGAATAAGCTACTAATTCTAAAAAAGTCCTACTAATTAAAATGTATGGATGTTTGTTACTCTTTCACGCAAAAACTACTGAATGGATTTTAATGAAACTTAACAATAATATAGCTCATACACCCGAATAACATATAGGCTATGTTTTATCGATGTACCACGCGAGCGAAGCCGCCGGCAGAAGCTAGTTTAATTATAAAGGACCCCTAAGGCTCACAATAGCCATTTCACCAGCGTCGTTGTCCCATGTTGATCTGTGACTTAAAGAAGAATATGCCAACTGTGTTTTTTGCCTAGCATGTCGTAAAAGGCGACTAATGGTATATCGGGTTTTGGGTGTGTGATTGTGAAGACGACGAGCTGACCACTTTTTACTACTTTTTCACAATTTTCCATCTAACCCAGTCCAGTTTTATTTTTGGCTGAATGTGGTTAAAGAGGCCTGCTGCCCCTTTGATTCTGCCTACCCCTTCGGTGATTATGGACATTTGTACTCGAGTCATGGATTTTATAAAAACGTATTTAAGTATGTCTATCCGTTCACCTAGTATCCATAGCACTAGCATAAGCTTAGTTTGGGACTAGGGAATTGGTGTGCCAGTCTGAGAATTTATTATTTTTATTTTTATTTTATTATTATGGGCGTGATGTTATGTATGCATGTATGTTATGTACTAGCGTCGCAGTAACTAAAAACTAGTAAGCTTATGTATACCTTGAGGTCGTGTTTCTCCAGATGACGCTTGAGACTGGTCTTCCAGCGGAACACCTTCTCGCACGCGGTGCACGGAAACGCGTTGTGCAGCTCGTGCACAGACCTGCACATGTCAATATCAGTGGGGTCAGACAGGGCAAAGACCAGACAGGGGAGAGTCAGCTAGCGCAAGGAATAGACGGGGCAAGGGAGGGTCAGCCATGAAAGGGGTCAGCTAATGCAAGGGATAGGCAGAGCATAGGCCAGGCAGGGCAAGGGACAGACAGAGCAAGGGACAGACAGACCAAGGGACAGACAGGGCAAGGGACAGACATGACAACAAGGAACAGACAGGGTAAGGGATAGATAGAGCAAAGGCCAGCCAGGGTAAGGGATAGATAGAGCATAGGCCAGCCAGGGCAAGGGACAGACATGACAACAAGAGACAGACAGGCCAAGGGACAGCCAGGGTAAGGGTCAGACAGAGCAAGGATCTGCTAATGTAAGGGCCAGTTAAGGAAAGAGCCAGTCATGGCAAGGGTCAGCCAAAGCATGGATCAGCCAGCAAAAGTCAAACAGAGCAAGGGTAAGTGTTGGGTCACGAAGGTCAGATCAAACGCTTCAATATAGACTGGCTATATCCCAAATCATCATGATCTATATAGACATAACGCTAGGAAGTTGATGTTGGTCAGTATCTGACTAATACATTAGGGAAATCTAAAACAAGTTTTTTTAAAATAATCTATATAAATAAAACAAAGTCGTGTTTGTTACACCACTTATAAGTCGAGAACGGCTGAACCGATTTACGTTGTTTTTGATTTGTTGGATTTGTCTTCGTCCAGAATAACAGAATAACTATTAAAAACATTGAAAAATTTAAGATTAAACAAAATAAAAGCAAAAGTATTTTCTCATATAAAACAGTGGGATTCGTATCTGTCAATGTTAAATGTCAATCGACAAATTAGTGTCAATTTTCATTTACTGGGCGATACGAAGTTCGCCGGGACAACTAGTAATAAATAAATAATAGTGTGTGTAGTAAAGTGACTATACAAATGACTCACAATCTATGGTTAAGCAGCCCTGCTCTATGGGTAAACGTCTTGTCGCACTCCGTGCACTGCACGCGCGCCTTGTGCGTGTCTTTGTGGTATCTGTGCGTGTCTATGGAACTGAAACAAAGACAATACTGTTAGACGTAACGATTCTCGTAATTATAAAAATAAGTAAATCCTATAAAACCTTACTTAATACCACATAAAATAGGGATGTTGACTGGCTAGTCAATTGAGATACTTTTCACTTCATAGATTTTGTATAGGCTTGTCAACGTGTGACTTCTCTAGTTTGTATAGTCAACAGACTTAATATTAAGCAGTTTTTGTAAAATTAAAAATCTTAAGACTCAATATGATTGAAAATCAATAAGGCTTAACAGCATACTACGATACTTTCTTTTTCAGAATTTATATTTGAAAATTAAAAATAAATAGTGTCAACATCCCAATTCAAGCTGACTGATTAACGAAGAAGTATAAAAATGTACATATGATACAGGATCTTACTTAATTTCGCTTATAAGAGTATTCTCTCACGCTCACACCATCGCTTTTTAGTTGGATATCGTACCCGCTCACACTATCTCTCTCTACCCCCCCCCCCCCCCCCCCCGCTCACACTATCTCTCTATAACCCCCCCCTCGCTTACACGATTTCTATCACCCCCCCCTCACTCACACTAACTCTCAATCACCCTCCCCTTTCTCACTCTCCTCACTCCGGCTCCTCCCATATCCTCTGGACACTCACTTGGATATCTTCCCGCAGAGATCACACTTGTACTCCTTGAGGGCGATCTCGTGTGTCGAGTAGTAGTGCTGCTGCATCACCTTGATGTCCATGGTGCGCTTCTGACAGATGCTGCACTCGTATCTGCAAGAATCAACATCTTCCTAGCGTTATGTCCCGTGCTTAGACGGCGTCCGCTTAGACCATGATCCAGGATTTAGCGAGTCTGGTAATTACGTTGAAGCGACTGCCGATCTGACCTTGGTAACCCTAAGATAGGGGAACCAGACAATTTTTGGATCATGGTTACAAATCCAAAGTGGTTTGAATTTGCAGGTTTCATCATGGTGTTTTCCCTCACCGTCGAGCCAGTGGTATAAATAGGTACATAGATTTGAAAAATCCAGAGGTACATGGAAATGCCCGGGTTTGAACCCGCACTCCTCGGTTAAGAGGCGCGTGTCCTTGCCATTGAGCTACCACCGCTCTCGTATCTGCAAGAATCATAATCAAAAATATCTGCAAGAATCATAACCTACCCCTAAAGGGGTAGGCTGAATCAAAGGGGCAGCAAGCTCCTTTAACCACATTCAGCTAAAATTAAAACTGGGCTGGGTTAGATGGAAAATAGGGATGTTGATTAATTTTTAGAATTCATTTTGTTTCATAAACAGACCCTATTTAAACACGATAATAATAATTTCATGAATGAATACGCAAAATTTCATAAAATAAATACGAAATAAAAAATAGTTTAAGTAAATAGTTAATTATAAAGAATTGTTAACATGTGTCAACATCCATATTGTGATAAAGTAGTGACAAGTGTATACCTTCTCATGTGCCGCTTATAATGCGAAGTGAACGATTCCACAGACGATATAATGGTCTTGCATATCGGACAAATGTAGTTGCCTAAATCCTGGAACCAAATAAATGTATAAATAAATAAATAAATATCATACTACATCACATACATTGATCTGACTCCGAGGTAAGTAGCTTAAGCACTTGTGTTACGGATATCAGAATTAACAGCGGTATTACAAATATATACTTAAATATTGGATATTAACACCCAGACACAGAACAAACACAAGTATTCATCATACGAATGTTTGTCCTGGGTGGGAATCGAACCCACAACTCTGGCGCATGGGGCAGGGTCGCTATCGAATGCGCCATCGAGTCAGTCAAAAGTAGTATGCAGTAGGGGGGGCCTGGACCCAAAGCTGCGTACGCGCATGTGCCCTAGTTTATTTTGTGCCCTAGGGCCCTTTGCTATATTATTTAATTCCATGACTCACCGAGCTATGTTTGGTGGCGTTGTGCGCTTTATACGAACGGCGGTAATTGAACGCGACGAGGCACGAGTGGCACTTGTAAGGGGCCTTCAGGTACGACTCTTTGGTCGCCTCCTTCTCCCGCTCCGCTAGCATCTCCTCGTAAGACAACTCTATGGTTAAGATCTTCTGGTCCGTGGAACTTTTGGGCCTTTTCGAATTCTGGAAAAAAAATTCTCCAGATTTATTTTTTTCTATTCTTTGTTTATGGGCCGATTTTCCAATGGTCAGATAAGAATTAACCGACGATAAAGTATAAAGTCACCAATTTGCGGATGTCATACGGTATTTTACTTAGGAAACTGGCAATGACATTTTACAATCGACCGGATTGTGATTTATTCGATTGTTATCTTTTATCTGACTGTTGAAAAATCAGCCCTTAATCTACTAGGTATAGCACAGAAAAACTTTTTTTTTTTATTCGTAAGGATCGTGCCATATGACGTTCGGTTCTCTCTGCCTACCCCGCTAGGGAAGTGGCGTGAAGTTTTGTTAGTTAGTTACTTTGAGTCATAAACACACTGCCCAAATTGGCTGGAATGAATCAATTTTCGAGAATAAATAGTAATAGTCTACGGTCTTTCTTAGGCTTTGAATGGATTATAATAAAATTAGTCATAAATAACAAATTTTATCTCAATCGGTTTAGCAATTGAGGCGTGAACACGTTACAGACTTCCTTTCTTGCATTAACAAAAATTGGGGTTGAAAGGCCCAAGACAGAAAAAAATGGCAATATCTGAAAGAGGGCTTTACCTGTTATGGGTTCTGGAATGAAGAAACCACTATTTAAGATTATATTTTTAAGTTAATGTTTTTTTTAGTTTTTTTGTCCTTTTTAAATATAAGGCTGTATTTTTTACAAAAAAATTTACCTTAATACCATTCTGAAGTCGCTTCACCACTTTCAAAGTCCTTTTGGTTTTATTCTTTAGTTTACTCTTCTTCTTCTTCTTCGCCAGAGCTAGTATGTCCGTCTCCATCTCCTGCGGGTCACAATCGGAGGGGGGGCCGTCATCCAGCGGGGTAGACACTCTGTTGGACTCTGGAACAGGTCTAGAATTAGGGGTGCAATACACATATGTACATAATATTTATAAACGTATTTACTTGAAGTATGCAAGCAAAAATTATAAAAAACTAGCGGCCCGGTACGTGCTTCGCTACATATAAAATGATAAATGAAGAACCGCTCTACCGATTTTGTGCAAACTTCACATAAACCATCTACTAAATAGTCCGAACAAAGCCTAAACATTTGGTTTGGATAGTTAAGCCCGTTCTTGAGTTATAAAATTATAACGAAAAGTGGCATTGATTTTTATATATATTTATGAATTATAAAAACCGGCCAAGTGCGAGTCGGACTGGCACACGAAGGGTTCCGTACCATGATCTTTAAAACGGTGAAAAAATCATGTCTGTTGCATGGGAGCCCCCTTAAATATTTATTTTATTCTGTTTTTTAAACTGTTCCTGTTTGTAAAACTTCAACTGTCTAACTATCACGGTTCAAGAAATACAGCCTGGTGAGAGACGTACGGACGGACAGCGGAGTCTTAGTAATACATACGAACTAGTGACGTCATATGTTGACAGGTCCATACAAAATCTATGAAGTGATTGCGTTTTGACAGCTTTTAAAAGTATCTCAATTTACTTGCCAGTCAATATCCCTATTGTAGGGATGCAATGGGGAGATAATAAGAATGTCTGTTTTGTAGAGCAGATTTCATGTAAACAATATCTCACTCACTCACCCTACGGCCACACTATCGCGATAAAGCGAAGGTTTGTTTCCTATCCTGCTTTACGCTATGTAGACTGACAGAGACACAAATATTTTTTTGTTGGCGTTTGGCTCTCTCTGCCTACCCCGTTAGGGAAGTGGCGTGAAGTCAGTTAGTTTTTTTTTACGATAGCATTGTAATGTAGCCACAGCATTAGGACAAGCTGACCTATACGGTTCGTACACACTGTTGCTAGATGATAGGTTGATAAATGATAGAAGAGCGGAATGAAAGTCTTTGATAGCTACTGATTGATAGTACCACAGAGTAATAATATACTACGTACAACAGAGGGTCACTGCCCATACTTGGAAAGTTACTGCTATAACTCGCGCAAGAACAGCGACAGTGGTGAGTAATTGGAACTACAGCATAGTTTAGTCTGTTTGTCAGGAATAATACAAGATGACGCTACAAGCACAGGTTATGTGCTTCTTAGTAATAATACGCCATCTGTGTAAAATTCATGGTTTTAAAACAAAGATTATTTTGGTTGGATTCTGAAGAAAATATTTTATATTAATTTTTTTCACATATTTTTGATAAATTATCTAAGAAATGACGTAAAAAACTTATTTTATGAAAAAAACATTTTTTAAAAGTGCAATAATAACGTTTTTATTCGGTTTTATCTCTCAATCGGTCTCAATGATGCCTGTAGCGACATATGTCTGTGCCAAGTCTGTACGAAATCTAAAATGTATGTGACTGACCAGACATGATAGTATATTGATTTTGATCTTACGACTAAAATGATATAATGAGTGACCGAACATTGAGAGCCAAACACAAACTAACTAAATTATGAATGTGAAGTAAAAAGGACCAAATTGGTCGTGTATTAAAAGAAGGTGATGTTAGGAGTCATAAAAATCGTAGAGCTTGTATGAAAAGGATTATGAATGTTGAAGAGGCGAGTGAGGTGTGTAAGGATCGTGCCATATGGCGTTCGGTTCTCTCTGCCTACCCCGCTAGGGAAGTGGCGTGAAGTTTAGTTAGTTAGTTAAGTAAAAACGCTGATGTGTGCGAACGTGAACTTACAAATTGTAAAGTTAAATGATGATGTGACATATGTATGTGCTTGCTCGTACATGACCCTTATGACATTTGTCACAACTCACCTTTTCCGCACCATTCAATCTTGATCTCTTCCTTGACGTACGAAGAGTCATTCTCGCACTCAACCTCTTCTGGAGACTGCGGAGGGGCATCCTTGACCTCAGGGTCTACCGATATTGGTGATTTAGTTCGTATCTGCAGGTGCGAGGGCCTCACTACGTCAGTAAATAAGTATTCATGTAGGTTCTGTAATCAAAAATTTTATTATGTTATAGGCACGATTTGATTCAACGACGACGACATTAGTGTCGTGTCGTTGTATTATGACTGGCTCGATGGCGCATTCGGTAGTGACCCTGCCCTATGCGCCAAGAGTTGTGGGTTCGATCCCCACCCAGGACAGACATTCGTGTGATGAATACTTGTGTTTGTTCTGTGTCTAGGTGTTAATATCCAATATTTAAGTATATATTTGTAATACCACTGTTGATTCTGATATCCGTAACACAAGTGCTTAAGCTACTTACCTCGGAGTCAGATCAATGTATGTGATGTAGTCGGATATTTATATGTGTGCTGTAAGTGAAATGTCATGTGGAGCATCGGAAAGGCACAAAGTCTAGTTAGAGGGGTGGAGTCCTTCTTTTTTTTCTCGTCCGTGGTTATAGGGTAGAAGAATACCAAACATTTGACATACTTTTTATGAGTTGTCCTAATGCAATGCTACTATTTGAGTACAAATATTAAGTTGTGATGTCACAGCTCAGCATACTCCACTGACCGACTATTAAATGATTTCAAATGAATCAAAATGTTCAAATAAATTAAATGGGGTATTTTACTCAAAAAAATTCGAATATAAAAGCCCATATACGTTTTTTTAGTTTATCTTATAAAAAAAACGATACAACGCTTCAAGATCGGAAAATTTTGTGCCATATGTCACTTGAACGGTATTTTTTTTTTTTGTAAAATAGTCTATTGATTTAAGGTCTTAAGTAATGTTTTTTAATAAATTAAAATATGTTTAAAAATTACTTGTGTACTGTGTAATCATCTCTATTGTCAGACTAAACATGGGACTAAATGCTAGAAAGATGATGATGACAGAAGAACAATAAAGGCTTAGTAATCCAATTAACACCACATTTCCATTTTATTCTCATTACCTCGTTGGTGTACGTCTGGAGTATCCTGTAGGAATCCTTAACCTGCTCCTTGAAGCTAGCTGCTTTCCTCAGGTTCGCTTTGCATTCCCAACACAGGGTCGGACACATTGATGGTGCGTTGCACAGCTGTAAACAATTTATTATAATTACTAACTAAGAAATGTGGAGAGGACTTAGAGGAGCGGTGGTAGCTCAATGGTAAGGTCACGCGCCTCTTAACCGAGGAGTGCGGGTTCAAACCCGGGCACGTACCTCTGGATTTTTCAAATGTATGTATTTATACCACTAGCTCGACGGTGAGGGAAAACATTGTGATGAAACCTGCAAATTCAAATAACTTTGGATTTGTAACCACGATCCAAAAATTGTCTGGTTCCCCTATCTTAGGGTTACGAAGGTCAGATCGGCAGTCGCTTCAATGTAATTACCAGACTCGCTACATCCTGGATCATGGTCTAAGCTGACCCTGTCTAGGCACGGGACATAACGCTATGAAGATGATACTAACTTAATGTGTTTTGATCTCCATTCTAACTTGTGGTAAGGCTTCAACCAATCTTAGCATAATTTAAAGACCCCCCCAACTCAAACCCTATTAAACAGGAAATGTCAATCAACTGGTTAAACAGACACGAAATTCCAGCTAATCTAAAATTAACAAAAACCCAGATTTACGCTAATATATGTCAGCACAAGGAGAGGTATACAGAGTTCTCCGTTGACAAATTACTTGCCGAACATGGGCACACTGTGTTGTGATTGCCACCATATCATCCAGATTTTAATCCAATTGAAAATATATGATCTCAACTGAATGGCTATGTAGCCTCTAGACATGTGGGTATGAATTTAACTGCAGTAAAAACATTATTGACTGCTAAAGTAAATATGATCGGGGCTGAAGAGTGGAAAAAGGTTTGCGATCATGCAATCAAATGTGAGAATGAATATAGAAGCATTTAACACGTTTTAGACAATTACACTGATAGACTGGTGATAAATACGGCTGATAGTGACAGTGATATTGACCTCTTTGAGAGCACAGATAGTGAAATGGAAGTATTTGAGAATTAGAATTATTATTATTTTTATTACAATATCTCATTTTAACAATAGGTATAATAGTGTTTATTATGTACACTACAGCTGTAATTTTCCAAAATAATTAAATACGTAAACATAATGTGAACATGTTTTTTTATTTAATTTTACCCGAACCTAAAGCCAACACTTATAGAAAAATTGGTGTATTATACAAAGAACAAAAATAATTATTAAAAGAAGCAAATCATTATTGTTTTAATAGCTCCTAATAGATACTTGTTTGTATTTCGTGCGACAGAGATAACCAAATGTTGATGAGCAATATTTATTGCCGGGTAGTGTAGATAGATAGTATATCTATGAAGTACTTCTAGAATACAAGAAGAAGGTCTAGAGAAAGCTTTTCAAATGTATTTATAGTGTTTTTCTGATAAGGGGAAATTAATTGAAGGAAAGATATACTTACTGGTAACTCTCTTAATGCATCTAAATAAAATTTGGCCATTTTCTCGTCGGTTATCTTGTGGAGCGTACGGCCGACACATAAACACGCGTTGCACAGCAATATATAGGCGTGAATTTGTTTTTTGTCTTCATTTCTTTCATTTATTTGTAGTAAAGTCTCTTCCCCTAAATTGATTATTGGTATATCCATTTTAACAACATTTACACAAGTTGATGACTTAAAGAATGTTAAGAATATCGTGATTAAACATGAAAATGATTTAATTCGTAAAACTCGATTTCTAAAAATAATTATTCGCAGAGAATATCGAAGCAAAACTTTCACCACTTTTCATCCATGCTTCACATTATTAGCATGATAAAATCTCATCAAACTTATACTATTCACACTCCAAATTGTATTATAAATAACTATGAATGGATAATAGCTTAGAGCGGTATTATTTATATCTGTAATTGAATAAAATGAAAAATAAACAAAACAACGCAAACCGCGACTCTGCCTGCCAATTAAATATAATAGTGATGTATGTAGTATTAGTATTTCACTTGAAAATATAGCTAATATTTCTTCTATTTGACAGATTAGTCAGTGCCGGTTTTTACCGAAAAACACGCTAATTATACAGGTGTACGTTTTATGTCTATAAGTGTTGCCAACATACATAAATACAGCTAAGCTGCTTAAAGTTGTAGCTTGCCTTCTAAATTATGATTACGGCTTAGAACTAAAAAAAAATTGTCATTACAAATAATGGTAAAAAAATTTAAAATTTTCCCGCTATATGAATTTATAAATACGGTTAAACAGTTGCAAATGTCGTTAATAATCGTCGTATTTTATACTTGTCAACACCAAGCAAAGCAGCCATTTTGTGGTGTCGTAGCCTGGTTGACCGATCTTCATCAATTTTCGTCTATTTTACATGGAAGTATTACTTTTTGTTGTGATTTGAAAAGTAATCAAAACAAATTCGGTATTCATAAAATTGATTAATTATTGCAACAAAATGGAGCAAGACGTGGATAATGGCTACAGAACGGCCTGCTGTTGTACTTGCTTGAGTATCGACAGAGATTTGTTCTCATTAGTCGGTTCTAACAACTCGCAGGATATTTATAATGTTTTTTGCCTGCTAATGAATGATTTCGCGGGCGATAGGGTGAGTTTGAAACTTTTTATATGTCCGTATTAAAGTTTGTTTAAGAGATTATTACGTAAATTTAAGGTCAATGCACCTAGTAGGACAGTATATGACTTTAATTACCTAATTCTTACCGTTCGTATTTTATTTATGAGTTTTAGTTGAACTAAGAAAAATACCTCGAGAAAGTATTTTATTTATTTTAAACAGATTTACTTCAACGACAGACAAATTTTTGTGATATTATTGAATACATTTAAATTAAAAAAAAGTCTTATTTACATATTATAGTTGAATCAGGTGACTGAATGGTAAGTAGCTGTTGTATCTGTTTCATGCAGCAACAACTTGTTGATCAGAATCAGTTACACTTATTAAACAACTTGTGTAGCAAATCTTTACAAATATTTAGAAAGATATGACCATTTATGAGTTGAGATGGCTATCAATAATACCTTTTTATAAATTCTAATTCAAAATATCTTTATTTATATAGGCATATATTTATATATCAGTTATAAATAGTCAATATACAAAAAAGAACAAATAATACTACCACCGGTTCGTAAGGTAGATTCTATCTAGAAGAAATCGGCAAGAAACTCGATAGCTACTCTTTTTCTTTTGCTACTTTCAAGATGATTACAAATTAAGTATGATCACCTACTGAAATCTTAAAAAATATATTATCTTATTTTTTGTTGTCTTATTCATTTGACTTTCAAAAGTGCTGAAATCAGATCAACATCACAATCATCACATAAATCCTTTCTTTGTACTTTTTAAGTTAAATTGTAGCATATATATATGTATACAAATAAAAAAGTCCCATGTTGGTCTAGGTCTTAAAAAGAATGTACCAACTGTGTTTATTGCCTAGCATGTCGTAAAAGGCGACTAATGGTATATCGGGTTTTGGAGGTATGATTGTGTATGCGAGAGCTAGCCACTTGTCACTACTTTATCAAGGTTTCCATGTAACCCAGCCCAGTTAAATTTTTTTGGCTGAATGTGTTTAAAGGGCCTATCTGCTCCTTTGACTCTGCCTACCCCTTCGGGGATTTTGGGCATGATGATATATAAGTGTGTACTAATAAAAAAAACTTTATTTGATTCTGTTGCAGTATGGTGACCCCAATATTGAGATACAGCAGCTAGTATGCTGGGAGTGCATGGCCATCATGAAGCGGTTTGTCAAGTTCAAGAGCCAGGTGCAGAGCGCACAGGAGCATCTCCGCATCCTGGCTATGAGCAGGGCGCAAGAGGTAACTGTTATAGTCAATGCAAATACTTATCAATCTATCTGACATACATACAATACCCCTACCAAACCAACCAACCAACCAACCAACCCAGCCCACTGTCCCATGTTGGTCTGGGACTTAAAAAGAATATGTCAACTGTGGTTCTTGCCTAGCATGTCGTAAAAGGCGACTAATGGTATATCAGGTATTGGGTGTGTGATTGTGTAGGCGACAGGTTAGCCGCTTGTCACTGCTTTTTCACAATTTTCCATCTGTCCCAGCCCGGCTTTATTTTTGGCTGAATGTGGTTGAAGGGGCATGCTGCCCCTTTGACTTTGCCTACCCCTTCGGGTATTATGGGCGTGATGTTATGTATGTATGTACCCTATTCTCTTGCCGCTAACATCCCGTTTACTCCCTGTTTCAGACAGTCGATCACACATACATGTCACAATCGCTATCCAGTCTGGAGATGACCACGAAAGCCGAGTACGACAAGATATACTTCGATTACGCGCAAGAGGAATGGTCTCAGGAGTACATCACGATATCTTCACCTGGCACTGTGAAGCACGAACGGTTTGACGTGTTAGCTGTGAGGGACAATATTAACCTGGATATCGAACATGGGATGCTGGAAGGTACGGAGCTAGAGCCTTTTGACAAGCTCAATGGCTCATTCGGTAGTGACCCTGCCTTATGCGCCAAGAGTTGTGGGCTCGATCCCCACCCAGGACAAACATTCGTGTGATGAATACTTGTGTTTGTTCTGTGTCTGGGTGTTAATATCCAATATTTAAGTATGTATTAGTAATACCACTGTTGTGTCTGATATCCGTAACACAAGTGCTTAAGCTACTAACCTCGTAGTCAGATCAATGTATGTGATGTTGTCATATATATTTATATATAATTATTATTCCACGATACAGGCCCAGCCTAGTGTGGGGGCCATAGAATTACACCTAAACTGGCTTCTGTGTTATTGTCAAATAAACAATTTTAATATTTTAATAATTTTTTTATTCTTTACTTCAGTGCCGGAGATCGTCCTCTCCAACCCCGTGACCGGGGTGATGTCTCACATAGTGGTGGGCCCGGACACGCTTGTCGCCCCGCAGACGTACGGGGAGCAGAAGCAGCTTGAGGGAGAAGTGGTGCAAGGGTGAGTAATAGACACATTATGGGCGTACGCAGTTTTTGGTCTAGAGGGCTATACAATATTTTACAATATTATTGACAGGTTCTTGTTTTAATTATAAGACCTGCCATACTGTATGGATCGGAATGTTGGGCTGTGAAGAAGACGGATGAAAGACGAGTGCATGCAGCGGAAATGAGAATGTTAAGGTGGATGTGTGGAGTGACGCGAATGGACAAGATAAGAAATACATATATAAGAGGAAGTATGAAAGTGGCACCAGTGGTAGATAAGATGAGAGGAAACCGTTTATCTTGGTATGGGCATGTGATGAGAAGAGAGGAAGGACATGTGATAAAGAGAGTGATGAGTATGAATGTTAGTGGATGAAGAGGAAGAGGAAGGCCAAATAACAGATGGATGGATTGTGTGTTTCAACATTTCCTCTGCCTCCATGCACGCTCTGCACAGAGGACTGTCTGTTATGCCTAGTGTGTGAAAGTGTTTGTTTAGTGAGCAGTGTCCGGTGATGGTCCCCGACACCAGTCTCAGGCTATTCCTGTCCATAAGATAAGTGGCTAGCTCGTCGCCTACACAATCACACACCCGATATACCATTAGTCGCCTTTTACGACATGCTAGGCAAGAAACACAGTTGGCTTATTATTTTTTAGTCCCCGACCAACATAGGACAATTATATTTATATCTATATATACTATATACTGCCGTCCTTTGTCTGTGAATGTATTTTTGTATGCTATTTGTTTTGTATTTTGCTTAGGTATGGATCATGTTTTCTGAAATAAAGTCATTATTATTATTTGTCATTTCAGGGAGCCATCGACCGCACTACCACCGGTAGAAATGATGTACCAAAAGTCTGATTCAAAGTGCAGCTACATCACGGAGTATATGACGGAGGCGGAGATGCTCAGCAGCAGGTGAGGATCGTGGTGCTGTTCAGTCAGACCCATTTATCTAGTTTGTTGCATTAAAAAAATAACTAGTAAATTCTGGTAAGAGATCGCATTTTGACATCTTTGTGAGTAAGAGAAGTCACGTTTGACATATTTGTGACTAGGTGCAGTCATATTTCGACATCTTTATGACAAAAAAGAGTCTTACTTGGACATTGTTGTAAGAGTAAAGAGTCGAATCAGAAGAATTAGTGCTGTACATAAAAAATAATAAAAAACGAATATAAAAAAATCATCGCTACCTTGAGAGGGGTCGCTTTTTTGATCGTGAATGTTGAAGATATGAACGCAGCCACAACAACGAACGCACCCGTCACTTTATAGATGTCGCTGTATCCGGCTCCCGCTTTTTTTTTACTTACTCTGTCATTAAAGCGCTGTCATTGTACGTTCTAAGCTCTGTTCTTTTATTTACTGTTTTCCCTATTTTAGGTCTCTTAATTGTTAGTTTACCTACTAGTTTTCATTAGGTTATGGGCCCAGACGCCCGATTAGTTTCGAATAGGGAAAGTTTAAATTTTTTAATTTGTGCGAAAAGTAATTTGAAGTTAAACATAACCTCAATCCGTCTCGGTCGCATATTTCTCGATTTTTAGGATACATAACCCGTGATCTGCAAATCCCCGGATTCAAGCTTTAACAATGGCGTCAAATGGAAATTTAATTAACATCGAAAAGTTAAAAGGCCGTGATAATTATGCCACATGGGGTTTTGCTGTCAAGACGTACCTAGAACACGAGGATCTTTGGAAATGCATAGAACACGATGATGAAACCACCTTTAGTAAGAGCGAAGACACAAAAGCCAGGACAAAAATTATACTATTAGTAGATCCCATCAATTACATTCATATTCAAGAAGCTAAATCTTCTAAAGAGGTATGGGATAACCTGCGTAGAGCTTTTGATGACTCGGGCTTGACAAGGAAGGTAGGTTTGCTGCGTGAGTTGATCACCACAGATCTAGAAGGCTGTGGGTGTGTAGAAAACTATGTAAATAGGATAATTACTTGTGCACACAAGCTCAGAAACATAGGGTTTCATGTTGATGATGAGTGGTTGGGTACGCTCCTCCTCGCAGGGCTACCAGAAACATATAAACCCATGATAATGGCTATGGAAAGCTCAGGTGTGACCATAAGTACTGATCTAGTGAAAACAAAAATTCTTCAGGATGTCAAAGATGAAAAGGATTCTGCTGCTTTTTATTCACATTGCCACAAGAACAATGCAAAGACTAACAAGCCTTCAGGCAAAGGGCCCCGATGCTATAAGTGTAATAAACATGGTCATCTTGCAAAATTCTGTTATTCAAACCGAAGTTCAAGTCAAAGTACTAACTCTAACAAACCTAGTGACAAGTCAAATGGGACTTCTAGTTTTGTGGCTGCATTCTCTGCGTCTCCTGTTCTGCAGAAGGGCTGTTGGTACCTCGACTCAGGCGCTGCGATGCATATGACCAACAATAAGAACTGGATTTATGATTTTGAACCTGCTTCTATAAATAATATTACTGTTGCAGATAATAAAGCATTACCTGTGAAGGGCTGTGGCAAGGTGAATATACAAAGTTATGATGCGGAGAGCAAGAAGCTGATAGGCACCGTACAAGTGAAAAATGTTTTATATGTTCCAGACTTGGCTGTAAATTTGTTATCCATACATCAAATCGCCAAGAATAACTGTGAAGTTAAATTTGATGAGAATTGTTGCAGAATATACCACAACTCAAAGCTAGTCATGACAGGACATATACAGAACAATTTATATGTGATAAACAATGATACATTTGCATTGTTAACTTCAGCTCACATATGGCATCAAAGAATGGGACATCTAAATTACCAGAACCTACAGAAACTTAAAGATTCTGCCGATGGAATTGACTTGGTAATAAATCAAGAGGAGAATGTGACATGCAACACTTGTCTGCAGGGAAAGCAAACTAGACAGCCGTTCAAAAATGTTGGCACAAGGGCTTCCGGTCTTCTAGGGATAATACATTCAGATGTATGCGGTCCCATGGAAGAAAAGTCACTTGGGGGTGCTAGATATTATGTCACATTTATTGATGATTATTCAAGAAAGGTGTTTGTTTACTTTATGCATTCTAAGTCTCAAGTTCTTGACTACTTTAAAGAATTTAAGAATCTTGTTGAAAATGAGTTACAGCAAACAATAAAAACTCTACGAAATGATAATGGTAAAGAATATGCTAATGAAGCATTTGATAAATTCTGTAAAGAATCTGGTATCAAACGAGAATTCACTGTGCCATATTGTCCAGAACAGAATGGTATGAGTGAGCGGATGAACCGAACACTGGTGGAACGTGCTAGATGTATGCTCATTGACGCTGAACTCCCAAAACAATTTTGGGCAGAGGCAGTTTCCACTGCTGCCTATGTAATAAACCGCTCACCAACTAAATCCTTAAATTATAAATCGCCTGATGAAATGTGGACAGGTGTCAAGCCAAATTTACGGCATATGAGGATTTTTGGATGTCCAGCAATGATGCACATACCCAAAGAAAAAAAAGACTGAAGTGGGACCGTAAATCTAAACAGCTCATATTTGTTGGATATTGCCCACAATCTAAAGGATATAGACTATATGATAAAGAAGAAAGAAAAATAGTCAGAAGTAGAGATGTAGTGTTTTTAGAAGAAAATATAAAGAAGAATTTTGCACTTATGCCACTAAAAGATCATTTTTATGATGAAGAAAACAGTGAAAATACAAGCATAAATGAAGCTATTGACAGTGATACAAGCTCTTATGATAGTGTAAGTACGATCAAAGAGAATGATAGTTTACTAGTCAGCGAAGATGATAATAATGATGCAGATTATGTGCCTGAACATGTGGTCACCCTGAGCCCACAGTCCACCATCACTCGAAACCTGAGGCCCAGAAAAAATGGGAAAATGCCTACCTATCTATGTCAAAATATGCCAAAAAATAATGCTCTACTGCAAGACCCTCAGACTGTTAATCAAGCCTTAGCCAGTGAAAATGGACAAGAGTGGAGAAATGCAATGGAATGTGAATATAATTCATTAATGGAGAACAACACTTGGACTCTCTGTGAGCTGCCACCTAGTAAAAAGGCAATTGCATGTAAATGGGTTTTTAAAACCAAACTAGATGCAAATGGGAATATTGCTAAATATAAAGCAAGATTAGTAATTAAAGGGTATGAACAAACTTATGGCATTGATTATACTGACGTGTTTGCTCCTGTAGTGCGCCTCACTTCTATTAGATATCTACTAGGAATGGCTGCTAAGTATCGGCTACAAATTGAGCAACTAGATGCCATTACAGCATTCCTACAAGGTGATATAGATGTAGAATTGTATATGACACAACCACCACAGTATGAAAATGGAACAAGAGAAGTCTGCAAACTTAATAAAAGTATATATGGTTTAAAACAAGCAAGCAGAACATGGAATCAAAAATTGGATAGATATTTATTTAAAATTGGACTTCAAAAATCACAACTTGATCCATGTGTGTATTATATTAATAGTGAAGGAAGCACACTGTATTTGACTCTCTATGTCGATGACCTGCTACTGTTTTATAATAATATAGAATTTGCAAATAAAATTAAAAGCAAAATAATACAGAAATTTAATATGAAGGAATTGGGAAAAGCCAATCATTACATTGGGCTTCGAATTACATATGATAATAAGGGGATTTACATAGATCAAACAAAATATATAGAAGCTACATTGGAACGATTTGGAATGGAGAACTGTAAAGCTGTGGGGACACCTATGGAAACTGATCTAAAATTTTCAGAAATATCGGATGAAAATGTATTAAGTAAAATACCCTACCAAGAAGCAATAGGTTGCTTATTATACATCTCACAGGGTACACGTCCTGATATATGCTATGCAGTAAATACACTTAGTCGCTATAATAAAACTTCAAAATCGGAACACTGGACTGCTGTAAAAAGAATCTTTCGATATTTGCAAGGAACTAAAGATCTTCAGATATTGTACAAGACTAATGTAAACCAAGAAATTACAGGATACTGTGATTCAGATTGGGCATCATGTACTGAAGAAAGAAGGTCCTGCACTGGATATGTCTTCATGCTCCAAGATGGTGCTATATCATGGAACTCTAAGAGGCAGCAGACCATAGCCCTATCAACAACGGAAGCAGAGTACATGGCGATCTCAGCAGCTACTCAAGAAGCTCTATGGCTGAGACAGTTTCACTTTGAACTGTGGCCTACTGCCAAGGCTACAATTATAACCCTGTTTTGTGATAATCAAAGTGCAATTAAACTTTCAGATACTTCTGCTTATCGCGCTCGAAGTAAGCATATCGATGTACGTCATCACTACATTCGTGACAAAGTCAAGTCTGGTGACATCCGCATCGACTACACTCCCACGAGTTCGATGCTTGCTGACTGCCTGACCAAAGCCCTGGCAAAACCGAAGCATCACCAGTTCCTTATTGGCATGGGCCTGCGTTCAAGAGAGGATGTTGAAGATATGAACGCAGCCACAACAACGAACGCACCCGTCACTTTATAGATGTCGCTGTATCCGGCTCCCGCTTTTTTTTTACTTACTCTGTCATTAAAGCGCTGTCATTGTACGTTCTAAGCTCCGTTCTTTTATTTACTGTTTTCCCTATTTTAGGTCTCTTAATTGTTAGTTTACCTACTAGTTTTCATTAAGGGGAAGGTCTCACTTTGCCATCTTTGTCCCACTCATTTGAAATCTTTATGACAGGAGTATAACTTTGACATCTTTATGACAAAGTGTATTCTCACTTTGACATCTTTATGACAGGAGTCTAACTTTTACACTTTTATGACAGAGAGCAGTCAAAACAGAAGGTCCAATATGCCAGTTCAGTGTATAAGTGCGAGCTGTGCATCATCGGTTTCTACACCCAGCAGCAAGTCGAGGACCACTTTATATCGGAGCACAGAGCCGTGAGTACTGCTATATACATACATACATACCATCGCCCGTAATACCCGCATACCCGAAGGGGAAGCAGAATCCAAGAAGCTCGTTAAACCGCATTTAGCCAAGAAATAATATAGACCCAATGGTCGAGTGGTCAGAGACCCTGGCCACGAAACCAAGGGTCGCTGGTTCGAATCCCGGGGGCAAATGTTTCGTGTGATGAACATGGACATTTGTACTCGAGTCATGGATGTTCATAATAGTATTTAAGTATGTCTATTCGTTCGCCTAGAATCCATAGCACAAGCATAAGCTTAGTTTGGAACTAGGGAATTGGTGTGGCAGTCTGGAGAATTAATTTATTTTATAAAGTTTACTTGGGTTTGTTGGAAAGTTATGTCAAGACGACACGACGAATACACGACAAGCGGTTAGCTAGTCGCCTTCACAACCGCAAATCCAACAGCCAATACATCTTTACGACATCCAAGGAACAGAGTTGGCACATTCTGAGTCTCAAACTAACATGGTACAAATAGTTAGAATGGAATGTTTTCTTCTTCCTAGAGTCATGTTTGTGCTTAAGCAGAGTCCGCTTAGACCGTGATCCAGGATTTAGCAAGTCTGGTAATTACAGCGAAGCGGCTTACTTACTTATTCTATCTTACCCCGTAGTTACGTGAGCCGGTTTGAACCCGCACACCTCACATTTAAGTCGCGTGTCCCTACCATCGCCCCGCATATTAAGTTTTGTATCTTGTTTCCAGAAACCCGGCCGGACAGCCTGCAAAGTATGCTACGTGTTCATAGACGATATCAAACTGAACTCGCACATAAAAGAGCATTACTTGCGACTGACGTGCAAGCTGTGCGGCCTCACCGAGCACAGCGTCAAGCTGATGACGCTCCACGTCAACACGCACATGAGCAAGCACCTCTCCAGCGCCGTGATCAAGATCGGCCTGGCGCCTGCCGCCAAGGTCAGTGTCTATATACCCGCACCCGCATCCGCTGCTCCCCCACTTCCCCTTTACTGTAAAAGTAGTTTGTCGTCACAATACTGTGGAAGCAAAATCCTTCTTGGTTAGCGAAAATATGCAAGGGGTGTGCATTTTTCTTAATGGTGTACCCCCTTTGGGATTTTCATACCTCCTCCTTCTCTCTCGTGTTTGCGCACACACGTGTGCAGTATAATATCTCCTGCGCAGTTGGCTAGTCCTCGTTGAGATCGGCCGCCTTGACCGATATCGGTTAGAAGGACATTATTATTATTATTATTACCTCCTTCCCTCTTCGTGCTCGCTTAATGACAGTATTCGATTTCAATGCTTGACTATAGGGGGTCTGTGAGACCCCTTCGGTCGGGGGTAGTATTTTGCCAGCCCTCCCATCCTATAGTTAAGATACTGAATTAAACCCAGTATATTTATTGGTTGTTACAGAATAAAAAGAAGAATTCCGAGCCCGCGGCGACTCAGCCCAAGGCCGGTGACTTGCGGAAACTCCTCTCCAAAACTACTATAGAAGGCTATCAGTGTCTGGAGTGCGATATGTTTTTCAAGTGAGTAGTTTTACACATACATACATACTATCACGACCCCAATCCCCGCAGGGGTAGGTTGAGCTAAATAGTCCCTTCTTAGAGAGGAGTCACATAGACTGAAACATGTTACATTTTGACATATTTGTGACAATGAATGGTCTCATTTTGACATATTTATGACGGAAGTCTCATTTGACATGTTAATAACGGAAGTTTAACTTTGACATCTTTGTGACAGGATTCACATTTGACACCTTCGTGGCAGGGCTAGTCTCACTTTGACATATTTATAACAGAGAGCAGTAGAAACAAAAGGTCCAGTAGGCCCAGTATACCCGATACTTTTTATTCCTGACAAATCTATACTTATAATAAATCTGTAGAGAGGTCAATTCTGTACATGAAATATATTTTCAAAATAACTATCAGGGGGTGATTAGTGATCGATACTGATGCCAAAAATGCAATAAGTAAAATTTTTGTCTGTCTGTCTGTCTGTCTGTATGTTCCTTATAGAAACAAAAACTACTCGACGGATTTTAACGAAACTTGGTACAATTATTCTTCATACTCCTGGGCAGGTTATAGTATACTTTTCATCACGCTACAATCAATAGGAGCAGAGTAGTGAAGGGAAATGTTGGGAAAACGGGAGATGTTACTCAATTTTTAAAGCTTCCGTCGCGTGTGCAGCCTTAATGGTTAAAGTTACATAGAAATCATGTATGACGGAAATAGTCTATATAATATTAACCATAAACGCGGGTGACACCGCTGGCACAGCTAGTTACAAATGTTTGTTGTTGTTTTTGCCAGAAATTCGCGCGCCAGAAAGAACCACGTGGCCAGATTCCACAGGGAGGGTCTGCAGTGCGACCACTGCAAGAAGCGCTTCGTCAACCGGACCACGCTCACCACCCACCTCAAGTGAGTATTCAAAACTATTGAATTATGGTATTTTTGTTCTCCCTATGAGAACTCGTGGCGAATAGGAGTTGTAGGGACGGTTTTTTTTTTTTTCGTGAAAGGGGAAATATTGTAGGGACTGGCTCGATGGCGCATTCGGTAGTGACCCTGTCCCATGCGCCAAGGGTAGTGGGTTCGATCCCCACCCAGGACAAATATTCGTATGATGAATACTTGTGTTTGTTCTGTGTCTGGGTGTTAATATCCAATATTTAAGTATATATTTGTAATACCACTGTTGTTTCTGATATCCGTAACACAAGTGCTTAAGCTACTTACCTTGGAGTCAGATCAATGTATGTGATGTAGTCGGATTATTATTTATTTATTAGTTTGGCAACGTCAGCTCATATTCAAGTGCGAGCGTGCCGAAATACGAGCTGACTAGTCAGAAATAAATACGCGAGGCAACGGGCCCATAGACGCAAGCCCAGTCACATTGTAACCGCGTTCAGATGCAGTAATGTGATCTGTAATCTGTGTAATATAGTGAAGCTTAATATATACTTGTAATTGACATTCACTCTTATCATTTACCTACCAAACCAGTCATCCTAAAGGGTCAAGAATATATTATAAATACAAGAATATTTATATATATATATATCTATATAAATAAAACAAAGTCGTGTTTGTTACACCACTTATAAGTCGAGAACGGCTGAACCGATTTACGTTGTTTTTGATTTGTTGGATTTGTCTTCGTCCAGAATAACAGAATAACTATTAAACACATTGAAAAATTTACGATAAAACAAAATAAAAGCAAAAGTATTTTCTCATATAAAACGGTGGGATTCGTATCTGTCAATGTTAAATGTCAATTACTGGGCGATATGAAGTTCGCCGGGACAGCTAGTATAGAATATAATATAAATTGTAACTAATAGTTATTAAGACTTGGCATTTTAAAAGAGTACCTATCGAGTTTCTTGCCGGTTTCTTCCCGGTAGAATCTACTTTTTGAACC
Source organism: Glyphodes perspectalis (assembly GCA_951394215.1). Lineage (NCBI taxonomy): Eukaryota > Metazoa > Arthropoda > Insecta > Lepidoptera > Crambidae > Glyphodes > Glyphodes perspectalis. The sequence continues at coordinate 2,702,123 of OX596228.1, forward strand.
GGTAGATATTGATCTTATTCTGACGATTTATAAGTGCTTTCTTTAAGCCTACGTAAATTAAGACAATTTAATTTCATTTCATTTCAAGGAATAGAGAGAGATAACATCCGCGCACATCTCTCGCGTTTCGCCCAGAAAGACAAGATTGTTGTTGTATTGTTTGATTGTCTTAAACAATGTATATTTTTTTGTTTTTTACTTGAATAATTTGTGTTCCATTCTTCTGTTCCTTTGGTCTTTTTAATTTTATGGAAATGAAATGAAATGAAATGATCTGTATTTACGTAGGCTCAAATAAGCACTTATAAATCGTCAGTACATACAAATGAAAATGAAAATTTACCACCGGATTCGGTAGAATTAGAATTAGCTTCTACCGAGAAGAACCGGCAAGAAACTCGATAGTTACTCTTTTCATCGCCAAATTTACAATAAGTATCAATAACAATTATCATATTCTTAAGCTACTATGCTATACAAATCTAAAAAAAGTAAATATGTATAATAGCAATTACAAATATTTGTCACTTAAAAAATCTTCTATAGTATAATAAGCCTTTCTCATAAGATGATCTTTAATGTGTAATTTAAATCTATGCATAGGCAGTTCAATAATATTGCCTGGTAGTTTGTCAATTTTTTATAATTAACCCCTTAAATGAACTACTAGTCATGTGAAGTCTTAGATACGGAATAGCAAGCTTGTGTTTATTTCGGGTTGTGTGAAACGTTAACCGGAATTAAATTTTACTGTGAAACCTGTTTTTAGATACTGTGTAAAGTATTGAGTCGTTTTCTGTAGTTGTGGCTTAAATAAATAAATTGTTGGAGTGGCAGGCGGAGATAATGGGTCTTTGTCCCCCGCCTCCGAGTGGGCTCATCAAAAAACCTCAAATTATGATTAGGTAATACTAGAACGGCTTCCTAGGACGATGATTGATATAATCGGTTCCGTGTGCAGACTCCACGAGGGCCCGCTGCCGCGCAAGGAGTGCCACATCTGCCACAAGATGGTGCGCGTGATCCAGCTCAAGTACCACGTGCAGCGGCACGAGGACAAGCGCCGCTACGAGTGCGCCGAGTGCCAGAAGGTGTTCTCGCACCTCGCCACCTACCAGGCGCACCTCAAGTACAGCCGCGCGCACGCCAGCGACGCGGTCTTCAAGTTAGTGCCCGCCGACCTCAACTGTCATCACCCATCATCATATGTCATAAACCATCATCATCTGCCATCATCCATTATCATCTGGGACCACTTTCATAATCTATCATTTCCCATCATTTTGTCATTAACCATTATCTGGTCATCACCCGTCATCATTTGTCATCATCTGTATTCCCTATCATCGCCCATCTTCATCACAATTATATGTCGTCACTTTTAAACTCCCTTCAATGGTCTTTTAAGACAGGATCTACATATTACAAATCTTAGAGCTCTTTTGGCGTTTCATCACAATCAATCACAAAGTTTTAGGCGGGAATTCGTAAAAGAAAGTCACTAAATAAATAAATAAAACGAATTCTACAGATTGACACACCAAATTCCCTAGTTCCAAACTAAGCGTAACCTTGTGCTAAGAATACTAGGCGAACGAATAGACATACTTAAATGCGCCCTGCAGGGGGGGGGGGCACCGAATACTCCTGAGGTATTTCTGCCTGTCGTAGGAGGCGACTAAAAGGGCCTTTGGGGTCGTGGGAGCTAGCGGGGGAGCCTTCTAGCCCTCAATCGGCCCCGGAGAAGGCGACTGCATGTGTTACACCCGGTCCGTTAGGATAGGGTACACAGCTGTCTGTGTTGTCGCACACACCACCCTGGGTGTTCTGGGGGAGAATCTCACTCCCTCGAGATGGGCCGCTAGGCGGCAGCGCGCGCTGCGTAGACTTTTCGAGATGAATCCCGGCAGTGGAGACCCCGATAGTTTTGCGTTCAGCGCCCGAATAATGGCAGCCGTGAGGTTTAGTCGGTAGGGGAATTGGTGTTGCCAGCCGAGTTCCGAGCCCGACACACCCTCGTAAGCTTTTACTCAGGTCTACATGGACAGTGCGTAAAGGCATTCCTCAGGTACAAAAAAAAAGACTACTTAAATATAAAAACGTTTATAAACGTCCATGACTCGAATACAAATGTCCATATTCATCACACGAAACATTCACCCCTAGCGGGATTCGAACCTGCGACCCTTGGTTTCATGGGTCAGGGTCTCTGACCACTCGACTAACGTGCCTGTCCACTCTCACACAGATAATATTAGTAAAGATGGCTTGCTATAAACAGTTTTAAGATTAATATCCCGCTTTTTCAAAGTTTTCCATCTGACCCAGCTCGGTTTTGTTTCTTAATGTGGTTGAAGGGGCATGCTGACCCTTTGACTCTGCCTACCCCTTCGGGGATTATGGCCATGATGTTATGTATGTATGTATGTATGCTGTTGTTGAACAACATCATGTTATCTTTAACATCATTACTATCATCATTAAAATAACTAAAATATATTTCTCAATTTCTCCGCAGATTCCCTTGTCCAATGTGTAATAAGGGCTACCCGACGAAGGAAGCCATGCAAGACCACTTCAACTACCAGCATTTGGGGAAAACGGCGCACAAGTGTCCTGTCTGTGATAAGGTAATGTCATTATCATCATCATCATTATCATCATCATCATCATCATCATCAGAGAGAGAACAGAGAGAGAGAGAATAAAGAGAGACATAACATTTATTAGATTGTTTTTATAATATATGTATGTAACACTTAAGGTATATATTATATGGGCCAATATTGTTTTAAAATAATAATTTGTTGCCTGAAATAAATGAATTTATTTATTTTTATTATTTATAACATTTGGTCTACGAGGGACTTCAAAATCTTATTCGTTATAAGTTTTAATTTGCTACGGTTTATGTGATCCCTGCTAACAGCAATTAAATATATGTGGTACTTTGTCACAAAATATATAATATAATAATATATATTCGACGACATCACATACATTGATCTGCCTCCGAGGTAAGTAGCTTAAGCACTTGTGTTACGGATATCAGAAACAACAGTGGTATTACAAATATAATACTTAAATATTCAATACTAGCTGTGCCAGCGGTGTCACCCGCGTTTATGGTTAATATTATAAAGACTATTTCCGTCATACATGATTTCTATGTAACTTTAACCATTAAGGCTGCACACGCGACGGAAGCTTAAAAAATGGAGTAACTTCTCCCGTTTTCCCAACATTTCCCTTCACTACTCTGCTCCTATTGATTGTAGCGTGATGAAAAGTATACTATATCCTGCCCAGGAGTATGAAGAATAATTGTACCAAGTTTCGTTAAAATCCGTCGAGTAGTTTTTGTTTCTATAAGGAACATACAGACAGACAAAAATTTTACTGATTGCATTTTTGGCATCAGTATCGATCACTAATCACTCCCTGATAGTTATTTTGAAAATATATTTCATGTACAGAATTGACCTCTCTACAGATTTATTATAAGTATAGATTAACACCCAGACACAGAACAAACACAAGAATTTACCACACGAATGTTTGTCCTGGGTGGGAATCGAACCCACAACTCTTGGCGCATGGGGCAGAGTCACTGCCGAATGCGCCATCGAGCCAGTCGAATTACCAGTCAATTAAACCCAAAAATTTTCTGTAAGATTATGGTGAGAAATAAACAATTATTATTATTATGTCTCTCGGCTCAATCACGGGACAAGCCCAGGCCTTTAAGGCTTGCATTGGGGACATGGGGCCAACATTAAACAAAAGGTTGAGAACCACTGCCACAGTGCTACTGCCGCTCATGAGACGATGATGATGACTAAGCTGTCACGCTCTATCGCAGCCCATAGCGTCACGTGCCAACGTGGAGAAACACATGATGCGGGTCCACGGGAAGAAGAAGGAGAAGCCGCGGACCCACGTCTGTCCCACCTGCCGGAAGGCGTTCACGGTGAGTTTGTGAAAATATATATTTATACATACATGGCGCCCCTCTCTTTTCGATAGCTTATTTTCCTCTACCTGAAGATTGTCTGGAAGAGATTGCTTCTAGCGATAAGACCGCCTAAATTGTGTTGTATTAGTTTGTATCCTTATTTCTGTATCTGATTTTCGTGCAATAAAGAATATATCTATCTATCTATCTATGGCGATTTAAAAGAGTAACTACCGAGTTTCTTGCCGGTTCTTCTCGGTAGAATCAACGTTCCGAACCTGGCGGTACACAAGATAATCGAGAAGTCTTATATATACTTAGAAATATGTTTAACAAATGCATACCGCGCCATAGTGGATCAGACACACGCTAACAAAAATGACAATGTATTATATTATATATGTAATGAGGCTATATAGCCTCATTGGCAGCTTAACTTTTTAAGAATCTTTATTTATGATTTGACAGATGTCGGACTAGACAACATCACAGACGAGTAATGTTAAACAGACAGCCAACTCCATACAAAAAATCTGCACAATAGCCATACTGATTAAACCTCACTCACTCATAAACAATTTTGTAATATGTACACGTTGTCACACTGACAAATCATTTAAGAATGAATCAGCCCTCTCTATCGCACCTATTACGTACCGCCATAAGCACCTACCGTGTTAGAGCTGCGTATACCTATATCTACCTATTATATATAATGTTTACTACCGATAGTAGTAAAAATAGTAAAAGTAGGGATGTGACACAATCGATAAATTACGAAATTTAACCGGAAAGATTAGTATATTCCGATATTGTCCGGTTATCGATAAAAATCGGTTTTTTAAGGATATGGATTCACCCAAAGCTCAAGATCTTTAAAAAATATTAATTAAAAATAAACTAAAAACCAATTTCTCAAATAAATTTTATTATTGCCACAAAGTAACAGTTAACAAAAAATATTTTCTTAAAGCAAAATCGTGTACACGGTTAATGTATTGTGTTGATTACTTACTATGTTAGAAATATGCAAAGGCTGTTTGTAGTAATATTTCATCAATACATTAAAATTTTAACAAGGCATGTGTGTGATCTTATAAAATTGTATATGATCTTCGACATCCATCAGGACTGCTTGGCTATTTCACTAGGTAATACAGTTGTAGATAATGTCTAGGTAGGAACACTAGGGTTTTCTATTCAGACCTGAAACAGACAAAAAAAAAATGCCAAATACACTTAAAATTACATGGTATTTTCAATATTAACTGTACACCCTCATTCCCACTGTCTTCAACAATACTAAGAATTCCAGAAATTCTTTCTGGCATTGTTATTGAAATTTATTTTTCCCAAGCATCATGAATATTAATAAAAGATTAATATGTATAACAGAATTTTGAGACCACATAATTATAATAAATTATACAGCAATATATCATGTAGAATTCAAAACCTGAAGGCATTTGCCGTTGTCAGAAATAGTGTCACATCTGAAATACCATCCCAAAGTACATACTACATAGCTACTTATACAAGAGGGAACCGTAAATGTCAAGGGGGGCACTTGTGCGGGGGCACAGTATAAGATTTCATTCTCCTTGTTGATTAGCTGGATTCAGACCACACATGATATTTGTTTTCCATTCAGAGACAGATTGTAGAAACATAAAAAGAGAAGACTAAAACACAAAACAGTATGGGTATGACACAAGGGCAATTTAGTTTCAATATAATTATTTTAAAACACCTATCATTCTTTTTTATAATAATATTAGCTCAGATGCAAGCTAACTAAAATACAAGAAATTATCAAAAAATTATTCAATGTAGGTACCTTCTTGTCATATGATTGTTGGTTGTCTATCCATCAGTTTGGTTGAGCAAGCTCGATTTCCTCTGTTATCCACTTTGTACAGCATCTCCACGAATTTTCATTGTGCTTGTTGCCCTTGGTAAAGAATGTCTTATTCTGTAAATTATTTCAGATGCATTTTATTATATGAGGAAGGTACCACAAAAATGTGGTTAATACATTGTTCTGTTGCTTGTAATATTTAAATCTGCCTCATTACTTTGGAAAAACTGCATCTAAATAACGGTAGTGAACGTATAGCATCGTCAGTTAATCTAGTTATTATCGTTAATGTATCTAGACTAAATAAGGGGCAAACTTTACACCACGCTTCCTGACAAGATTTGTTTGTTTATGAGGCAGTAAAGAGTCTAACATACACAATATTATCATTACGGCAGCCTGGTACAATGCAGTTTGAAGGCATTTTGTAAGACATTATGTAGCTAGGTTATTTTAAGTAAAAACAAATTGGTGTTAATGAAATAATCACAACAAAAGACCACACAAACGCTAGTACGATTTTCCTAAATAAATATTAAGAATAAGGCAAGTTTTCTTACCCAAATCTCAACCCAAATTTGATTCTTGAAGCAGCTGTCACGACCTCCGAGCGAGCTGTTGTCATTTATTTTCCTTTTTTTATTAGATTTAAACCGTCATTTCATTCATAAATATGATGCACGATATTGGCCAATTCATTATAATACAAGAAAGCTATTGGTCGGTTTAAATATAAAAAAAATGTTATTGGTAATTGGCTTTGCAAAGTTATGATACGTTATTGGCCAAAACCTATCCACAGTATAAAGAAAAGTTTAGACCCTAAAAGCATAGGCACAGTGAATTTATTTGGTGGGAACAGTAGAGGTAGGTGCGCAACGGGGAAATTGTAGGAATGTGCCCTAAGTGCGACACGTACAGCAATAGTGTAGGGTCTATTTATTTATATCTCTATGTTGCACAATCCCAGTAGGGGAGTTGGAAGAGCCTGGACAACATCAATTTTTACAGTTTAATTTAAAATACCTATCTAATTTTCTTATTTACGTTGAAATAATAGCGTAAAATGTTGTTTTATAATGTGATTTTACATAAACTATTTGTTAAAATAAAAAGCTGTGTTGCTCTGAAATTAGAGAATATTTTATTTAGTTACATTTATAAACCTAAAATAAAAATATGACTTCTATAATTAAACGAAATAATCAAACTATACCTGAAATTAGAGAAACAACATTTTACGCTATTATTTCAACGTAAATAAGAAAATTAGATATTTTAAATTAAACTGTAAAAATTTATGTTGTCTAGTCCGACATCTGTCAAATCATAAATAAAGATTCTTAAAAAGTTAAGCTGCCAATGAGGCTATATAGCCTTATTTACATATATTTAGTATTTATTTCTATTATATAATTTGTTTTTCTTCACGTTAAAATGTGATGAAAAACATTGTTTAGTACACAATAAAATAGCTTGGTATGACGAAGCCGGTAGCACAATATAGGCACACCATCTAGCCTTCAGAGAATATTTATTTTGTATTATTATGACTATTCATAAGTGCTTTTGTGGAGCCTACATGAATAAATATATTTTTATTTCTATTAAGTTAAACTGGCTGACCCGGCGCACTTCGTAACGCCCCGTTCTCGAATTTTCAATACCCATTTTTTTTATATATTTACCGCGCAACTTTTAAATTTTTTTTTCTTTCATAAAAACCTTCACTTGACATTAACAAGCACAAGTAACTAAAAAAGAATTAGCGAAATCGGTAAAGCCGTTCTCAAGTTATAGCTTTGGGGTGGACCACCCTTAACATTAAGGGGTATGAAAAATAGATGTTGGCCGATTCTCAGACCTACCCGATAAGCACACAAAATTTTATCAAAATCAGTTCAGCCGTTTCGGAGGAGTACGGTAACTAACATTGTGACATGGAAATTTTATATATTAGAAGATATTCGTTCAGAAAAGATGTGTAAAGAAAAAAGTTAATAACAATAATAATATAACAAAGCTTTGGAACTTTAATCACAAATTCACAATTTTCCGTCTAATAAGCTGGTGTTATTTTTTTAGCTAAATGTGGTTGGGGGGGGGGGGGGGGAGTTGTGTCCCATATTAGTGTTTAAAACTTAAAAGAATGTGCTAACTGTGTTTCTTGCCTAGCATGTCTTAAAAGGCGACTAGTTGTAGGTATATCGAGTTTTGGGAGTGTGAAGGGGTAGGAGGACGAACTAGCCATTTGTCACAATTTTCCGTCTAACCCAGCTGCGTTTTTTGGTTGAATGTAGTTAAAGGGGCTTTCTGCCTCTTTGACTCTGCCTACCCCTTCGGGGATTACGGGCGTGATGTTATGTATGTAAAGTTTGCTATTAGTTGGAGACTACCCAGGTTCAGAGGCCCGGGGCACTTTTGGTAGAATTTGAAGATTTTTAGCTCTTTCTTTATCAGACCAGCTATTTTACTTCAAATTAAATCAAAAACTAACTAAACTTCCCTAATCCAAATTAAAAAAAACTTCTGACATTTCCAGGACAGAAAAGCCTTAAACCAGCACCTGGTGATCCACTCGGGCGACCGGCCGCTGTCGTGCGACGTCTGCCAGCAGACGTTCAAGCACAAGGCGTCGCTGTACACGCACCGCAAGCGCGTGCACAAGGTGTTCCCGCAGCGGCGCGCGCTGCAGTACATGGAGGCGAAGCCGCCCGCCTGACGGACCGGTTTGTGTTTCAATAACGGCTCCTGGACTATGATGTTGAGATTTTACTTCCGGCTCCTGGTCTATAATGTTGAGATTTAACATGCGCTTTTTAGTCTATAATGTTGAGATGTTAAGTTTGCCTCCTAGTCTATGATGTTAAAATTCTACGTCCGGGTCCTGGTCTATAATGTTGAGATTTAACATGCGCTTTTTAGTCTAATGTTGAGAGGTTACGTCTGCCTCCTAGTCTATGATGTTAAAATTCTACGTCCGGCTCCTGGTCTATAATGTTGAGATTTTACATGCGCTTTCAATTAAGTCTATAATGTTGAGATATTACGTCTGCCTCCTAGTTTATAGTGTTGAGATTTTACACTTCTGGCCTATATAATAAAATTTATTGCTATTTTATGTTGGCCCTTCTGACTATAATGTTATATAATAATCACTTCATTTTAATTTTTCAATAAAATCACTTCGTTTTAAGTATACCTCTAAGACTGGCCCGTTGGTCGAGTGGTCAGAGGCCCTGGCCACGAAACCAAGGGTCGCGGGTTCGAATCCCGCTAGGGGCAAATGTTTCGTGTGATGAACATGGACATTTGTACTCGAGTCATGGATGTTTATAAACGTATTTAAGTATGTCTATCCGTTCACCTAGTAGCCATAGCACAAGCTTATGAGCTTAGTCTGGGACTAGGGAATTGGTGTCAGTCTGAAGAATTATTTTTTTAACTGTGTCTGAATTATGAAAATATTTCTGCCACATCCTTCCAACTTTATAAACGCGACTAATATTATAAACGCGAAAGTTTGTATGGATGGATGGATGTTTGTTACTCTTTCACGCAAAAACTACTGAATGGATTTTAATGAAACTTTGCAATAATATAGATCGTACATGTGAATGACACATAGGCTATATTTTATCGATGTACCACGCGAGCAACGCCGAGGGCAGAAGCAAGTAAAATAATAATACGAATAATGTAAATAAAACAATTATTTATGACGAAAAATATAACTATTTATTTCTTTTCCAGGATAAATGCGGTCAATGTGAATCGAGTCGATTTTAAATTTGCTTCGTAAAATTGTGGAATAAGCAGTTTATTTTGATTTTACATCTGAATTGCAGAGCTGTCCAATTCTGGGTATCTCGGGCCGTAATTCAAAATTCGAGGGTCGCAAATACTTACATTTTGACATATTTTTCGCCAAAATTCGCCAAAATGGAAACTGGGTTAGATTAGATGGAAAATATTGTAAAAAGTAGTGACAAGTGGCTAACTCGTCGCCTACACAATGACATACCCAAAACCCATATGTATCATTAGTCGCCTTTTACGACATGCTAGGCAAGAACCACAGTTGATAATATTTTCTCTTTCTTTATTATTTCAATTTCATCTTTTACAATTCTATAAATTACTTTTTTTTTATATCAACAACGCATCGCGGACCGTACGAATCAGCTGCGGGCCCTGGTTTGGACAGCCCTGGTGTAAACAGAAGTGATGATAAGAGAAACAGAACTATTATTCGCATTTCCTTCCAGAACCGTGACCGCTCAATCGTCCCCATTCCAATAAATTCATTCACAGATGTACCTTCATTTAAAAATAATTGGCAATCTTATAAGTACCTAAGATTTGCAAGGTTATTTTTAGTTCATGTGAAACCTCTTATTTACTTAATTAACTAATAATAATGAGGGTTTTTGAATTAAAATATCCAAAACATGTCGTAACTGTGACTTGCGGTCTTGTCACCCTCCTCATTGGTTAGTTGTCAGACCAAACTGACATGCTGCCAACAAGGAGCCAATAGTGACAGTGATAAGACCACGAGACTCCCTCGCGCCATCTGGCGGTTTTTGTGTTTTTGAAATCCCTTATTTAAAGGATTTTTAGAAATAGCAAATTTTTTTTACTCTCCTATTTGGTATGAAAAGTAAAACGTGTTTGTTTTGGTCATTTTCTATAAGTACATACATATTTTATATAACATCACGCCCATAATCCCCGAAGGGGTAGGCAGAGTCAAAGGGGCAGCAGGCGCCTTTAACCACATTCAGCCAAAAACGAAACTGTGCTGAGTTAAATGGAAAATTGTGGAAAAAGTTGTGACAAGTGTCTAGCTCGTCGCCTACACAATCACACACCAAAAACCCGCTATACCACTAGTCGCCTTTTACGACATGCTAGGCAAGAAACACAGTTGGCACATTATTTTTAAGTCCCAGAAAACAAGGGACGAGTCATTTTCTAAAATCTTTTAAATTGGTTCCTTATAACAATTTGTTAAATAAGTAGATACATAATTAAAAGGTTTCGCATAATCTAAAAATATCGATTCTTCCTGCCTACTCCGCTAGGGAAGTGGCGTGAAGTTTAGTTTATTTAAAAAAAATAACCTTGTAGGGAGGAATTTGTATGTTCGTAATCATATGGCTTTTTAGCCAGATGCCTTACGTTATAAGGCGAGGCGGTATTTCTATTCTCTTATTATTAGTTCTGTGATAATTTAACAGTATTGAATAATTGTTTAAATGATTATGTATCATAAACTATTTTTATCTTATAATAGGGATGTTGACTGGCATGTCAATTTACATACCTTATAAAATCTATCAAAATGCATCACTTCAAAGATTTTGTATGGGCTTGTCAACATATGACGTCATTAGTTTGTATAGTCAACTGACTAAATATTAAGCAGTTTTTGTAAAATTTAAAATCGTAGACTCAATATAATTGAAAATCAATAAGGTTTTACAACATATTCCGTAATCGAAAGCTTTCGATTACGGAATTGATAATTGAATATTAAATAGAAATGGCGTCAACATCCCTATTGTCACAACCTAAGGACTGTGTGCAATTTTGATGATTGAATTTTGTATACATGGTGGGTATTTGTTAATCTAGGTTTGGATAGGTATACTATGTTGATCTGTTCAATGTTTGTCCCTATGTATTATAGCGAATATGCCTCGAGTAAGAGTGAAGTGATATACATTAAAATATTTTATCTAATAAATTTATTAAAAAATGTTTGCATTTGTTTTATTTCATTTTGTTCTATAATCTCATAAAACACAAAATTTGTAGCTTATTTTTTAAACAAATATAAAAAAGTGAAAAGATGTGTGTAACGAATAAAATTAAAAATTACTAATTCAAAAATTATTTCGTCATTAGAATGGTTCATTATTCTTGAGTAACATACCTAGCCGCTATAATTTATTTATCGTATAGCTAGCGATTATTAATTCCTAGATATAAATACAATGTTTTATATAAGTGACATTATGCATCAGATCACAAAGATTAAAATTTTAAAATAAAACATTTTTATAATAAAATAATGCTCCTAAGCAATCTCGGTCACGGCGGCTAATCTCAACGATGATTAGCCAACTGCGCAGCAGATATTATAGTGCACAAGTGTGTGCGCAAACACAGGTGCGCTGTTCCTTTTGCTAGGACATCAACCGGTGCGCATGGGAGTGCATCGGAGCGCACTTACAAGGCCGTAAAGAAAATAGTATTTTATTAACAGTCCCTAATAGTCGTAATTGCTTCCAACTGATACATTTTCAATCCGAACGGATGCGCGAGCATGCGTCGAAAGTCGGTCGGCTCCGATTGATGCAATTACGACTTTAGAATCTGTTAATAAAATATTATTTTCTTTGCGGGTTTTGAAATGTGCTCCGATACTCCGATGCGCGCCGGTTAATGTGAATCCTACCTTACTCTCACAGTCCGGCGAGACGACACCGACATGACCGGAGAAACCAGGAGATTCCTGCACCTTGGACTTTACCTAAGTACCACTTCTGGGACTGGAAGTAGGAATGAGTATGCAATTTATTTAATCACTAGCTGTGCCAGCGGTGTCACCCGCGTTTATGGTTAATATTATATAGACTATTTCCGTCATACATGATTTTTATGTAACTTTAACCATTAAGGCTGCACACGCGACGGAAGCTTAAAAAATGGAGTAACTTCTCCCGTTTTCCCAACATTTCCCTTCACTACTCTGCTCCTATTGATTGTAACGTGATGAAAAGTATACTATAACCTGCCTAGGAGTATGAAGAATAATTGTACCAAGTTTCGTTAAAATCCGTCGAGTAGTTTTTGTTTCTATAAGGAACATACAGACAGACAGACAGACAAAAATTTTACTGATTGCATTTTTGGCATCAGTATCGATCACTAATCACCCCCTGATAGTTATTTTAAAAATATATTTCATGTACAGAATTGACCTCTCTACAGATTTATTATAAGTATAGATTTTAGCACAAAATAAAACAATTCCTTTCGTAAATCAGTGTTTATTAAACTGTGAAAATCAATATTCAAATTGTACATACATTTCCGTAAATACTAACAAACTTACTTATTAACATTTAAACTGTGACAAACGTTAGCACCCGTCTTTAAATTATTTCGTTTAGTCAAACTAATTGACTGAATGAGCCGAAGTGGGAATAAATTTTAAATATACTTTAATTTATGAAAGACATGAATGAAATATAAACTGCCTCAAAATGACACGTGACTGATAAGATCGGTCGGCGATTGTTTAATTGGGCTTCGTTTGGACATCACTTGACAATTGATCAGTGACAAATCACGATGCATTTCAGTATGTTACTACTTAAATTACCATTCTATGTTATAATCTCATCAGTTAAACTTTTGCACTGAAACGTTTGTAAGTTAACATAAAAAAAAAAGAAAAAGATTCAACACACGTATCCATATCAATAAATTATTTGGAAAACGTGATTATTTAATGGTGAATTGTCTTTTAAAGACAATTGAAATACTTAATACAAAATACTTTAAATATTTGGTGTTTACGAAAATACATAGAACCAATAAATTATGATAACGTGTTAATTAATTTCAAATAACACAATACAATGCTAAGTTACAATATAAATATCTTATATAATTAATAAACATACCCTGTACTTACGCGGGAATAGAATTTTATGTTATATTTCGTTATTATAGGCTAGACATATCGAGTATACTTAGGTCCAAAAAGGTTTTATTGAGGAGTTAAGCTGTGCCGCCTGTGCTTGAGAACCATTATAAGTATGATTTATTGAGAGTACAGAAAAATCACGGACTAGTTAAAAAAAGAAGAATTCCGCGATGTCATACTACAGCGTGAAGCCCCTAGGCAAGTTTGAGATTTTTGAGCGCATTTGGAGCGCTTATGTCAATGTTTGTTGTAAGTTGCGTGTCAAGTTGGAGCTCCACAGATGCCTCAACGTCTAGTTAGTGGTGTGGAGTCCTTCTTTTTTTACTAGTCCGTGAGAACAATGTACCTGTCGGCATGACAGCGACGTCATTGTACACCGGTGTAGCAAAACAAGTCGAGTAGAGCGGGGCGGTGGGGAGCGCTCGGTGGCGTGATCGGTGCACGTGGTGTTGTGCTACACCGGTGTACAATGACGCCGCTGTCATGCCGACATACTTATTGTATGCCTTAACCAATCACTGAAATCTCTGTAAAATGTAAAAATACACCAACGCGAACAAATCCATGCGGAAAAGTTAGCTTAAAATATAATATAAATTACGGAAAGTTTTATTAACCACATTTCTTTAAAAATTTCTACACAGTGACACAGCTTAATTTCAACACACCACGATATTGCTTATAATTTAATATTTAATTAATTTTAATTAAAATATATTCTCGAATACGCTTCCAGATTATGTGAGAAGAGTGCAGCAATAAATATACGCTAATGTGCCTATTATCTTATTCAATATTCAATTATATAGTATATCGAATAATATTTTTTATTATACATCAATTGTCTTATTTAATTGTAAGGCACTTTTGGATCACTTGCAATACTTCTTCAGTGCTGGTCTGAACAAATTTAGCGCCCTAGAATATTACATTGACAAAAATAACATTTGTTTAATAATATCTGCAAGTAGTGTCATTAGTAAGGATATTAACTGTAATAAGTTAGGCGCCTTATCGCCCCCTAGGGCGTCGCCTATGTGTCCTTTAAAATAACATTAACTGCAAAAGGTTTGGCGCCCTATTACTTAAGGCGTCGCCTATTTTACTAAACGGCTTTACCTTCATTACTAACGTGATAGGCGACAAAATACATTTTGCTATCATTAATCTACACAACAAATATTTGTTAATTAATATAATAGAAATATTATTACCATTCAAAACAAATGTAGTTTCTTTGAACATAAATGCAATATGATAAATGTTATATCTAAACACAGACTAATAAAAAAAGAAGGACTCCGCGTTTTCATACTACAGCATGCAGCCACTCTTATGCATGTGTCAGTGAGCCTTATGGATACCATCGGAAATTTGGAGCCCTTCTGTCAATGTGTGATGTAAGTGGCGCGGTGTCCTTCTTTTTTTACTAGTCCGTGTATCAAGGTGACATCTCTATTAAGAATGAAAAATCTATACATTAGGTTATGTATCGGGAGTGAATATAATAACTATACAGCTATAATTAATAAGGTTAAAAAAAACACATTTTAAAAATGTAATTTGCTTTAAATAACACTTTTAATTATTTTACACCGTACCAAGGGAATTTATATTTATAATCTTCAATCCCGACTGACGAATAAAATACTAAATGCTGATAATCTAAGAGTCAGATAAAATTGATAAAATTTATCACAACACGCAATGATATTACAAATAAATAATAAGCAGATATGCCATAAGCGCTCGCTATTTGAATTCCCGAAAGGCCCTAATTTAGACTCTATTTTTTAAAGTCAACATACAGCCTGTCAGTCAGGTCGACATTTTTCCCTCGGATGTGATTTAGCTATTTTATTTATAAAGTGCTTAATCATGCTATCCTTTTTTAATTGTTTATCAATGTTTTTTTTACCTGAATGTGGTTAAAGGGGCCTGCGGCCCTTTGACTCTGCCTACCCCATCGGGGATCATGGGCGTGATGTTATGTATGTATGTGGTGAAATTAGTTATTGAAAAAAAAAGTCTTTATGCTTTGCAACTGGGTTGAGCGCATATTTTTTTTGTTGAAATGTAAAAGTATGACTTAACATACATACATAATGTCACGCCTTTTCCCCATGGGGGTAGGCAGAGATCAATCCTTCCATTTGCTACGATCCTGCTAAACACCTTTCGCTTCTTCTACATTAATAAGTATTTACACCTTTTGTTAACACTTTATCAATCTTGACAAGCTCGATGGCGCATTCGGTAGTGACCCTGCCCCATGCGCCAAGAGTTGTGGGTTCGATCCCCACCCAGGACAAACATTCGTGTGATGAATACTTGTGTTTGTTCTGGGTCTGGGTGTTAATATCCAATATTTAAGTATATATTTGTAATACCACTGTTGTTTCTGATATCCGTAACACAAGTGCTTAAGCTACTTACTTCGGAGTCAGATCAATGTATGTGATGTCGTTGAATATTGATAATTCACCTGACTCTTAAAAAATCAATGCTTACTTGACATCTAAAATTACTTTGAACTGAATATATTTCTAAATAGAAAAACTATTTATTGTACATACAAAAATGATGTTTCTCGTCGTTAAAACGAACGGAATTAATCTGTTAACGCTAAAACCTTTATCGATACTTATTATTTAGAATAAATCTTTCAATATAATACAAATTTCATATCACAAAAGTTGAACATTATAATCATTCTATGCAAACATTACAGTCTTGCCATAAAAAATGAATATTATAGGACTTAAAATAATAAACAATCTATCAAGCAAATTGGGATATAACTTATTGCATGAAATATTTGGTTAATATTTACTTCACGTCAGGGGCGTAGCTACCGCCGTATCTGCCGTATCAATTATACGGGGCCCCCGGGCCATAGGGGCCCCCGAAGTGCGTAAGCAAAAATTAAGAAAAACTTCAAAATTAATAAACCAGTTTTTTGAAAAAAAGGCAAGGAGAGTGTATATTTAATTTGAATTTGAATTGTTTGTTAAACATTTTGAAAAATTGACAGATAATTTTGATGAATAAATACTTCGATTAATTTTATGCAAACATTTTTTTTTCTTTTGTGAGAAATCTTTACCCTTCATAAGGGCCCCCAAAAAAAATTATACGGGGCCCCGCCAAGGCACGCTACGCCACTGCTTCTCATTTGTTTGAATAACATATAATTAATTATTTAATTTTATAACCAAAATGTTACTGATAATTTTGATTTGCTAATCTATAAATATCATTGTTTTTTGCCTTCCAAATAAACAGGTTTTACATTGCATATAAAAATGCAATTAATGTTTATAATAACTTTTACATATTAATGTTTATATAATATATTTGCAAAACGTATGCCGGACAAGCAAAACAATACTATTTACCCGCACTTAAAATAACTTCAATAATAAACTCCCAATTTGCTGAAGATCTTCCATTACAAGAATCTTTAATAACAGCCACAAGTCAGAAATAGTTCTTTCACAAATAATATGTTAAGGTTTAAGTATTTCTATCTTTTGTCGTCATCTTCCTAAACTTATGTCCGCATTCCAAACCGGCCCAAGCCCCTAGAAACACTATGATTTAGGGCTAGGGTTTATAACATAAACCAGACTTGCTATATCCAGGATCATGGTCTTAGCGGACCCAGGCTAGGGATTGCAATGCTGGATTTAGCCTAACAGTGAGTAGCATAATTTAGCTCTGCTGGATCCAGCATAATAGCTGCTGGATTGCAGTAGGGATGTTGACTGGCAAGTCAATTGAGATACTTTTTAAGAGCTGTCAAAACACAATCACTTCATAGATTTTGTATGGGCTTGTCAACATGTGACGTCACTAGTTCGTATAGTCAACTGACTTAATATTAAGCTGTTTTTGTAAAATTGAAAATCGTGGACTCAACATAATTAAAAATCAATAATGTTTAACAACATACTACGACACTTTCTTTTTCAGAATTGATATTTCAAAATTAAATATAAATGGTGTCAACATCCCAATCCTCAACCCAGGCTGAGCATGTACACAACGCTAGGTAGGTGACGATGAGTATTTCTGACCATATATTTGGGTACCCACAAATGTGGTACTACATAAGTATCATAATATATGGGTGCCAGTGGCGTAACGAAAGGTTTGAGTGTTTGAGACCCTTAGCAATAGGGATGATGACTGCATTAAAAAACTATAATTCTATTTAGTCCGTTAGTTAGATTATACAAAAATACTAGACACATATTTTTCGCTTTATCAAATTAAATAAAAATCACAAAGATAAAGAGCATAAAAGTTTTGGAGTGGGGGCTTGCGACGTCACTATTCAGTAAAAATTGTACGAAAGCGTGACGTCACGCGCAACTTGAATGCATTGTATCTTCGTCAATGTTTGTTTGTCTAATAAATAAAAAAATATGTGTTCTATATTTTTTTATAATCTAACTGACGGACAAAACAGAATTTTCTTATCACCTTGCCTCTTCCATATGCAGGGACTCATGATCAATGATAGTAATCCATTTCAATGTTAGATCATAAGGGCCTCCTCTAAGCTTTGGAGGCCCCCTTCGGGGAAATGGCATTCTGCCAGTCCTACTACCATTACACCCCTGGTGGCTGCCGTGAGTAGCTAACTTCTTTTAATAAAAAACAAAACAGGTTTAAACCCAGCCCAAATAATAGTGGACAATTTTAAAATATCTGTTAACAATATTTATTTGGAGTTGCAGTGATAATGATTAACATTGATCAGCTATTTTTTAAACTAGGTTTTAATGGAGTACCATTTTGTAATAAGATGATCAAATCAAGTTTAAGTTGGCAAGCGAATCTCGTACCATACATTAATTTGTAGTGTAGTTAATAGAAAAATTCTGTGTAGTACCATAAACAAGGATGCTAATTGCTAATACCATCGGGCGTGATGTTATGTATGTATGTTATACTTTAAAAGAATACACTATATACTTTCATGCATATTATTAACATTTGTTATGCATATTTGCATAGTTGCATGAATTTTTATATAATCTGGTCTGTAGCTAACAGTTAAATAAGAAATTACCTATAGCCGAAACTAAATTAACTAACTAACTAAGTTTCACGCTACTTCCCTAGTAGGGTAGGCAGAGAGAACCGAATGCCTTATGGCACGATCCTTACACACCTCACTTGTTTCTTCAACAGTCATGATCCTTTTCATACAAGCTCTACACCAAATAAACTATCATTTGTTACGCCCAACTTACAAAATTCTCTTCTTGCCAACTTAAACTTAAAATAATAACTTCAAACATTATAAAAAACACTTACATAGAATTAGCAGCATTATTTATACTACACATGGAGCAGTTTTTCGCTTGAGCTTCCAGTTGAGCAACTCTCTTCTGCAGATGCATTATCGTAGCGTCTTTCTGCTTCAATTGCATTTTCAGCGTTGTTATCGAATCTTCCAACGCTCCATACACAGCTTGCACTTCAGGCTGATAACTGAACACCTGCGGGGGCTCATCCAAGCAAAAAAATTCCCTAACCACCTTGTGGTTAGGGAGTTTATGCAATATCGCGTTGACAAAAATTTGCAAACCTCTCACTCGATCTTCTAGGAACGCTGGTTCAAAGTTATCCCTGAACCAGCGTTTGCCGGGCAACGGCAACATCAAATTAGGCTGCTCCGCTTTTATCCTCGAGTAAAGTCTCACAAAATCTGTGTAGCGTCGAAACACGAGCCATGATTGGTCCCTTTTATCATCTTCGACTTTCAACTTATATATCGTAAATCGTGCCCTCTCCTCCATAACTTCATACCCAACTATGGGGACTTGTAACGATTCAAACTTTTTAATCTCCTCACCGTGAAGACTTAGATCTACAGTGCTTATGCTATTTTGTACTCTGTTAAGATTGTTATCGTTTCTATAACCTTCGTGGATATTCCCCATGCTTTTATGGTGGTTTCTCGTTATAACTGGTTTTCTAGGTTCCAGTATCTCGTTGTCGGAAACAGCTGATTCCGTGTACCGTGTCTTGTAGAAATTATTGAACTTTGCAATCGGTTCACTGCGAGTGAGGTCTTCACTGGATGAGACTTCGTTGTTCATGACGTCTCGACGGTTACTTTGACCGTTGTTTCTACTTGAGTGGGGATTTTGAATGACTTCCATTTTTATCTTTGTACTATATGTTTAAGGCAACTGAAAAGAAAAATCAAAATATATTATTGTTTTTATTTAAGGATTTGTCCCATGTTGGGACTTGAAAATATCTATTGCCTGTTTCTTGCCTAGCATGTTGTACTAGGTGACCAATACCATAGGTGTATTAAATATTTGGTTTGTAGATTGTAGATGACGAGTGACCCTTGTCACAAACTTTTACATGAAACTTTATATTTGGTTAAATAAGGAGCTTATAAGGTAGGTATGAATGTTATGTATAGATAACAGAAAAAAAATGAATGTTAATACTAACTAACTAAACTTGCAAACCTTCACGCCACTTCCCTAGTGGGGTAGGCAGAGAGAGAACCAAATGTTGATATAATATTTATTATTTAACTTGCAACCCCCACTGTTACACCTGCAAAGATCTTGTCCCCATTTGAATACAGGGACAAAATAAAGCCTCTGATAATGTAGATTTCCTTTTGTGAAAGAATTCTAAAAATCAGTCTTGTGGCTTAAGTGTGAAAATTTAGTAAAAAAATCACATTCTCATTTATATTATTTGTACAAATTGGTACTGTTAATTCCTGAACAACACAGAACAGACACTCAGTCATAAAATACACTCTAATTGAATCAAGCCACTGTGCAGTGCATTGTTAGCCTTATGGAGCACAATACAGGTGCACCAATATTTACGTCAGTATGACGCCAGATCTCATATGCTTAGCTTACTTAACCTTCGATAACAATTAAGGCCTATTATAACAAACGCCTGTTATAGAATGGTCTTACCTTCGTGAGAGTAGATTAGGGACTGTATAGACTTCAATTTGAGCTCAAACACGCGCCCAGCGCATTCTAAACGACAACAAAAGCATATTGTCGTGTGTTGCCCAAATTTTTTTGATACACAGTAGGTACCTGTGGTAAAAGGAAAGTCTTTGTGACAATATTCACAACTTCTCGTTATAACTACACAATTTTAGCACCATATAAGGCAGTGTCGTTAAATCCTAAGCAGTAAAATTCGTCGTAACAGTAGGAAAACAAAGAATATACAATAAAATCTAAAAATACAAAACAATGTTCATGAACGAGTACGTTTGACATATTTTTTGACAAATCCGTCTGTGTCTTTTATTGATACATATCTAGCAATGGCTTGGAACAATTTAAGAAGCGTTTACTAATCTGGGGGCACGGCAGTGCCCCCGCCGAGTCGAGAAAAAAAGCGGCACGGCCGTACCATCCTTTTCTCGAAGCAATTCAGGCCATTTTCGACCCCCTGTAACTTCGTTGTGGATAAAACTAGAAGACTGAATTTTCAGTAACCATGCAGGCATTGTAAAGACACGGTATATTTCAAATTTAATTCAATTTGAACCAGTAGTTAAAGAATTATAATGGGTCAAGGTTTCTTAATTTTGTCACTTACTGACTGACTGACTGACTGACCGATCATTAAAATTCTAAGGCACTTCTAGCAGACCTAGAACGTTTTATATAAATATATTGACTTGGCCATCGCACTAAATAATTTAATTTACACGTGTTTTCATGCGATGGCCGAGTCTCAATATATTTATATAAAACGTTAAAGATTTTTAATATTGATATGCATCACTATAAGATGCTGTTAATTATTACGTAACAACTGAATGATTCGAGTACGGAGATTCCAGACACAATTGATTTTCAATTGTTATGGACCACGATCGTGGTCTTATGGACTGGACGTATTAGGACAGAAAGTCACTTAAGTAGAGACTGAATATATTAATAACCGACTTGGTATTACATGGATCTCACAACTTTTTACCGTAGAACAACTGAGTTGCGAGACTTGTTTTTTTTGACAAGTATTGTTTTTGATGGGATCGCTTTTGTTTTCGAAAAAAAACTGGTTTCTCGCAAGTCGCAACCCTAGTTTGGTTGGCTGTCATTGCTAAATATTGAGGTTATGTTTACAATTTTATATACATATGTATACATATAACCAGTTGTTTACACACAATGAGATCGAACTTGAAAAAATGACTGATCTATCCCCAATTGTGACCTTACAATGCAAACAGCAAGTCGTACGCGCGGTCCGCTTCAACGTTGACGGAACTTACTGCCTAACCTGCGGCGCAGACAAGAAAATTAAGCTTTGGAATCCACAAAGACAACTTCTCTTAAAAACTTACGGTGGCCATGCGAATGAGGTGTTAGACGCCGCCGGTTCTTGTGATAGCAGTCAAATTGTGTCGTGCAGCGTCGATAAGTCAGTTATTTTGTGGGATGTGACTACAGCACAACCGATACGTCGATATAGAGGCCATGCAAGCTCTGTGACTTGCGTGACGTACAATGAAGAGTCCAGCATGGCTATATCAGGGTCTGTCGACAACGCCGTCGCCTTCTGGGACGTCATCAGCCGCAGACAAGAGCCTGTGCAAGTTCTAAAAGATGCTAAAGACACTATAACCTCAATTAAAGTGACCGATCATGAAATAATGTCATGCTCAGTAGATTGCCATGTTCGCTTATACGACATTAGAGTTGGTAAGATGATTTCTGACTACATCGGTCATATTGTTACGTTTGGCAGCATGACGCACGACGGCCAATGCTACGTACTTAGCTGTGCGGACGGCAGTGTTAAGTTATTCGATAAAGATTCTGGGGAGATATTAAATACTTTCATCGGACATGAATGTAAAGATTATATGTTGGAGAATGCTGTCACTGAGAAGGACACGCATATAATATCGGGTTCGGCAACTGGTGAAGTCTTCTATTGGGATTTAATAAGCAGTAGTTGTACAAACAAATTAGTTCATACTAGAAATAAGCCAGTTGTCTCGTTAAGTCATCATCCGACAGAGAATTACCTGTTAACAGCATGCGAGGATGAAGTCAGATTGTGGGGAATGCAAAGTATGGAAGAGTAGGATAAAGATAAAATAAATTATTGAAAAATACTTGTTGTCTTTAATTATTTCTAAAAAGTGTTTATAAATTTTTTCTAAAAAGTATTTTAGTAATTATTTATAAAGCTTACTTAATTAGCATGACAATAATTCGCTTGATTGAGTCTAAATCTTTTAAAAATCTTGTTTATAAAATAAACTAGCAGCACCCCGCGGTTTCACCCACATAGTTCCCAATCCTGTAGAAATATGGGGATAAAATATAGCCTATGGGGATAAAATATAGCCTATGTTACTTCCGGATAATGTAGCTTTCCAATGGTTAAATAATTTTTGAAATTGGCACAGTAGTTTTTGAGTTTATTCATTACAAACATACACAAACACAAAAATACAAATCTTTCCTCTTTATAATATAAGTATAGATAAATAAAATTCTCCAGACTTACACACTAATTCCCTAGTTCCAAACTAAGCTATATAAGCTTAAGCTATGGATACTAGGTAAACAGATTGACATACTTAAATATGTTTATAAACATCCATGACTCAAGTACGTACGAGTGGGATTTGAACCCGCAACCCTTGGTTTTATAAACATCCATGACTCAAGTACGAGTGGGATTTGAACTCGCAACCCTTGGTTTCGTGGCCAGGGTCTCTGACCACTCAACCAACGGGCCTGTCAATTTATTATGATATAATATTATGGCATAAAATAAAAAAAAATTGACATTTTGTTCTCCAATATCTAATTATCTTTATTTTTATCTATTATCTAGGTACAAATATTATATTAATAACCTAGATTGAACCTAAAACTTAAATAATACAACACCAAAATGTTAGTAACAAACTAAAGTTTGATGTTAGAGCCTCATCAAATAATTATTTAAATAAGCCTAGCCTGATTGTGAACTGTCACTGTACTCTATAAACCTCTATAGATCAGTGGCTCCCAACCTTTTTGGGACTGAGGAGCACTTAGATTTCAATATCTAGTGTTTCAGTTTCAGTGGGTCTTAACCTTTTTATCATGAGAGACCACTAAACTAAATTTCTGACTAATCATTCATGGACGGCTCCGCGGACCACTGGCTATAAAGCAAGCAGACCCAGCCCGGCTTTATTTTTGGCTGAATGTGGTTGAAGGGGCTTGCTGCCCCTTCGACTCTGCCTACCCCTTCGGGGATCATGGGCGTGATGTTATGTATGTAGACTCAATATGATACAAAATCAATAAGGCTTAACAGCATACTACGATACTTTCTTTTTCAGAATTGATATTTCAAAATTAAACAAATGGTGTCAACATCCTAATTAATCATTAATTTAAATCTTATGCGAACTAAACGTTCGGCCTTGCTGACTAATGGTTTGCAACTACTACTATAGACAATAGCGACACCAAAAGTGTCACACAATTCGCCCAGGGCGCTAAACCCAAAAGGGAGAGGCGTTGATTTTCAAAGGCGACTACTTTCTCCGGTCAAGGGCTATAAATATCAACCAGGGTAAGTGTTACGTTATAGTTATGCCTAGGCATAGGACGCTCTTTCCTAGCGGAAGCCTATAGATTTTTGCTAGTCCTGCCACTCTAGGTATATTGTTTGGTATATATATTGTGTGGTACTATTTTTGACGAGCCTCCATGCTGTAGTCTTAAAGAGAAGCCCCAACAGGGAGCTTATTTCACAGCCTGAGCGTGAATGAGAAAAAAAACCTTTACGATCTTTACACGAATGACAAGATGTCCCTTAATGTTGATTTAGGACTCAAAAATAATGTGTTAATAGTATTCCTTGAATGTCATAAAAGGCGACTAATGATGTTTTGTATATTGAGTGATATGTGTCTACTTACGGCGACGAACTACTTATTATATTTTATTAGGTATTAGCCACTTTTCCATAAAATTTTGCATCTACCTAATCCTACACAATTTTTATTTTGACTAAAATAAAGTTTATTCGTTTATTTGTAGGCGACAAGCTCGGTATAACATTTGATCTGCAAGAGACATAAAAATATTATTAATTGAACGTTGTTTTTTTTTTATTTTTTACCGTTTTTAAACCATGGAGTCCCTGATGAAATAAAAGTGGTCCTGGACCACTAAAAGGTTGGCTATCGCTGCTTGAGATGGCGAGCGATTCGTTCTTAAAAACACGTGCATCAAGCTGTAGTCGCACCCAGATTAAGTCATTTTGAAGACTTAAAATAGAAAAAAAATCTTAACTATTGTTTATAAATAATTCGAAAAAGCTTGTCAATTTTCCACGGCTATCAGCCACGATACATCGATATGTTCCGGCACATACTTTGCAGATACTTACTGCTCTAGACACACACTGTTTAAAAACACATTAGACACTCGTTAGAATACAATTAGAGATATATCTATCTACACATTGATATTTTATTTTAGATAGGCTTACATTTGAACTGAAATCATTGTTCAGAAACATTTACAATTAAAAAAGGATTAGTACCATGTTAAATACAGTAACAAAAGCTATCCACTATCTTCCACTCATGCGTAAACAAATGTCGCCAAACGTCCCAATTGGGACGTTCTCTAAAACTTAAATTTACGCGCGCTGATGATATCCGCCTCTTATTTATCTGTTTTATATTTTAAAATCACGTAATAGTAAATAAGAAGGACTCCTCGCTGTCATAATATATTACAGCGTGAAGTCACGGAGCGCCTATGTCAATGTGTGACGTAAGTTACATGCCAAGTTGGAGCACCTATATACGGAGCTTCAACGTCTAGTAGGTAAGGGGCCGTCCATTAATCACGTGAGGCATAAGGGGGGGAGGGGGGATCCGAAAAAAAGTCACCAAATATCACTAGGGGGGAGTGGGGGTTGAAGGAGATATCACGTGTATTTATTTTCGCAACCGATATACATAAATTTTTACAATCTTGCAAAATTTCGTATACTGATAACCTTATTTTTTATGAAGTACCTACTAAGAAAAATTTCAACAATCATGTTAAGTAATTCCTGTCTTGCCAATAATCCAAGAAATGTAACTTAGGCATCCTTACGCGGAGTTCGAGAGAAATTATTTACGTGATGCGCGAAAAAACCTACCTACAATAAAAACATACCTACTTACTTAGTACAAAAAAAGGTGTACTACTTAGTACAAAAAAAAGTAGCTGGGGGAGGGGGGTAGTACAAAAACCTCACCACGTATCACCAGGGGGAGGGGGATCTAAAGAGTTGCCAAAAAACATCACGTTATTAATGGACGGCCCTTAAGTGGCGCGGAGTCCTTTTTTTACTGGTCCGTGTATAAAATCATTGCATTTACATTTTTGTAATTTTGTAATTAAGTAGCATTCATATCCAAAGAGACGAGAGGGCAGCAAAAATATAACTATTCTCTATATATATATCACTGTACTCTCTTATGATTCGATTTTAACTCACAATAGGTAGCTATAACATTTTTTCAAAGAATTATTAATATAAAGCTATTTTATTTTAAAAAGGCTGACATAGCGACTTGCATTTGAAATGTTTATTATTCAAACTCCCCAAATGTTTTGAAATACGGCCATTTTTTTTATTTAAAATAGTTTTCAATCTCTTGAAGAGTCTTATCTTTAGTCTCAGGCAGATATTTATACAAAACAATCAGGCAGACACACACGGAGACTCCGTATAACAAAAACATGCCGTGCAAGTCAAAATACTTCATTATGTAAGGAGTGTTTTTTAGAAGTACCGATTGAATTAATACAAAAGTACACGCGACTATTACTGTGGCCTGACTTTTGTATTCCAGAGGGATTAGCTCGCCAAACAAAGAAGTGGCCAAAATAATTGGCCCTAAACTAATTGATATGGAGAACCCAATCAGTAACGCTACAGAAACGTACTTGTTCTCACTCAAATATAACAGATGAACGAGATACAAATACAGAGAAAGAGCGAGCAAGAAGAGCACTGTGAGCGATCCGAAAGTGAACAGCAGGAATCGTCTCTTACATATTTTGGAGAGGAAACAGCCAATATACATTGCAATTACTGATACACCGTCCAGAATCAACATGGTCCTATACGCCGTGGCTTCTGATGATGTTATTTGCTTAATAATATCTATAGCGTATAACGTCACTACCTGTTTCCCAGACAATTGGTAGATGACCATCATCAAAGCAGACAGGATCATTGGATAGTAAAATTCTTTCTTAACGAAGAACCCGAACGTGTTACTAAAAGATTTTTTCTTTGTTACTTTACAGCCTTCAACATTATCTTCTATCAACAGTTCCAGTTCTGTCTCAGTACGCTTATCGTAACCTTTCAACCACCTGTGAGCTTTCCTGCACTCATCAAATCTGCCTTTTCTGGCTAACCACATAGGGCTTTCAGGCCAGAAAAACGAAGTTAGCGAATAAAAAGCACATAAGAAGAGCAGAATTGAAACATATTTCCAGTGGGTGTATGTGCCTATGGCGTTGGCTGCCCATATACCCCAGAATATTGTTGCTGATTTTATGGTTATTAGTAAACCCCGATTTTCAGGAGCAGTGTATTCTACGATGGCTACAATCGTCACAGTGAGACTACCGGCATGAGTCAAGCCTTGCAGGATTTCTGAAATGAGCAGGTGTACTGGTGTGACGCTCAGGTAGTACGCTGTGGCTACAACCACTTGGTTAAGGGCCACGATGATGAAAGTCTTCTTTCTACCAATGTAGCTCATCAGGTACCCGAGGATGAAGCACCATGGGATAGAAGCGTAACTATAAGCGGATGCTGTAAGATAGATAAATTATTTATTTAAACATGTCTTTCGTGTGCTGTTCTTAACGAATCTGATTATTTAATTGGTGCGACTGCTAATAACTGTAGAGTCAGTGTAAAACAGAAGCACTTCCATTTAGGACTATCTCTTTCTCTCTCATTTCTGCCGCCCGTCTCTCTCACACACACAAGGAAGTTCATTTTTTTTTTGTATAATTTGGTTAATAAATGTTTATATATCTACCTATCTTTTATCGTCGTTTGGCAGTAATAAACTCGGAAGTCGCAATTGCATATTTTTTTTTAATTTGCTTTGGTATGTCAATTCAGACTTATTTATATACAGCCACGAGATATTCTAATTGTTACGATTATTTGATTTCAATATTTTATTAAAAATAACAATAAACAAACAAGAACCGAACGCCATATGGCACGATCCTTACATACCTCACTCGCCTCTTCAACATTCATAATCCTTTTCATACAAGCTCTACGGTTTTTATGACTCCTAACATCACCTTCTGTTAATACACGACCAATCTGGTCGTGGTAGGTGAGCCTGGGCCTTCCGCGGCACCTACATCCTTCCACTTTCGCATTGTATATCTGTTTAGTCAATCTTTCGTCATCCATTCTTTCCACATGTCCGAACCACAGGAGAATGCCTCTTCTTACCTTGACTCCTCCTCTTGATTTTAACAATAATATAGCTTATACATCAGAATAACACAGGCTATAATTTATAAAGAACGGGAACTAGCGGGCGAAACCGCGGGGCGCTGCTAGTTAATGATAAACTAAAGTGATGATGTGCCAAGGCCGGCTCTGAACAGACATCTAATTACACGCGGGTGGAGCCGCAGGAAATACCTACCTAATATTACCTTAATTTAAATAGTCTTATACCTAGAAGGTCAGATGAGGTAAGAATCAGTCTGCGTAGAGCAGGGTTTCTCTAACTTATGGCTCCACGTACCCCTTTTAAAGCCTCCAGAGGAGGTACCCTGGACCCCTGAAGGAAGGGTAAAAAAGTGTGACGTGCAAAAGAATTTGTTACAAATCTGCTTGCAGAAATAAATCATTTCATTTCATTTAACCTGACCCGCGAAGTATCGTTCCTAACCTTAACTCGCTCGATGGCGCATTCGGTAGTGATTGCCCCATGCGCCATGAGTTGTGGGTTTGAATTACACCCAGGAAAAACATTCGTGTAATTAATACTTGTGTTTGTTCTATGTCTGGGTGTTATTATCCAATTTTTAAGTATGTATTTGTAATACCAATATTCATTCTGATATCCGTAACGCAAGTACGTAAGCTACTTACCCCGGAGTCAGATCAATGTATGTGATGTAGTCTGATATTTATTTATTATCCTAACCCGAATTACACTAAAGGTAGATTTTCCCTATCCACCTTAGAATAAAAATTAAATAATTTGTCTAATCAGAGTTAGTCTACTGAAAATATTACATTGTTTTGGGCTTGCAAAAGTTAAAGGATTTTTTTTTTTAATGTTTTTGGGCAACACTTGGTTTTATTTATTTTTTAGTTATTGTACAATAGTATGAATACTTATTAAGTATACATTATTTTTATCTAATTACTGCATAGCATTTTATTTTATTTTATTTTAGCCCCGTTGGTGGTTCTGACTTGACGTCGGACACAGAGTATACGGGTTCGATCTCAGAGCGAAACAAAAGTTGATGATGAAACAGGTACATGACTCGAGCTGGGTTGTTGTGTTACTTTTGCTCAGTTAGTTTTCTAAAATACAGTGCATAAGCTACTTACTTTGAAATTCGATCAATGTATGTGACGTCTGATATTTATATATATTGTTTATGGAAACAATTATAAACGCACAATTATCTTCCAGAGCACCATCTTAAAACAAATTGCGAAATGAAATGTTTAATTTAGTATAAGACTTTCCCTGTGCGATAAGAAATGTTACATTCATTACTTATTATTAACATATTATAATTGGCAAATAAATTACCAGCAAGCCTAAATGTTATTTCGCACTTATTATGACTACAAAAATTTGGATTAGAAATTAAGCACTGAAATAACTGGAAGGCTCTTTTATCCTGAAATAAAATATTCTCGCGAGATTCACAATAGAGTTTTTGTGCAAAATATCAGATTTAATACGAGAGGAATCGCGGAAAAGGTAAATTTATCGAGTAATGTCTTTATAATGGCGCATCCACACAAGCCCGGCGACGCGGCCATCGGTCAGGCCGGCGGCTCACGCGCGACGCTGCCGCTTTGACTCTGCCTACTCCTTCGGGGATTACGAACGTGATGATAGGTATCTATAAATGTTCATTTTTGTTCACATAATTTGTAACTGAGGTACACGTATTAATACATACAATTAATCCCGCACTTATGAGGCTTAGTGGTGAAGCATTATTAAATTTGACTTGCTCATTGGCGCATTCGGTAGTGACCCTGCCCCATACGCTAAGAGTTGTGAGTTCGATCCCCACGCAGGACAAATATTATATTATTATATAATTTGTGTGATGAATACTTGTGTTTGTTCTGTGTTTGGGTGTTAATATCCAATATTTAAGTATGTATTTATAACATCACTGTTTATTCTGATATTCGGAACACAAGTGCTTCAGCTTATTCGGAACACAAGTGCTTCAGCTACTAAGCTCGGAGTTAGATCAATGTATGTGATGTTGTTTGATATTTATTTATTATTTATCTAATACTACGCAATATTTTTTTATATTTTTGCATGGAAGGCAGATGGCTGAATAAATATAAAAAAAAAACGTATAAATGTATAACGCTGTGCCTTTATGCCTCTGAGTACTGAAACTTATTGTTCAGAGACTTAAAGTATGTAAATAAGTAAAGTGAAATGACACAATTTGTTTCTCACTCAAAGTTGAGCTTCACTGTTTCGTAGTTAAGTCATCTCCATTAGTTCCAGTACTCAGAGTTTTATGCTGTTGCCACATTTGACAATATTTTTTTTGTTTACCTAGCAATAGTGTGGTACCTATCTACATTTTAGTTTTTTTTTCCGAAAAAAACTGTTTTTATACAACTTCACACATTATTAAGGAGTTAATTTAATAGAATTTAAGGATAAAAAGGATAAAGGTAACTTAAGAGTAAAATAGGATAAATTAAATAATACATTGTTATCAACTTGAATTATATTTATTTGACTGAGTATAAATCTCTTACTTAAAAAAGGTTTTATGAAAGATACAATACCATTCTTATCGATAATAATCATGAGCGTACGCAAGGGGACGCTTGGTTACCGAGCCACAGTAGTTTCCCCGAACAACCCTTGGTGCCTAACTTGTCTATAACTTGTAACTTGTAGTTAACACTGAAATGGCTGGCATGAATTAAACTGCGCTATTTAAAGCACCCCTAGTTGTACGGCCCTTAATTTTTAAAGTAACTTTCAATTTCATGCAGAGTCTTATCTTTAGTCTCAGGCAGATATCTAAACAAAACAATCAAGCAGACACACACGGAGACTCCGTAGAACAAAAACATGCCGTGCAAGTCAAAATACTTCATTATGTAAGGAGTGTTTTTTAGCAGTACCAATTGAATTAATACAAAAGTACACGCGACTATTACTGTGGCCTGACTTTTGTATTCCAGAGGGATTAGCTCGCCAAACAAAGAAGTGGCCAAAATAATTGGCCCTAAACTAATTGATATGGAGAACCCAATCAGTAACGCTACAGAAACGTACTTGTTCTCACTCAAATATAACAGATGAACGAGATACAAATACAGAGAAAGAGCGAGCAAGAAGAGCACTGTGAGCGATCCGAAAGTGAACAGCAGGAATCGTCTCTTACATATTTTGGAGAGGAAACAGCCAATATACATTGCAATTACTGACACACCATCCAGAATCAGCATGGTCCTATACGCCGTGGCTTCTGATGATGTTATTTGCTTAATAATATCTATAGCGTATAACGTCACTACCTGTTTCCCAGACAATTGGTAGATGACCATCATCAAAGCAGACAGGATCATTGGATAGTAAAATTCTTTCTTAACGAAGAACCCGAACGTGTTACTAAAAGATTTTTTCTTTGTTACTTTACAGCCTTCAACATTATCTTCTATCAACAGTTCCAGTTCTGTCTCAGTACGCTTATCGTAACCTTTCAACCACCTGTGAGCTTTCCTGCACTCATCAAATCTACCTTTTCTGGCTAACCATATAGGGCTTTCAGGCCAGAAAAACGAAGTTAGCGAATAAAAAGCACATAAGAAGAGCAGAATTGAAACATATTTCCAGTGGGTGTATGTGCCTATGGCGTTGGCTGCCCATATACCCCAGAATATTGTTGCTGATTTTATGGTTAATAGTAAACCCCGATTTTCAGGAGCAGTGTATTCTACGATGGCTACAATCGTCACAGTGAGACTACCGGCATGAGTCAAGCCTTGCAGGATTTCTGAAATGAGCAGGTGTACTGGTGTGACGCTCAGGTAGTACGCTGTGGCTACAATCACTTGGTTAAGGGCCACGATGATGAAAGTCTTCTTTCTACCAATGTAGCTCATCAGGTACCCGAGGATGAAGCACCATGGGATAGAAGCGTAACTATAAGCGGATGCTGTAAGATAGACAAATTATTTATTTAAACATGTCTTTCGTGTGCTGTTCGAATTTGATTATTTAATTGGTGCGACTGCTAATAACTGTAGAGTCGGCGTAAAACAAAAGCACTTCACTTTAGGACTATATCTTTCTCTCTCATTTCTACCGCCCGTCTCTCTCACACACACAAGGCAGTAAATTTTTTTTTGTGTAATTTGGTTAATCAATGTTTATATATCTACCTATCTTTTATCGTCGTTCGGCAGTAAAACACTCGGAAGTCGCATTTGCTTATTTTTATTTTAAACTAGCTGTGCCAGCGGTGTCACCCGCGTTTATGGTTAATATTATAAAGACTATTTCCGTCATACATGATTTCTATGTAACTTTAACCATTAAGGCTGCACACACACAAAAATGGAGTAACTTCTCCTGTTTTCCCAACATTTCCCTTCACTACTCTGCTCCTATTGATTGTAGCGTGATGAAAGGTATACTATAACCTGCTCAGGAGTATAAAGAATAAATTGTACCAAGTTTCGTTAAAATCCGTCGAGTAGTTTTTGTTTCTATAAGAAACATACAGACAGACAGACAGACAAAAATTTTACTGATTGCATTTTTGGCATCAGTATCGATCACTAATTACCCCCTGATAGTTATTTTGAAAATATATTTCATGTACAGAATTGACCTCTCTACAGATTTATTATAAGTATAGATTTGCTTTGGTGTGTCAATTCAGACTTATTTATATACAGCCACAAGATATTCTAATTGTTACGATTATTTGATTACAATATTTTTTATAAAAATAACAATAAACAGTAGGTAATATCCCGAACATACATTTTTTTAGGAGGCAGCTTTTTTTTCTTTCTGTTAAATTTTGTCAAAAGCATTTACGAGGTTTTCACTGCCGAACGACGTTATAAATTACTTTTTTTTAAAGTATAAACAAATAGTTAAAGGGGCTTGCTGCTCTTTTAACTCTGCCTTCCCCTTCGGGGATTGCGGGCGTAATGTTATTAAATGAAATTCTGCATTTATTTTAACTTACTACTGTTTATGGTTCCAATAACGAATACAAAAATTGGCCATCGCAATTTAAAATAATATTTGTTGAAAATAATATTTGTCCCATGTTGGTCTGGGACTTGAAAAAAATGTGCCAACTGTGCTTGTTCCTAGCATGTCGTAATGGAAACTTATGGTGTATGGGGTTTTGGATATGTAATTGTGTAGGCGACTAGCTAGCCACTTGTCACTACTTTTTAACAATTTTCCAGGCTTGTTTTGTTTTTGACTAAATGTGGTTAAAAGGGCCTGCTGACACTATGACTCTACCTTCCCCTTCGGGGATTAAGGGCGTGATTTTTTGTATGCATGTTATGCATGTATGTTATTGAAAATGACTTATGTAGATAAAAGGACCATAAAAAGGATCTTACACAGCCAGGAGACCATTTCGACGGAGACAGCTGCCGTGGAGTTGGCCTCTCTCCGCACCTGCGGAATGAATACGGTGGACGTGCCTAAGCACACCCCACACGCAAAGTAGGGGGTCCATATTGCGCTGGCCACAAACACCTGTCAAAATAACATATATATTTATAGTGATATTTATTAATTTATTTATAAATAAGAGGCAGATATTTGGTCCGGGGGGGGGGGGGGGGGGCAATACTACCTTTACTACCTTGGCACACTACTATTGGGTTGGTGGTATGACATAACTAAAGGTAACATAACATATGCCTGGAGTCTCTTGACTCTTGTTTGGCGGTTTTTCGCCGACGTGGCTTGGAAAGCACGTTAAGCCGTTGGTCTTGCACCTGGCTTCTCCAGTCATGTCGGAGACGTCTCACTGGACTATCAGAGTGAAGGAACAGCCTGTATCTTGTACCTGTGTTTACCCAGGCACTTAAGCTCTATATTATCTCCTACATAGTTGGCTTATCTTCGTTGAGATTGGCCGCAGGGATCGAAATCGGTTAAGATTATTACTTTGAAAATGCACTATCCTTCTTCCTTCATTGATCTCCGTCAGTCCCAAAGTCTAATTTAATTAAATGCACATAGATAAACAAAATTTATTTTCGAATTCAAGAGTCTATTTAAAAATTATAGGCATAAATGCCGTAAGTATGCGCTCGTCATTTGAATTCTCAAAAATACCCCAATTTAAGGTCTTACTTCATAATATAGCCATCCAGACTGTCAGTGAGGTTCACACTTGACACTTGGATAAGATTTTATTTTGTTAGAAGTACTAAATAAATCATGTTGAAATAACCGTTTTAAATTATTTGTCAATTTAGTAAAATATTACTTAGTAGTTAATGAATGAAAAAATGTTTATGTTCGGCCACGGACTAGTAACAAGAAGGACTCCGCGCCACTAACTAAACATTGAAGTTCCTCAGGTGCTCCACCTTGACACGGAATTTACGTCACTCGTTGACATAATAAGTGCTCCAAATGACAGATATCCGATATCTAGTATCCATAAATATCTCAGTCACACATGCATAAACGTGGCTTCACGCTCGCTATAGTATGATAGCGTGGAGTCCTTCTTTTTTTACAAGTCCGTGTGTTCGGCACATCTTTTTCAGTTTAAATGTACGCGTAGGTATCTCTACATATTTATGAAAAAAATCATTGCGGTGAGAGAATCAATTCCATTATGCAAGTTACGGATGTTACGAATTTCGACTCCGATCCCAAATAGGTACATAGTTGAAGTGCTGATTCTATATTATTAGAAGTCACACTTGGATATTATTCTCCTAACCGATATCGGTCACGGCGGCCAATCTCAACCAGGATTAGCCAACTGCGCAGGAGATATTATAGTGCACTAGTGTGTGCGTAAAGTGGGAAGATTGATCTGCTTTTGGAGGGAGGTGGGCTGGCTGGAATAACCGGTTACCACGGCTCACGTACAATGGTCCACTCTAGGGACTAAGTGCGGAAACCATCCCGGTTAACATAGTGTGTGCGTAAACACAGGTGCACTCTCTATTCCTTCACTCTCATATTCTGATGAGCAGCAAATCGACATAACTGGAGAGACTGAGAGGTCAGGCGCAGGACCAACGGCTTAACGAGCACGGGGGTGATTAAACCGCCAATTTCCTGACGGACTGGTACTAAGTAATTTCAATATTGACATATGTACTCAACCACAAATTGTTGGTCAACGTCAATTCAAGATGCGCCCCTTACTCCACTACAGGAGAAGTCTTACCTGTCTCCAGAAGAACTTTCCTGATGATCCTTTGATTCTTCCACTGCTCTCGTCTTCTGCTTTTGTTGAAACTTCTGCGTATTCATGGTACGACATACTTTTGCTTTGCCTCTGAAAAAGCGACGAAATATAGAATTATTATAACTACAATTAGGTAACTATCTTTGAGCCGCATGTTGGTCTGAGACTCAAGAATGTGGCAACTGTGTTCCTTGCCTAGGATGTCGTAAGTGGCGCAGAGACTTGTGCACTATAATATATCTTGCATTGGCTAATCCTCGTTTAAATTAGCGGCTTGATCGAAATCGGCTATGAGTATATCACGGACTAGTAAAAAAAGAAGGACTCCGCGCCACTAACTAGACATTGAAGCTCCTCAGGTGCTCCACCTGACACGCAACTTACGTCACACATTGACATAATAAGTGCTCCAAATGACAGATATCATATATCTATAAGTATCTTACTCACACATTCATATACGTAAACGTGGCTTCACCCTATAGTATGACAGCGTGGAGTCCTTCTTTTTTTACTGGTCCGTGGAGTAAGTATACATAGATATATACTTTTTAGATTGGACAGGACTCACTATAAAGTTCTTTTCACGAACACATCAGCTCTAGGTGAGAAGAGCATTCGCTCTAAACGCCACGGACAAAGAATGTCGAAATGAAAACGAAACACAAAAGAAACTATTATTATGTAGATTAACATATTGTTGTGTACCGGTGAATCGTCTTAACATATTAATATACATTCCTCAGCAATATTTTACGTCCGTTCGTCCGTTTGTTTAAAAAAAATATATTAATTCCACGTTTCACATTCGTTATTTTGTAGAACAAATAAAAAACACAAAAAGAAGGACTCCGTGCAGTCACACTAGCGTGAAGTCACCCTTATGCCTTTGTGAGTGAGATATTTTGAGCGCATTTGGTGCGCTTATGTCAATGTGTGACGGATTTATGTCAAGTTTGAGCTCCGCAGATGCCTTTTAAACGTCTAGTTAGTGGCGCGGAGTCCTTTTTTTTACATTAGTCCGTGACAAAAAAGGTCGAAGATAGAGAGCGATTTATCTTAATTTATAAAAATTACGCGTCACGTTGTTTGTCCGCGATGGACTCCGAAACTACTTCACCGATTGTAATCAAATTTGCACACCGTGTGCAGTTAGATCCAACTTGAAAGATAGGATAGGTCACATCTTAATTTATTTAACCCGATTGTGTCATTGACTGTTAGGCGGAACGAAGTTCGCCGGGTCAGCTAGTATTATTTAAAAATTTATTTTCCATTTATGATGTACCTACCTACGTCCAAAAATTTCGTTTTCCTAGATGTACCTGGAACACAAAAAGCTTGCGGAACACTGCCTTAGAGTAATGACTTAAATAAATAGGTATAAGTAGGTAAGATAATTTCGCATAAACTAAAATCCTACAAATATTATAAACGCAATAGTTTGTGAGGAT
The DNA here is from genome assembly GCA_951394215.1 of Glyphodes perspectalis. Classification (NCBI taxonomy): domain Eukaryota; kingdom Metazoa; phylum Arthropoda; class Insecta; order Lepidoptera; family Crambidae; genus Glyphodes; species Glyphodes perspectalis. The sequence continues at coordinate 2,738,871 of OX596228.1, forward strand.
GTATGGATGTTTGTTACTCTTTCACGCAAAAACTACTGGATTTTTATAAAAACATACACAAACATAACATCACGCCCATAATCCCCGAAGGGGTAGGCAGAGTTAATGGGGCAGCAGGCCCCTTTAACCACATTCAGCCAAAAACAAAACTGGGCTGGGTTAAATGGAAAATTGTGTATAAGTAGTGACAAGTGGCTAACAAGTGGATTTTAATAAACTAATTAACTAACTAAACTTCACGCCAATTCCCTAGCGGGGTAGGCAGAGAGAACCGAACGCCATATGGCACGATCCTTACATACCTCACTCGCCTCTTCAACATTCATAATCCTTTTCATACAAGCTCTACGGTTTTTATGACTCCTAACATCACCTTCTGTTAATACACGACCAATCTGGTCGTGGTAGGTGAGCCTGGGCCTTCCGCGGCACCTACATCCTTCCACTTTCGCATTGTATATCTGTTTAGTCAATCTTTCGTCATCCATTCTTTCCACATGTCCGAACCACAGGAGAATGCCTCTTCTTACCTTGACTCCTCCTCTTGATTTTAACAATAATATAGCTTATACATCAGAATAACACAGGCTATAATTTATAAAGAACGGGAACTAGCGGGCGAAACCGCGGGGCGCTGCTAGTTAATGATAAACTAAAGTGATGATGTGCCAAGGCCGGCTCTGAACAGACATCTAATTACACGCGGGTGGAGCCGCAGGAAATACCTACCTAATATTACCTGAATTTAAATAGTCTTATACCTAGAAGGTCAGATGAGGTAAGAATCAGTCTGCGTAGAGCAGGGTTTCTCTAACTTATGGCTCCACGTACCCCTTTTAAAGCCTCCAGAGGAGGTACCCTGGACCCCTGAAGGAAGGGTAAAAAAGTGTGACGTGCAAAAGAATTTGTTACAAATCTGCTTGCAGAAATAAATCATTTCATTTCATTTAACCTGACCCGCGAAGTATCGTTCCTAACCTTAACTCGCTCGATGGCGCATTCGGTAGTGATTGCCCCATGCGCCATGAGTTGTGGGTTTGAATTACACCCAGGAAAAACATTCGTGTAATTAATACTTGTGTTTGTTCTATGTCTGGGTGTTATTATCCAATTTTTAAGTATGTATTTGTAATACCAATATTCATTCTGATATCCGTAACGCAAGTACGTACTTGCGTAAGCTACTTACCCCGGAGTCAGATCAATGTATGTGATGTAGTCTGATATTTATTTATTATACTAACCCGAATTACACTAAAGGTAGATTTTCCCTATCCACCTTAGAATAAAAATTAAATAATTTGTCTAATCAGAGTTAGTCTACTGAAAATATTACATTGTTTTGGGCTTGCAAAAGTTAAAGGATTTTTTTTTTAATGTTTTTGGGCAACACTTGGTTTTATTTATTTTTTAGTTATTGTACAATAGTATGAATACTTATTAAGTATACATTATTTTTATCTAATTACTGCATAGCATTTTATTTTATTTTATTTTAGCCCCGTTGGTGGTTCTGACTTGACGTCGGACACAGAGTATACGGGTTCGATCTCAGAGCGAAACAAAAGTTGATGATGAAACAGGTACATGACTCGAGCTGGGTTGTTGTGTTACTTTTGCTGAGTTTGTTTTCTAAAATACAGTGCACAACCCAAGTAACACACAAGCATGATAACAGTACTAATGCGACTCATAACACAGTTAATAGTTACGTAACATTTGTGTTACAGTTAAAGAAATAGCTAAATTCTGACTAACGTTGTATTACGGCTATTATAATTTTTTAAGCTTAGTAAAATTTGTACAATTTCGGCTTCTTTCTTAAGGCTTAGTAATAACTTTTATTCTCAATATTACACAAACGTTTCTAAGCTTACAGAGTTTCACATAGCTTTAATTTGCATAACAGTAAGCTAAAAGATAACAAGCTGAATAAACGTAATGTACAATACTATTATACAAACATTATTAAGCTTATTGCTGTTAAAAATGCTATATTCTGTATAAAGTACCCTCAGCAACTAGATGCTGAATAATAGTGTTAAAATTCGGTTTTAAAATGCTTGGATCTGAATAACAGCTTTACTATTATTTTGAAATCTTATAAGGTTCTTTATTTTGCGAATTATTCAGCTGCTGATAAAAAGTATTTTCTGGGTTCTAATTAAGCTTATATTGTTATAAAAGAAATGTAGACATAGTTTATAACTCTCTTACACATACTTTTATTCTTATACCGAAACTAGCAGTTTTAAAGTTAGTTAAACAGTATTTACACAGAAGAATGCTGAATATTGCTTTATTTGTAGATATTTATTAAACGTTAGTTGTTGTATTTTGGGCGTAGGCAGCATAGTGTTTAGTAAACTTTAATAAAAATGGAAGAAATGCTGTGGAAATCTAAAAGGAGAACTGGGGGGATTCGTCGAAAGTGTTTGCGGGAGTACGAGAAATTATTAAAAGCGTATAAAGAGACAGCAAATACGAATATACGAATTAGTGTTATGGAAGAAAGCGGTCAAGCTAACCTTAACAGTCAAGTGCGATCGTACGTAGAAGAGTGTTCCGTACCCGCAATTTCATATACAGACTGTGTGGGTGACGATGATTACACATTTAGTGGAGATGAATCAGATGAGAATATTAAAGAATTAAAAAATTCGCGCGGTCCGAATCATTTTATTCTAGCGTTTTGTATTTGTAGTACATTCAATGCGGTAATATAAATCTACCTATTGTTGTGTCCGAGGTTTTAAATTTGTATAGTATACTCAAATTATTTGTTATTAAGATATTATTAATATATTTAAATAAAAAACTATTGTATACCTACCTATATTGTCATCTCAATGTCGAAAACGGCTCCAAGAATTTTCATAAAATTTAGTATGTAAGGGGTTTCGGGGGCAATTAATCTATCTAGCTAGGTTTAATTTAGTTTTAGGTTTCCGTTTACGAAGGTATAATATCCGTTTAGTTTTCAGACGGTGAAAAATTGCTACATTATCTTTAGAATAGATGGGGAACCAGAACAAACCTCGTTTTCCCTTTTTAGCATTTTAATAAGGTATGCAGTACATACGAGTAGTTAACTCAAGCTAGACTTAGGTACGTAAGTTGAAAAAAAAAAACATGATTACTACAGCTTTTTTTCTAGATAAAACAAAACAAAAAAATATTTTACACCCTTTTTACGTTAGATTGGTATACCTAAATAGCTTTAATTCATTTGCTTAATTCGTTTTTTTTTAATTTAAGTGAAATGATTGCATTATATAATTAAGTTAAATAATAAAGTTCGATCGATCACCTTATCTTTTTTCCACGAAATTCTAGTTTTTGATTGTTCTGTTTTGAACCCTAATAAGCTGTTTAATAAAACATGTGAACAAATACTCAACTGTTATTCAGAAATTATTTCGCCATACCGCGTTTTGCCAAATAAAAGCTTAGTAATATGACGAGTCAAAACTATTATTCAGCAGCAGCTCGGTAAAACAGCTCCGTGAGTACTTAGCTAATAATCAGATTTATAGGAATCGCCATTATAACCTCAAAAACAATATTTTTGGAATTGTTTTTGCTATCATATGCTGTGTTTTATTAATTCAGATACAAATTCGAGTATTATACATAAACTAATTATTGCTTTTAAAACACTGAAATAAGGAATTACGCTAATAGTTTTTTTTTGCCCTATTTCTGTCTTGTACATTAACTTATTTCTATCATTAAACTTCGATATTGAAGCGGCGCGTAAAACCAATAGTTACAGGACATACGTTATTGACGACAAAATTACTTGCGCAATATTATTTCACTTGTGTAATAGCTAAAACTCGTATATTTAAAAATTACTTACTAATTCCAAGCATTCATTCCGTCCACATTAATATCTTAATAAATATCAATGATGTCAACAATTCCTTGAAGGAAACACACATTTTATTTGAATTAGTGTGGTACAAATGTGCTTATAGCCGAGTAGTTTTTGAATATCACAGCCACAAATATTTATCTGAATAAACATGATAAAACATCTGTGAATAAGTAACGACTGCCGTTTTCCAAACGTTATTAAGCTATGTGGACAATTACATTGCTACTACTCAGATTTTATGTTGCTATTATTCAAATTAAAGCATTTAAAAGTGTGCCCAATTTGCTTGAATAAGAGCTGAGTACGCGTTTACTCAGACATTAATCAACAGCTTTTTAAGCTTATCGCTCTCGGGTTTGCTGTTACTAAGACCTTATACTGCTATCTGTGTTACTTGGGAAGCTACTTACTTTGAAATTCGATCAATGTATGTGACGTCTGATATTTATATATATATATATTGTTTATGGAAACAATTATAAACGCACAATTATCTTCCAGAGCACCATCTTAAAACAAATTGCGAAATGAAATGTTTTATTTAGTATAAGACTTTCCCTGTGGGATAAGAAATGTTACATTCATTACTTATTATTAACATATTATAATTGGCAAATAAATTACCAGCAAGCCTAAATGGTATTTCGCACTTATTATGACTACAAAAATTTGGATTAGAAATTAAGCACTGAAATAGATTATACCTATGCTGAAATAACTGAAAGGCTCTTTTATCCTGAAATAAAATATTCTCGCGAGATTCACAATAGAGTTTCTGTGCAAAATATCAGATTTAATACGAGAGGAATCGCGGAAAAGGTAAATTTATCGAGTAATGCCTTCATAATGGCGCATCCACACAAGCCCGGCGACGCGGCCATCGGTCAGGCCGGCGGCTCACGCGCGACGCTGCCGCTTTGACTCTGCCTACTCCTTCGGGGATTACGAACGTGATGATAGGTATCTATAAACGTTCATTTTTGTTCACTTAATTTGTAACTGAGGTACACGTATTAATACATACAATTAATCCCGCACTTATGAGGCTTAGTGGTGAAGCATTATTAAATTTGACTTGCTCATTGGCGCATTCGGTAGTGACCCTGCCCCATACGCTAAGAGTTGTGAGTTCGATCCCCACGCAGGACTAATATTATATATAATTTGTGTGATGAATACTTGTGTTTGTTCTGTGTTTGGGTGTTAATATCCAATATTTAAGTATCTGTCGGCAGGACAGCGACGTCATTGTACACCGGTGTAGCAAAACACCACGTGCACCGATCACGTGCACCGATCACGCCACCGAGCGCTCCCCACCGCCCGCTCTACTCAACTTGTTTTGCAACGGGTATAAAAGGACCGCGCAGCGACGGAGCGGGCAGTCTTGGCTCTGGCGTTGCTCGGTGCACTGGTTGTACTAAGCTAGCTTATCCTAGACGCTCTCGGATAATTAATTTAAAATTAATTATTATCGTTAATTGTAAAAGTGTCCTGTGGCAATTTATAATTAATAAAACAATATTCACTTGTGGTAAAACCCTAGGTATTTACCACAAGAGATAATTGGGTATTGGGATTATTAAGGGGTATTAGGGATTTAGTTCTGGATAGTAATTGTAATCCTAATTTAGACATTCAAAAGCTTGATTTATCCTGAGATCCCTGACTTCTTATTCAGTATGCCCGACCTACTTCCTACATCAGAAGTGGGATCGGATCCACTCCCACTCCCTAATGTCTTGGCACAACTAGGGTTGCCATCCGTCTGGGTTTCCCCGGATTTGTCCTAGTTTAGAGGGCATCCGATGAGCGTCTGGGCGGGGCTTCATTATTAGTCCGGGTTTAAAAATGTAAAGTCTTGGGCCACCCAGACACAATCACTGTGCCCGCACGCCGCAATCAACCGACTAACCGACCCGCTAAATTCATAATTTTCAACAGTATTTTATTACACTATGTTTAAAAAAATCTGTTGACATGTCCGGGTTTTGGGCTCTAAAATCCGGGGTTTTTACGCGTCTTGTCCTGGTTGCCAAATTTTGGAGATGGCAACCCTAGGCGCAACCACCAATGTCATTCTTCGCTGGAATGGAAGCCAATCATCTTCCATACCGACGGTGTTGGCGCCTTTTGATCCCGATGTCCCCGAGTCTGATATCACCAACTGGTGCGCGTTACGCGAAATTATCATAGAAAAAAAAAAAGAGGAAATAGAAGGTGTTGACCTTATTATTACTCTAACTCACTCCCTTAAGGGGCGTGCTGCTACCTGCCTTACAGAAGTACAAACTGACAGAATTTCTTAACCCAAGTAAAATACCTCGCGTACGATTTTAATTGATTCTGAAAATGCCATACCTGTTTATTCTGAATCTACAATTGTAGTAACACAAGCTGATGTCCATAGACTTGATGATAGTCATTTAAGATGTGTCTTGTAATTATCATTGTAGGGCTTAGCCGGTCCAATGATAATAGTTAAAAAAAAAAAAGAAAAGAAAAAAAAAACAGCAAGAAAAAAAAAAAGAAAAAAAAAAGAAAAAAAAAGATAAAAAAAGAAAAGAAAAAAAAAACAAAAAAAAAGAGCAAAATAAAAAGAAAAAAAAAAAAGTAAGGTTTTGAAGGGCATAAGCCGGACCAAAACTGATTAGTGTTGCAGGGTTCAAAGGAACCGGTCCAATGCTATTTGCCTGAAGGGTCGATGAGACCGGACCAGAGCTGTATTTGTCTGAAGGGTCGATAAGACCGGACCAGAGCTGTATTTGTCTGAAGGGTCGATAAGACCGGACCAGAGCTGTATTTGTCTGAAGGGTCGATAAGACCGGACCAGAGCTGTATTTGTCTCAAGGGTCGATAAGACCGGACCAGAGCTGTATTTGTCTGAAGGGTCGATAAGACCGGACCAGAGCTGTATTTGTCTGAAGGGTCATTGAAGACCAGACTAGAGCATATCGATGTGTAAAGATTGGTAATTTTTTTTTTTGTCAGGATGATCGAGCGATGCTTTTAGTTCTAGAACTACAGCGAGGTTGCTGCGTACGAGGACGTCCGCATGTCAGCATGGCCGTGTCGGCAGGACAGCGACGTCATTGTACACCGGTGTAGCAAAACACCACGTGCACCGATCACGTGCACCGATCACGCCACCGAGCGCTCCCCACCGCCCGCTCTACTCAACTTGTTTTGCAACGGGTATAAAAAGACCGCGCAGCGACGGAGCGGGCAGTCTTGGCTCTGGCGTTGCTCGGTGCACTGGTTGTACTAAGCTAGCTTATCCTAGACGCTCTCGGATAATTAATTTAAAATTAATTATTATCGTTAATTGTAAAAGTGTCCTGTGGCAATTTATAATTAATAAAACAATATTCACTTGTGGTAAAACCCTAGGTATTTACCACAAGAGATAATTGGGTATTGGGATTATTAAGGGGTATTAGGGATTTAGTTCTGGATAGTAATTGTAATCCTAATTTAGACATTCAAAAGCTTGATTTATCCTGAGATCCCTGACTTCTTATTCAGTATGCCCGACCTACTTCCTACATATCTATGTATTTATAACATCACTGTTTATTCTGATATTCGGAACACAAGTGCTTCAGCTACTAAGCTCGGAGTTAGATCAATGTATGTGATGTTGTTTGATATTTATTTATTATTTATCTAATACTACGCAATATTTTTTTATATTTTTGCATGGAAGGCAGATGGCTGAATACTAAGATAGAAAAAACGTATTAATGTATAACGCTGTGCTTTTATGCCTCTGAGTACTGAAACTTATTGTTCAGAGACTTAAAGTATGAAAATAAGTAAAGTGAAATGACTCTACACAAAGGCGCCATATTTGTTTCTCACTCAAAATTGGGCTTCACTGTTTCGTAGTTAAGTCTCCATTAGTTCCAGTACTGAGTTTTATGCTGTTGCCACATTTGACAATATTTTTTTTGTTTACCTAGCAATAGTGTGGTACCTATCTAAATTTTTTTTCCTAAAAAAACTATTTTTATACAACTTCACACATTATTAAGGAGTTAATTTAATAGAATTTAAGGATATAAAGAATAAAGGTATCTTAGGAGTAGAATAGGATAAATTAAATAATACATTGTTATCAACTTGAATTATATTTATTTGACTGAGTATAAATCTTTTACTTAAAAAAGGTTTTATGAAAGATACAATACCATTCTTATCGATAATAATCATGAGCGTACGCAAGGGGACGCTTGGTTACCGAGCCACAGTAGTTTCCCCGAACAACCCTTGGTGCCTAACTTGTCTATAACTTGTAACTTGTGGTCAACACTGAAATGGCTGGCATGAATTAAACTGCGCTATTTAAAGCACCCCTAGTTGTACGGCCCTTAATTTTTAAAGTAACTTTCAATTTCTTGCAGAGTCTTATCTTTAGTCTCAGGCAGATATCTAAATAAAACAATCAAGCAGACACACACGGAGACTCCGTAGAACAAAAACATGCCGTGCAAGTCAAAATACTTCATTATGTAAGGAGTGTTTTTTAACAGTACCGATTGAATTAATACAAAAGTACACGCGACTATTACTGTGGCCTGACTTTTGTATTCCAGAGGGATTAGCTCGCCAAACAAAGAAGTGGCCAAAATAATTGGCCCTAAACTAATTGATATGGAGAACCCAATCAGTAACGCTACAGAAACGTACTTGTTCTCACTCAAATATAACAGATGAACGAGATACAAATACAGAGAAAGAGCGAGCAAGAAGAGCACTGTGAGCGATCCGAAAGTGAACAGCAGGAATCGTCTCTTACATATTTTGGAGAGGAAACAGCCAATATACATTGCAATTACTGACACACCATCCAGAATCAGCATGGTCCTATACGCCGTGGCTTCTGATGATGTTATTTGCTTAATAATATCTATAGCGTATAACGTCACTACCTGTTTCCCAGACAATTGGTAGATGACCATCATCAAAGCAGACAGGATCATTGGATAGTAAAATTCTTTCTTAACGAAGAACCCGAACGTGTTACTAAAAGATTTTTCTTCAACATTATCTTCTATCAACAGTTCCAGTTCTGTCTCAGTACGCTTATCGTAACCTTTCAACCACCTGTGAGCTTTCCTGCACTCATCAAATCTACCTTTTCTGGCTAACCACATAGGGCTTTCAGGCCAGAAAAACGAAGTTAGCGAATAAAAAGCACATAAGAAGAGCAAAATTGAAACATATTTCCAGTGGGTGTATGTGCCTATGGCGTTGGCTGCCCATATACCCCAGAATATTGTTGCTGATTTTATGGTTAATAGTAAACCCCGATTTTCAGGAGCAGTGTATTCTACGATGGCTACAATCGACACAGTGAGGCTACCGGCATGAGTCAAGCCTTGCAGGATTTCTGAAATGAGCAGGTGTACTGGTGTGACGCTCAGGTAGTACGCTGTGGCTACGACCACCTGGTTAAGGGCCACGATGATGAAAGTCTTCTTTCTACCAATGTAGCTCATCAGGTACCCGAGGATGAAGCACCATGGGATAGAAGCGTAACTATAAGCGGATGCTGTAAGATAGACAAATTATTTATTTAAACATGTCTTTCGTGTGCTGTTCGAATTTGATTATTTAATTGGTGCGACTGCTAATAACTGTAGAGTCGGCGTAAAACAAAAGCACTTCCCTTTAGGACTATATCTTTCTCTCTCATTTCTACCGCCCGTCTCTCACACACACACAAGGCAGTAAATTTTTTTTTTGTGTAATTTGGTTAATCAATGTTTATATATCTACCTATCTTTTATCGTCGTTCGGCAGTAAAACACTCGGAAGTCGCATTTGCTTATTTTTATTTTAAACTAGCTGTGCCAGCGGTGTCACCCGCGTTTATTGTTAATATTATAAAGACTATTTCCGTCATACATGATTTCTATGTAACTTTAACCATTAAGGCTGCACACGCGACGGAAGCTTAAAAATAGAGTAACTTCTCCCGTTTTCCCAACATTTCCCTTCACTACTCTGCTCCTATTGATTGTAGCGTGATGAAAGGTATACTATAACCTGCCCAGGAGTATAAAGAATAAATTGTACCAAGTTTCGTTAAAATCCGTCGAGTAGTTTTTGTTTCTATAAGAAACATACAGACAGACAGACAGACAAAAATTTTACTGATTGCATTTTTGGCATCAGTATCGATCACTAATCACCCCCTGATAGTTATTTCGAAAATATATTTCATGTACAGAATTGACCTCTCTACAGATTTATTATAAGTTTAGATTTGCTTTGGTATGTCAATTCAGACTTATTTATATACAGCCACAAGATATTCTAATTGTTACGATTATTTGATTACAATATTTTTTATAAAAATAACAATAAACAGTAGGTAATATCCCGAACATACATTTTTTTAGGAGGCAGCTTTTTTTTCTTTCTGTTAAATTTTGTCAAAAGCATTTACGAGGTTTTCACTGCCGAACGAGGTTATAAATTACTTTTTTTTTAAGTATAAACAAATAGTTAAAGGGGCTTGCTGCTCTTTTAACTCTGCCTTCCCCTTCGGGGATTGCGGGCGTAATGTTATTAAATGAAATTCTGCATTTATTTTAACTTACTACTGTTTATGGTTCCAATAACGAATACAAAAATTGGCCATCGCAATTTAAAATAATATTTGTTGAAAATAATATTTGTCCCATGTTGGTCTGGGACTTGAAAAAAATGTGCCAACTGTGCTTGTTCCTAGCATGTCGTAATGGAAACTTATGGTGTATGGGGTTTTGGATATGTAATTGTGTAGGCGACTAGCTAGCCACTTGTCACTACTTTTTAACAATTTTCCAGGCTTGTTTTGTTTTTGACTAAATGTGGTTAAAAGGGCCTGCTGACACTATGACTCTACCTTCCCCTTCGGGGATTAAGGGCGTGATTTTTTGTATGCATGTTATGCATGTATGTTATTGAAAATGACTTATGTAGATAAAAGGACCATAAAAAGGATCTTACACAGCCAGGAGACCATTTCGACGGAGACAGCTGCCGTGGAGTTGGCCTCTCTGCGCACCTGCGGAATGAATACGGTGGACGTGCCTAAGCACACCCCACACGCAAAGTAGGGGGTCCATATTGCGCTGGCCACAAACACCTGTTAAAATAACATATATATTTATAGTGATATTTATTAATTTATTTATAAATAAGAGGCAGATATTTGGTCCGTGGGGGGGGGGGGGGGGGGCAATACTACCTTTACTACCTTGGCACACTACTATTGGGTTGGTGGTATGACATAACTAAAGGTAACATAACATATGCCTGGAGTCTCTTGACTCTTGTTTGGCGGTTTTTCGCCGACGTGGCTTGGAAAGCACGTTAAGCCGTTGGTCTTGCGCCTGGCTTCTCCAGTCATGTCGGAGACGTCTCACTGGACTATCAGAGTGAAGGAGCAGCCTGTATCTTGTACCTGTGTTTACCCAAGCACTTGGGCTCTATATTATATCCTACATAGTTGGTTTATCTTCGTTGAGATTGGCCGCAGGGACCGAAATCGGTTAAGAATATTACTTTGAAAATGCACTCGTTGAAATACCTATCCTTCTTCCTTCATTGATCTCCGTCAGTCCCAAAGTCTAATTTAATTAAATGCACATAGATAAACAAAATTTATTTTCGAATTCAAGAGTATTGAAAAAAGAGATTACAATAAAAAATAAAAAAAATTATAGGCATAAATGCCGTAAGTATGCGCTCGTCATTTGAATTCTCAAAAATACCCCAATTTAAGGTCTTACTTCATAATATAGCCATCCAGACTGTCAGTGAGGTTCACACTTAACACTTGGATAAGATTTTATTTTGATAGAAGTACTGAACAAATCATGTTGAAATAACCGTTTTAAATTATTTGTCAATTTAGTAAAATATTACTTAGTAGTTAATGAATGAAAAAATGTTTATGTTCGCCCACGGACTAGTAACAAGAAGGACTCCGCGCCACTAACTAAACATTGAAGTTCCTCAGGTGCTCCACCTTGACACGGAATTTACGTCACTCGTTGACATAATAAGTGCTCCAAATGACAGATATCCGATATCTAGTATCCATAAATATCTCAGTCACACATGCATAAACGTGGCTTCACGCTCGCTATAGTATGATAGCGTGGAGTCCTTCTTTTTTTACAAGTCCGTGTGTTCGGCACATCTTTTTCAGTTGAAATGTACGCGTAGGTATCTCTACATATTTATGAAAAAATCATTGCGGTGAGAGAATCAATTCCATTATGCAAGTTACGGATGTTACGAATTTCGACTCCGATCCCAAATAGGTACATAGTTGAAGTGCTGATTCTATATTATTAGAAGTCACACTTGGATATTATTCTCCTAACCGATATCGGTCACGGCGGCCAATCTCAACCAGGATTAGCCAACTGCGCAGGAGATATTATAGTGCACTAGTGTGTGCGTAAAGTGGGAAGATTGATCTGCTTTTGGAGGGAGGTGGGCTGGCTGGAATAACCGGTAACCACGGCTCACGTACAATGGTCCACTCTAGGGACTAAGTGCGGAAACCATCCCGGTTAACATAGTGTGTGCGTAAACACAGGTGCACTCTCTATTCCTTCACTCTCATATTCTGATGAGCAGCAAATCGACATAACTGGAGAGACTGAGAGGTCAGGCGCAGGACCAACGGCTTAACGAGCACGGGGGTGATTAAACCGCCAATTTCCTGACGGACTGGTACTAAGTAATTTCAATATTGACATATGTACTCAACCACAAATTGTTGGTCAACGTCAATTCAAGATGCGCCCCTTACTCCACTACAGGAGAAGTCTTACCTGTCTCCAGAAGAACTTTCCTGATGATCCTTTGATTCTTCCACTGCTCTCGTCTTCTGCTTTTGTTGAAACTTCTGCGTATTCATGGTACGGCATACTTTTGCTTTGCCTCTGAAAAAGCGACGAAATATAGAATTATTATAACTACAATTAGGTAACTATCTTTGAGCCGCATGTTGGTCTGAGACTCAAGAATGTGGCAACTGTGTTCCTTGCCTAGGATGTCGTAAGTGGCGCAGAGACTTGTGCACTATAATATATCTTGCATTGGCTAATCCTCGTTTAAATTAGCGGCTTGATCGAAATCGGCTATGAGTATATCATGGACTAGTAAAAAAAGAAGGACTCCGCGCCACTAACTAGACATTGAAGCTCCTCAGGTGCTCCACCTGACACGCAACTTACGTCACACATTGACATAATAAGTGCTCCAAATGACAGATATCATATATCTATAAGTATCTTACTCACACATTCATATACGTAAACGTGGCTTCACCCTATAGTATGACAGCGTGGAGTCCTTCTTTTTTTACTGGTCCGTGGAGTAAGTATACATAGATATATACTTTTTAGATTGGACAGGACTCACTATAAAGTTCTTTTCACGAACACATCAGCTCTAGGTGAGAAGAGCATTCGCTCTAAACGCCACGGACAAAGAATGTCGAAATGAAAACGAAACACAAAAGAAACTATTATTATGTAGATTAACATATTGTTGTGTACCGGTGAATCGTCTTAACATATTAATATACATTCCTCAGCAATATTTTACGTCCGTTCGTCCGTTTGTTTAAAAAAAATATATTAATTCCACGTTTCACATTCGTTATTTTGTAGAACAAATAAAAAACACAAAAAGAAGGACTCCGTGCAGTCACACTAGCGTGAAGTCACCCTTATGCCTTTGTGAGTGAGATATTTTGAGCGCATTTGGTGCGCTTATGTCAATGTGTGACGGATTTATGTCAAGTTTGAGCTCCGCAGATGCCTTTTAAACGTCTAGTTAGTGGCGCGGAGTCCTTTTTTTTACATTAGTCCGTGACAAAAAAGGTCGAAGATAGAGAGCGATTTATCTTAATTTATATAAATTACGCGTCACGTTGTTTGTCCGCGATGGACTCCGAAACTACTTCACCGATTGTAATCAAATTTGCACACCGTGTGCAGTTAGATCCAACTTGAAAGATAGGATAGGTCACATCTTAATTTATTTAACCCGATTGTGTCATTGACTGTTAGGCGGAACGAAGTTCGCCGGGTCAGCTAGTATTATTTAAAAAATTATTTTCCATTTATGATGTACCTACCTACGTCCAAAAATTTCGTTTTCCTAGATGTACCTGGAACACAAAAAGCTTGCGGAACACTGCCTTAGAGTAATGACTTAAATAAATAGGTATAAGTAGGTAAGATAATTTCGCATAAACTAAAATCCTACAAATATTATAAACGCAATAGTTTGTGAGGATGTATGGATGTTTGTTACTCGTTCACGCAAAAACTACTGGATTTTTATAAAAACATACACAAACATAACATCACGCCCATAATCCTCGAAGGGGTAGGCAGAGTCAATGGGGCAGCAGGCCCCTTTAACCACATTCAGCCAAAAATAAAACTGGGCTGGGTTAAATGGAAAATTGTGTATAAGTAGTGACAAGTGGCTAACAAGTGGATTTTAATAAACTAACTAACTAACTAAACTTCACGCCACTTCCCTAGCGGGGTAGGCAGAGAGAACCGAACGCCATATGGCACGATCCTTACACAGCTCACTCGCCTCTTCAACATTCATAATCCTTTTCATACATCAGAATAACACATAGGCTATAATTTATAAAGAGCGGGAACTAGCGGGCGAAACCGCGGGGTGCTGCTAGTTAATGATAAACTAAAGTGATGATGTGCCAAGGCCGGCTCTGAACACACAGATCTAATTACACGCGGGTGGAGCCGCAGGAAATACCTACCTAATATTACCTTATTTTAAATAGTCTTATACCTAGAAGGTCAGATGAGGTAAGAATCAGTCTGCGTAGAGCAGGGTTTCTCTAACTTATGGCTCCACGTACCCCTTTTAAAGCCTCCAGAGGAGGTACCCTGGACCCCTGAAGGAAGGGTAAAAAAGTGTGACGTGCAAAATAATTTGTTACAAATCTGCTTGCAGAAATAAATCATTTCATTTCATTTAACCTGACCCGCGAAGTATCGTTCCTAACCTTAACTCGCTCGATGGCGCATTCGGTAGTGATTGCCCCATGCGCCATGAGTTGTGGGTTTGAATGACACCCAGGAAAAACATTCGTGTAATTAATACTTGTGTTTGTTCTATGTCTGGGTGTTATTATCCAATTTTTAAGTATGTATTTGTAATACCAATATTCATTCTGATATCCGTAACGCAAGTACGTAAGCTACTTACCCCGGAGTCAGATCAATGTATGTGATGTAGTCTGATATTTATTTATTATCCTAACCCGAATTACACTAAAGGTAGATTTTCCCTATCCACCTTAGAATAAAAATTAAATAATTTGTCTAATCAGAGTTAGTCTACTGAAAATATTACATTGTTTTGGGCTTGCAAAAGTTAAAGGATTTTTTTTTTAATGTTTTTGGGCAACACTTGGTTTTATTTATTTTTTAGTTATTGTACAATAGTATGAATACTTATTAAGTATACATTATTTTTATCTAATTACTGCATAGCATTTTATTTTATTTTATTTTAGCCCCGTTGGTGGTTCTGACTTGACGTCGGACACAGAGTATATGGGTTCGATCTCAGAGCGAAACAAAAGTTGATGATGAAACAGGTACATGACTCGAGCTGGGTTGTTGTGTTACTTTTGCTCAGTTAGTTTTCTAAAATACAGTGCATAAGCTACTTACTTTGAAATTCGATCAATGTATGTGACGTCTGATATTTATATATATATATTGTTTATGGAAACAATTATAAACGCACAATTATCTTCCAGAGCACCATCTTAAAACAAATTGCGAAATGAAATGTTTAATTTAGTATAAGACTTTCCCTGTGCGATAAGAAATGTTCCATTCATTACTTATTATTAACATATTATAATTGGCAAATAAATTACCAGCAAGCCTAAATGTTATTTCGCACTTATTATGACTACAGAAATTTGGATTAGAAATTAAGCACTGAAATAGATTATACCTATGCTGAAATAACTGGAAGGCTCTTTTATCCTGAAATAAAATATTCTCGCGAGATTCACAATAGAGTTTCTGTGCAAAATATCAGATTTAATACGAGAGGAATCGCGGAAAAGGTAAATTTATCGAGTAATGTCTTCATAATGGCGCATCCACACAAGCCCGGCGACGCGGCCATCGGTCAGGCCGGCGGCTCACGCGCGACGCTGCCGCTTTGACTCTGCCTACTCCTTCGGGGATTACGAACGTGATGATAGGTATCGATAAATGTTCATTTTTGTTCACTTAATTTGTAACTGAGGTACACGTATTAATACATACAATTAATCCCGCACTTATGAGGCTTAGTGGTGAAGCATTATTAAATTTGACTTGCTCATTGGCGCATTCGGTAGTGACCCTGCCCCATACGCTAAGAGTTGTGAGTTCGATCCCCACGCAGGACTAATATTATATATAATTTGTGTGATGAATACTTGTGTTTGTTCTGTGTTTGGGTGTTAATATCCAATATTTAAGTATCTATGTATTTATAACATCACTGTTTATTCTGATATTCGGAACACAAGTGCTTCAGCTACTAAGCTCGGAGTTAAATCAATGTATGTGATGTTGTTTGATATTTATTTATTATTTATCTAATACTACGTAAGTTTTTTTTAAATTTTTGCATGGAAGGCAGATGGCTGAATAATTATATAAAAAAAACGTATAAATGTATAACGCTGTGCCTTTATGCCTCTGAGTACTGAAACTTATTGTTCAGAGACTTAAAGTATGTAAATAAGTAAAGTGAAATGACACTATACAAAGGCGCCATATTTGTTTCTTACTCAAAATTGAGCTTCACTGTTTCGTAGTTAAGTCATCTCCATTAGTTCCAGTACTCAGAGTTTTATGCTGTTGCCACATTTGACAATATTTTTTTTGTTTACATAGCAATAGTGTGGTACCTATCTACATTTTAGTTATTTTTTCCGAAAAAAACTGTTTTTATACAACTTCACACATTATTAAGTAGTTAATTTAATAGAATTTAAGAATATAAATAATAAAGGTAACTTAAGAGTAGAATAGGATAAATTAAATAATACATTGTTATCAATTTATATTTATTTGACTGAGTATAAATCTCTTACTTAAAAAAGGTTTTATGAAAGATACAATACCATTCTTATCGATAATACCTAATCATGAGCGTATGCAAGGGGACGCTTGGTTACCGAGCCACAGTAGATTCCCCGAACAACCCTTGGTGCCTAACTTGTCTATAACTTGTAACTTGTGGTCAACACTGAAATGGCTGGCATGAATTAAACTGCGCTATTTAAAGCACCCCTAGTTGTACGGCCCTTAATTTTTAAAGTAACTTTCAATTTCTTGCAGAGTCTTATCTTTAGTCTCAGGCAGATATCTAAATAAAACAATCAAGCAGACACACACGGAGACTCCGTAGAACAAAAACATGCCGTGCAAGTCAAAATACTTCATTATGTAAGGAGTGTTTTTTAACAGTACCGATTGAATTAATACAAAAGTACACGCGACTATTACTGTGGCCTGACTTTTGTATTCCAGAGGGATTAGCTCGCCAAACAAAGAAGTGGCCAAAATAATTGGCCCTAAACTAATTGATATGGAGAACCCAATCAGTAACGCTACAGAAACGTACTTGTTCTCACTCAAATATAACAGATGAACGAGATACAAATACAGAGAAAGAGCGAGCAAGAAGAGTGCTGTGAGCGATCCGAAAGTGAACAGCAGGAATCGTCTCTTACATATTTTGGAGAGGAAACAGCCAATATACATTGCAATTACTGATACACCGTCCAGAATCAGCATGGTCCTATACGCCGTGGCTTCTGATGATGTTATTTGCTTAATAATATCTATAGCGTATAACGTCACCACCTGCTTCCCAGACAAATGGTAGATGACCATCATCAGAGCAGACAAAAACATTGGATAGTAAAATTGCTTCTCTAAGAAAAATGCAAATGTGTTCCTGATAGTTATATGCTTTTTAATTTTACTATCTTCCATACAATCATCAATAATTAAGTCTAGTTCCGTCTCAGAACGCTCATTATAACCCTTCAACCATCTATGAGATTTCCTACACTCTTCATACCTTCCCTGCTTGGCCAACCACACAGGGCTTTCAGGCCACACCAACGAAGTTAGCGAATAAAAAGCGTTCAAGAACTGCAGTATTGCAATGTACTTCCAGTGGGTGTATGTGCCTATGGCGTTGGCTGCCCATATACCCCAGAACATGGTCGCCGATTTGATAGTAAGCAATAATCCCCGATTTTCAGGTGATGTGTATTCTACAATAGCGACAATGGTAACTGTCAAACCACCCGCATGGGTCAAGCCTTGCAAGACTTCTGTAATCAGCAGGTGTACTGGTGTGACGCTCAGGTAGTAAGCTGTGGCCACGACGACTTGGTTGAGGGCCACGATGATGAAAGTCCTCTTCCTGCCGATGTAGCTCATCAGGTACGCCAGGAAGAAGCACCACGGGATAGAAGCGTACGCATAAGCGGATGCTGGAAGAGAAATAATTTATTATTTACTTACATTATGATTGCCACATATACTCGTAAATGTAAGTTGAGTTAAATGGAAATGAATTCTAACTTGGATCTATTCAATGAAAAACTCCATAATAAACCAGTAGAAATTAGTCGCCTTTTACTACATGTTTGGCAAGAAACACAATTTAACGCTTTTTTGGGTCCATACCAACATGGAATGTTGGTATCTAGATTAAAAAAACTTATCTATGTCTTATCATATAACTGCCATTCGTTATTCATAAGTATACTGCTCACTTAAAAAAACTATCAGTGTAATAAATTTTTCTGCAGTAAAGATCTAGTTAAAAATATGTGGATAAGAAAAAAAATGGTTTTGCTTAAAAGTATGCGCAGAAACAAGTAAGTTAGGTTAAAAAGTGGTTAAACTAAAAAGTAGTGTTAGGTAAAAGAACTGGCGATAAAAAACTGTTATTTTACTTTCATTCTATTTCATCTAACATTTTATTTAACTTTGTGATACCTATATAATTATGTAGATCTATTTACATGGTAGCTATCTCTTTGCCCGAGACTGTCTTAAAGTTTGTTCACCAAATATTTCAATAGATGTCGTTGTTGCTATATAAGTTTTTATTTCGAATAATAGTAGTGACGTCAATGAAGATGCGATTTTGATTATTATTTTTATATTGAAGGTTATATTAATACTTTTCCCGGGATTAGTCGGAATCCGCTTGACCATCATTCAGAATTTAGCGAGTCTGCCAATTTCATTGAAGCGACTACCTATCGTCGTTTTCAACAGATATGGAAGAAGAGGACTTTCGAGTAAATGGCTTTATTGACTCGGCTATAGATGTCTGAGCTACAGCGCTACATCGCAGTATTTTACGTTTTCGTCAAAATTAGCTTCTCCCCAAATATAAGGGAGAATAATAAATATTTTGAAATATTTATTATTCTTATATCTTCGTTCGTTTTTCGGTCCCATATTGGTCTGGGACTTAAAAAGAATGTGTCAACTGTGTTTCTTGCTTATCATGCCGTAAAAGGCGACTAATGGTATATATGTCGCAGTCATCTGGTTGAATCTGCTATTTGATTGAATGACTTACGCGTTCATTGAATGACGACATTTAATTGAATGACTAAAGGATAACACGCCAAGTTGTTTAATGTAATGTTCAACGTCTTGACTGAACGTCATATCGTTAAAACTGCTATTTTTTGTTACAAAAGTAGAAAGACACACCGGTTTTCATTAAATTATATGTCCTCATTCAATGAACGCGCTAGTCATTCAATCAAATAGCAGATTCAACCAGATGACTGCGACATATATATGGAGTTTTGAGTATGTGATTTTGTTGGCGATAAGCTAGCTACTTACTTGTCAATACTTTTGCATAATAATTTTCCATCTAACTCAGCCCAGTTCTATTTTTGGCTGAATGTGGTTAAAGGGGCCTGCTTCCCCTTTGTCTCTGCCTACTCCTACGAAGATTATGGGCGTTATGTTAGTTGATAAGGACAGCATATCCTATCTCTTTCTCTCAAATAAGAAGATTTATTTTCCCGATCATCTACTGCTGAACATAGGTTACCTACAGACGAGCCAGTTGGTCGAGCGGTCAGAGACCCTGACCACGAAACCAAGGGTAGCGGGTTCGAATTCCGCTAGAGGCAAAGTTTTAAGTGATGAGCATGGACATTTGTACTCGAGTCATGGATTTTTGTAAACGTGTTTAAATTTTTCATTACCTACCTCTTTTTTTCTGTAAGGTCAATAAATGTTTTTTTCTTTCTTTTCTTCTTTCTTTCCTTTCTTCCTCCTGTCAGTTCTTTTTCCTTCGTTCCTTCCTTCCGCCCTTCTTCCTTTCTTTCTTTCTTCTTTCTTTCTTTAGGAGCGCCACCGGACGTCTTAGGCTTAATCCTATTGAAAACCCAAATAAGATACTCACCTAACCAGGAAACCATTTCGACAGAGACGGCTGCAGTGGAATTAGCCTCGCGCCTCACTTGGGGCACAAATACTGTTGGTGTTCCGAGACAAAGCCCGATCGCAAAGAAGGGGGTCCATATGGCGCTGGATACAAACACCTGTTGAAACATGAGCTATTAGCCTTTGCTGTAGATACAGTAGCGTTGTTTTTTACCTGGCCCGTTGGTCGAGTGGTCAGATACCCAAGCTACGAAAGGGTCACGGGTTCAAATCCCGCTAGGGCCAAATATCTCGAGTGATGAACATGGATATTTGTACTCGAGTCATGGATGTTTATAAACGTATTTAAGTATGTCTATACGATCATTTAGTATCCATAAGCACAAGCTTATTAAGCTTAGTTTGGGATTAATTGGGGTGTCAGTCAGAAGAATTTATTATTTTAATTTATAGTAAGGGTCAAGGGTTTCTTAAGAAGGAAATTTTTTCCTAGCCCAGTGGGAGATAGTAGTAGAGATGTTAAGAACTCGAGTCTTTTGAGTCCTAAATTTTGAGCTCGACTGTCAAATTGCACGACTCGACTCGTTGCAATAAGACTCCCAAGACTAGAGAACTAAAGTCTATATGAGCTCTTCAGCGCAACTTGGAACTCGAGTCTTTTTAAGCGCTCGAGTCGTTTTTACGGGACGAGTCTAGCTCGAGTTCTTTTCCGTTTGGAGTTCCTTTTTAAATCAGGAAATAAAATGTTACTTTTGTGAGATATATTCGTAATCAGAAGCGTATTTTGAAAAAATAAAAGCGTTAATTTTGATGGGAAAAATCATTTTAATCATTATGAAAAATTATTTTAATATTTAAAAAAGAAAATACAATAAATATAATAAGCCGCAGAAGAAAATACAGAAAACAAATAAAATCACAAGCAATCAAAATTGATCTGATGACGCACATATAAGTATGTATACAGGCCAGAATAATTGGCATCTATTAACATTATTAAACCTTAATACGCTCAAGACTTGAGACTCAAGCTTTTTTAAGACTCGAGTTCTATTTAAGACTCGAGCTCTTTTTAAGACTCGAGTTCTATTGTAGCGCTCGAAAGACTGAAGCTCGGTTAGACTCAAGACTCGGAGATTATTTAGTTCACTGAGTCGTGTAAAATTGAGCCGAGTCTAAGAATTAGGACTCAAAAGACTCGAGTTCTTAACATCTCTAGATAGTAGTCTGGTTTTCGCCCCTCCTGTTCATTATAAGTGGACTTTTAATAATAAACATAACATAACATCACGTCCGTAATCCCTGAAGGGGTAGGCAGAGTCAGAGGGGCAGTAAGCCGCTTTAACCACGTTCATTCAGCCAGCAAGTGTGTTAATTTTCACCCATTTTTGTATGGATTTATCGGCTTATGACGTTACTAGTTTGTCTAGTCAAATGACATAATATTAAGCAATTTTCGTAAAATTTTAAATCATTAGGGTTTTATAACATACTATGATACTTTATTTTACGGAATTTATATTTTAAAATTAAATATGAACAGTGTGAACATCCATAATGGTTCTTCAGACTAATGAGTCAATAATTTAGGGAAGTAAGAGTTTCCGAATGAACTAAAATACCATTGTTCTTATTTAAATGTCGCTCTTGAAAATTACAATAACCTGCGCTAGCGAGCGATTAGAGTAAAATTAACCACGAATTAAATACGAGCGTGTTTTCGTAGTAAATTTGTGCTGACTTTTCAGTACCTACCTAATTAAAAATCGTATAGATAGGTAATACTCATTAATATGCTATTTACTACTTATGCCTCAAGGTTCCGAGTAGATTCCAAAGGTTTTACACAAATTTTCACCTACCAGATGGAAAATTGTGAAAAAGTTGTGACAAGTGGCTAGCTTGAAAAATAATGTGCCAACTGTGTTTGTGCAAACTCTTACCTAGCATGTCGTAAGAGGCGACTAATGGTTTACGGGCTTTTGGGTATGTGACTGAGTAGGCGACAGGTTAGCCGCTTGTCGCTGCTTTTTCACAATTTCCTATCTGACCCGGCGTTATTTTTGGCTAATTGTGGTTGAAGGGGCTTGCTGCCTATTCGACTCTGCCTACCCCTTCGGGGATTGTGGGCGTGATGTTATGTACCTATGTATGTATTTTCAAGAGAAAGTATTCTGACCTGTCTTAAGAAGTACTTCGCCGGTAATTCATCAAATTTTCCACTGCTCTCTGTCTCAGTCTTAGTTGTCACTTCTAAATATTCATGGCACTGCATTCTCCAGCCGGTCTCGAGTCACTCTGAATGAGCTAAAATTATATAAAAAAAACAACAAGTTTGTACATACTATTTGATATTTCTAATCTATACTTACTTACCTATAATAAATCTGTAGAGAGGTCAATTCTGTACATGAAATATATTTTCAAAATAACAGGGGGTGATCAATGATAAAGGATACTGATGCCAAAAATGCAATCAGTAAATTTTTTGTCTGCCTGTCTGTCTGTATGTTCCTTATAGAAACAAAAACTACTCGACGGACTTTAACGAAACTTGGTACAATTATTCTTCATACTCCTGGACAGGTTATAGTATACTTTTCATCACGTTATAATCAATAGGAGCAGAGTAGTGAAGGGAAATGTTGGGAAAACGGGAGAAGTTACTCCATTTTTTAAGCTCGCTTCGCGTGTGCAGCCTTAATGGTTGAAGTTACATAGAAATCATGTTTGACGGAAATAGTCTTTATAATATTAACCGTAAACGCGGGTGACACCGCTGGCACAGCTAGTAATAAATAAAATAAATGAATAAAATATTTGTATGTACAAGTATAATTATTTAAGTATTGTATCATCCTTTCTTTATAGCGCAGGTTCCGCCATTGACTGTGCTATAATTATTTTTCCTAATGCTTAGGAATATACACTAGCTCCCAATCGCTTGGTTTTTCACATCTTTATGCGTATTTTCCAATTTTGCGATTACAGTGACAAAATATTCTCACTTGGCTAAGCGGCCTTGAACTTGACCTCGGCGATTATTAATTGCGACAATATCTGCGTCGATTTTTGCTGCGTTCGTTTTTAACTGCACTCAAATTCCAATTGCATTTGTTTCAGCTGAGTTAGCATTTCTTCCATCGTTGGATCGTGACCTTGTTTGCGCTGTCGTCGACTGCTGACACTTCGTTTATGTCTGAATTATTTAATATTTGTTGGCAATCTGGCTCATTTTATCCAAGTCTGACGAATCGGTTGCTGTGTGGCTTGATATTATGTCGTTGACAAGTATAACTTCTTCTTCGCTTAATTTTGGGACGAGTGGTAAATTTGTAGTCTTCGCCCTGTTTGCATCGACTTCTTGTGATGCACACGACTTGCACGGAGTTCCCATGTTGTTGTAGTGTTCGGGATCCAGAATTCCGAAATGCGGAATGTGACGGCGGTGTTGCCAGGGACTTCTTATGATGCACCACTTTAACCATGGTCCCTTGACTTCTTCTTCGCTATTTGTTGTTCTGTCGGGGTCACCACTTTAACCGAGTATAGGACTGGGGTAATTGGGACAAAGATTGGTATAAGTCTCAACTACCCCATTACGTTGGGTTCGCTACCAAATACCACCGCGTATAGGATTGGTGTGGAATGAGACAAGGGTTAATAGATGTCTTGTAGATAACTGAAGATGACTGATTTATTTAACGTTGTATTACAGTTTATATATCACTCTATCTGTTAGTAAATGCTTGATCATGTTATATCTCGTACGTGCGATACGTGCTATATTTTACTACCTGCGGCAATGCGGCACAACATACAAATAAATAATAAATTCCCAAGACTGACACACCAATTCTCTAGTCCCAAAGTAAGCTTATGCTTATGCTATGGATACTAGGTGAACGAATAGACTGTATAACTAACTAACTAACTAAACTTCACGCCACTTCCCTAGCGGGGTAGGCAGAGAGAACCGAACGCCATATGGCACGATCCTTACACACTTCACTCGCCTCTTCAATATTCATAATCCTTTTCATACAAGCTCTACGATTTTTATTTATGACTCCTAACATCACCTTCTTTTAATACACGACCAATCTGGTCGTGGTAGGTGAGCCTGGGCCTTCCGCGGCTCCTACATCCTTCCACATTGTCATTGTATAACTGTATAGTCAATCTTTCGTCATCCATTCTTTCTACATGTCCGAACCATCGGAGCATGCCTCTTCTTACCTTGACTCCGACGCTGTCCTTCAGACCAACTCTCTTTCTTACATCATCATTCCGAACGCAGTCTGTGAGCGATACACCGCAGATGTTCCGCAGCGCACGCATCTCGACCGCGTTTATTCTACTTTTATGCTCTTTCTGCCATACCCAACTCGCGCTTCCATATGTTAGCGTAGGAATCAGCACCGCATTGTGTATGGCTAGCCTGATTTAGTTGCCTAAAAGTTTTCCTAACGCTTCATTCACCATATTCCCTGCATTCACTCTTCTTTCTATATCAGCGGAGTACCTTCCATCTGGGATAGACTGTATACTTAAATACATTTATAAACGTCCATGACTCCAGTACGAATGCCCATATTAATTACACGAAACATTTGCCCCTAGATTCGAACTCGCGACCCTCGGTTTCTTGGCCAGAGTCTCTGACCACTCGACAATTGGGCCAGTCAGTTAACATCTCATAAAATCATCTTCCTAGCGTTATGTCCCGTGCTTAGACGGGGTCCGCTTAGACCATGATCCAGGATTTAGCGAGTCTGGTAATAACATTGAAGCGACTGCCGATCTGACCTTCGTAACCCTAAGATAGGGGAACCAGACAATTTTTGGATCATGGTCATGGTTAACATCTCATAAAATCTAGTAAATAAATTCTAATCTCATCTAGAAAACATCTTAAAACCCTTTTTTTTTAATTTTCTTGGTAATTTCTCTCTGACTACCTTAGCTTTTTATGAATTTTGACTGATAGTCTGAATTATAATAATCAGCCAAATCACTTTTGACTGCAAAAATCAGTCAAAAATGTTTTTAACTAAGAGCATCGGTCAAAACCATAGAATTAGAATTTTTTGACTACGCAAACTAAATCTATGGTCATAATTTATTTTACCTGATTTTTGCAGTTAAAAATGGTTTTGACTGTAACTTAAATAAAATAATGTCTCGCGAAAGGCACCATTTTACCAAGAACTAAATGATTATCCGTAAATGAATTATTCATATTACAAATTAGTAGTTAAATAAATGTTCATGGGGCGGACCTACTGCACCGGTCTAACCGCTCGGAGATTACGGGCGTAATAGGATAAGTAAGTATTTATAGTATGTTAATTTATTCACTTGATTTGTAGCCGAGGTACACGTGTAAGACAATCCAATTAATTCTGCAGGTATGGGCTAAGTTCGAAGCATTATTCACTTATTTTCCCGTGTTTAGACGGGGTCCACTTAGACCATAATCCAGGATTGAGCGAGTCTGGTAATTACATTGAAGCGACTGCCGAACTGACCTTCGTAACCCTTACATAGGGGACCAAGACCAAGGGGACCAGACAATTTTTGGATCACGGTTACAATTCCAAAGTTGTTTAAATTTGCAGGTTTCATCGCGATGTTTTCCTTCACCGTCGATCTAGTGATATAAATACGTACATAGACTTAAAAATCCAGAGGTACGTTCCCGGGTTTGAATCCGCACTTCTCGGTTAAGAGGCGCGTGTCCTTACCATTGAGCTACCACCGCACAAGTTCAAAGCATTATTAAAATACAATTACATGTCATATTTTACTGGTTGCATGGAAAGTAAATCGCTGAATACTTCAATTAAAAAAGGTATTGTACAAATGTCAAAATGCTGTTAATTTTATGCTGTTGCCACATTTGCTCTGAGTACTGAAACCTCCGAGTACCTACTGTAACTAATGGAGATGGCAAAACTACGAAAAAGTGAAGCCCAATTTGAGTGAGAAACAAATATGGCGCCTTTGTGTAGTGTCATTCCACTTTAATTATTAACACACTATATGTCCCTGAACAATTTCTTTAAGACGATGTTTTTGAATGTTACAAGTTAGATTATATATAATAACAAATTTGGAAAGAGCGAGACATCCCCAACACAAGTATTTATTACTTCCTGGGGCGTCTCTAAAGTTGTAATTTAAAATTTGAGAAATAAAGATATTTTCATTTTATTTTATTTTAGATTATGTTATAATCACAAATTTTATAAATATTGTCACAATACGCCACAAATTTCAATGACATTGACAACTTAAATCGAGAAACCAAAATGGTAAGCCGGCTTCACTTAGGTATTTCTATAACCCCCCCCCCCCCCCCCGCCGGGGTCCTCGGTTTGTCGTACCGGGGGGGCTTAGTAGGCCCTGACATGGCAGGGCTGAAGCGAAGAAGGACCCCGAGGTGAGCCGCAACTGCACGACTTGCTACCGGGCAGTTGCGGCGGTCCGGCTGTAGACCCACTGCGGCCGGACCAGGGTTGCCGAGGAAGAGGAGGATCTGAGTGTTGTCGTTGCTCGCCTCCCTATCCTCGGCAACCCGACAGGGGCGCGCTGGGTCGCGTCGTGGTGGGTCGCAGAGGGACGACGGCGACGGCAGGCGACGACAGGGCTAGACCCTTAATCTGGGTCGCCGGGCGGAAGGCGGCCCCTTCGACGAGGCGCTCTCCGCGTGCCCCTCTGGCTTAGCAGAGGGCACAGCGCGAGAGTGGGCCCACGACGCCGGTCACGGGGATGATCGGCGTGAGACAAGCTGGGTGGCCTGGCATGTCTCGACGCGCGCGCGTGCTCGGTGCTGTGTATCCGACGACTGTTGTCTGCACAGCATCGACCACCGCCGCGCGAGGTGGGCCGCGTAGCGCGGCACGCGCATCACCGGAGGAGCTGTCGTATAGTCCCGACAGTGGGGATACAGGCTCCTCCGGGACTGCGCCGCTGGAGGCCACGTTGGGGTTTTAGTCGGTTCGAGTCCGACACACCGCCCTCTGCTTCCCCGAGTAGAGCGTGACGGCTCGTGGGAGTTTCCCCAACTAAAAAAAAAAAAAGGTATTTCTATAACGTCACTTGATGATGTTACCGCAAATAATTAAATCAACCAAGTTGTTGTCTCTTTTTACGTGTAGACTTGTTAAAAAGAGATAATAATAATTGTAATAGGTCACCATCTGCCCATTTTATTCTTGTTTTTTAATATAGCTCGGGCAGGTGCTATAGTCCTTCCCATAGTCTCGGTTACCCAATTCACTAGCACCTCATCATAATAGCCTAGATTCTTTGTTCTTCTACTCCATTCCATAGTCTTGCAATGACCGGGGGTTGTCCTTGGCTGCATTTTATAGTGTATACAGGGATAATGAGTGTACACAATTTGGATTAATAAGCGGCGAGTCACCGTCTGCCAACTTAAAATATTTGTGCGAAAATTTTCGAGGCAGATATCTGGTATCTCACTCCATAGCCAATTTTCATGTTCATAGTAGAACCTCCCTCCAAAGCCCCGGTTTTTAGTTTTCGTTTTTCGCAATAGTCCTCCATCAGCCGGATGTCGCCTTATTGAGTGTATGTTTTATTTTACTACTAGTAAGAGCAACACCCTACCGGTGCTCCATCACACATTTAGATCAAACTCTCAAAAGGCCTCTACATTTTGGACCCATGTCCCATGCCAGCCATAAAAGCCCTGGCTAGTCCCGTGCGTGCGTGTGTGTGTGCGTGTGTGTGTGTGTGTTCTGTAGGGTAAGTATTACTACACTAAGTAAACATTTAAACATTTTAGCCTAATTGAAGCTAAGAAGCCATTCTGTTACTTTTTAATACAGTGCAATCTTGGGAGGTGACAGATAGAGATAATTACGTAAACTTTGTCGTAGTGGTAGTCCCCGAGGAAGTAGTAAATTTTTTGATAAAAGCTAGTGTTCACGGTCCTAATAGACAGATAGTGTTTTATGAATACAATATCGATAATCACGTTTGTATAGCAGATTGTTCTTATTGAACATTAGGTCGTCTCCAAATGTTTCAGTACACAGAAACTGAAACCAATAGGGAGCAGAGCAGAGTAGTGAAGGGAAATTTTGGGAAAACGGGAGGAGTTACTCCATTTTATAAGCTTCCGTCGCGCTTGCAGCCTTAATGGTTTAAGTTACATAGAAATCGTGTTTGACGGAAATAGTCTTTAGAATATTAACCATAAACGCGAGTGACACCGCTGGCACAACTAGTGGTAAAATAATTAAATAACAATATTTATTACCTTTGATTGGGATTTATCACAGAGAAATACTTTGCTAAACTGAATTTAAATATCTTATTTAGAAAATTTTTAGTTGACGAAATATAGTCTACCGTTCTTTACCACAATAGGTACTAATTAATACAACATATTTCATTGTCATTCACCAAATTTGCACTAGTGACTACTATCAATGACGTTTGTATGTTGGGATGCTTGATGCCCACTCACACAAGCTGAATAACTGATAAATCATAAGTTTATTTACTGAGTAAATCTACATGGTAGATGTATAGAAGAGTTGGGTACCCTCTACTGTGCCTAAAAGCTGTTTTATATACTTTAATACACATTGCTGATTAACAGGTGGAGAGTGATTAAAATATTGCGTCTATCTTCATTGTAGCATTCGTAAACACTGTACTCCAGAGTTTAGCTATGTTTCATGCATTTGACTGACTTTAAAGTCTAATGCTTAACTATAGCTGACAGAGCGTGGCTTTGACTTCTTTCATAGCTCTATGTTCAGTTACAAGAGTATCACATAACACAAACGGCTTTATAATTGTGTGATCCTTCACTCCTATATTGCTAATCTTATAAACTAAATAATGAGTGTTATAAAATCCATTATTAAGCATTTATACTTTTTTGCGTCGATGAATATTCTATCGTCTGTATATAATCTTAGTCTACCCCAATTAGACAGGTATAATGAGCGACTTTAATAATATTGTCAGCCTTTAACTGCATAGTGTTTTATTTGAAACGCAAACACCTTTTTAGAAATGGTCGCCATTAAATATAAAATTTTGTAACTTTATTGATGGACTGAAATAGATTATTCACTATCTACTGAAATAGCAAAACCTCAATATATAGATATTGTGTGAATGACATGATTATACATAAAATATTTATATCAAAAACTATTTATGTGCTAAGTATAGGTATCTTTTGATGTAAATTTTTTCTTAAAAACTCTTATTAAGCGACCGCGTAAAAAAACTAAGCAAAATACAAACTTATACACTTTTACAGTAAACTGTTGTGCATATAAGTATGTTTATTACATATATGACATACTTATTTACCGTAACAAATTAAATTATTTATTTCACATCCTAGTTTTAATGGCAGCAATGTATGTTGTCAAATGTGTATGTGTTGTCACATGTATCACAAAACATTTAGAATATAACAGTTACCATCCCCGAACAACCCTCAGTGCCAGCCCTGGCTTTACATAAATAGCAAATTTTGCAAAAAAAAAAGCAATTATACAATTTAATGGAAGGTCTTTAAAGGTGAATATGATAAGACTGTTTTTTTTAGCACCGAATACCAATGGTAGTTACATAATTAACTACTAGTTGATAAAAAAAGGCTTTTTAGATCTTGGTATTTATAAATTATACTAAGGCATTTTCAAATACTTAGTTATGAATGTGTAACCATCTAACTAAACTTTACGCCACTTCTCTAGCGGAGTAAGCAGAGAGTACTTACCGAACACCTTATGACACGGTCCTTACACACCTCAATTGCTTCTTTTTCATGATATTTTTCATACAAAAGAAAGCAAAGTGAATTTTTTTTTGGACGTGAGGAATGCCTTTATCTACGTTAATTAGAGACAGTTAAATTGTTCACATTACCATCGTGACATTCTTATATTAGAAACTAGCTGTGCCAGCGGTGTCACCCACGTTTATGGTCAATATTATAAAGACTATTTCCGTCATACATGGTTTCTATGTAACTTTAACCTTTAAGGCTGCACACGCGACGGAAGCTTAAAAAATGGAGTAACTTCTCACGTTTTCCTAACGTTTCCCTTCACTACTCCGCTCCTATTAATTGTAGCGTGATTAAAAGTATACTATAACCTGCCCAGGAGTATGAAGAATAATTGTACCAAGTTTCGTTAAAATCCGTCGAGTAGTTTTTGTTTCTATAAGGAACATACAGACAGACAGACAAAAATTTTACTGATTGCATTTTTGGCATCATTAGCGATCACTAATCACCCCCTGATAGTTATTTTGAAATTATATTTCATGTACAGAATTGACCTCTCTACAGATTTATTATAGACTAGCAGCGCCCCGCGGTTTCACCCGCGTAATTCTCGTTCCCGTGGGAATATCGGGATAACATATAGCCTATGTTACTTCCGGATAATGTAGCTTTACAATGGTGAAAGAATTTTTGAAATCTGCCAAGTAGTTTCAGAGCCTATTCAATTCATACAAACAAACAAACAAACAAAAAATCAAACCTTTCCTCTTTATAATATTTGTATAGATGTATAGATGTATAGATGTATAGATAATCACAAACTTGCTGTTCCTAATCGTAGACTCCAAAAGAGTGGTAATTCATATAATGGTCTAAGTAGGTATTAAAATGTTTAATAAACTACTACAAAGTATAAAACATTACCCCTAAGCATATAAGTTCCAATTAATTTTTTTTTTTTTTTTAATGAGTAAGGGCTATTACAAGATACAAGATTACCTTAATGACAAGGTTATATGGTTAACTTCGTAATGAAGTGTTAACCTGCAGCGATATCTAGTCTAAGTATGGTACCCTAACGAACAGCCATGAGGTTGGCTGCCATTCGTCAGGCGCTGGCGTAGAATATCGCGATCCCCAATGCTGGCATTTGTTTTGCTAAAGGCTTATGCAGCACGTGCTGATGGTCAAGCATCTCGGGAGACAGGAAACCCCTTCCAAGTGTGGTGCGTACGAAAATTCAGACAGCTGTGTGACCCGTATCCTAACGGACAGGGTATGACAGGAGTTGTCGTTTTATCCAGGAACCATTGAATGCTAGAAGGCTCGCTAGCGCTCACGACCCCAAAGGCCCTTTATGTCGCCTCGACAGTCAGGCGGAGGCGGCGTAAGGGACGTGTGCGGCGGCCGTGTTGTGCGGTGTGGGCCATCACCCACGGCCTCGCGGTACAAAAGGCCTAGCACCTCACATATGGAAATAAATTTTAAAAAGTGGTGGTGGTGTAAAATCCAAAAGTGGACGCCACTGTGATGGTTTTTCTTTTACCTACCAAGGTACATACCTACCTACATTCGAAATGTTTCTCAACTTAAGGATATTCCATTCTTCAGCGCACCAAATTAATGTTAATTAAATAATCGATATTTCTGATAAACTACTAGGAGCTATTTAAAATTAAAACTAATCTATATAAATAAAACAAAGTCGTGTTTGTTACACCACTTATAAGTCGAGAACGGCTAAACCGATTTACGTTGTTTTTGATTTTTTGGATTTGTCTTCGTCCAGAATAACAGAATAACCGTTTTATATGAGAAAATACTTTTGCTTTTATTTTGTTTTATCATAAATTTGACAATGTTTTAATAGTTATTCTGTTATTCCCACTTGTCCCCAACGCTGGGGACAAGTGGGAATTACCCGCGACAATCATTAGAAGGGACTGTCAGATAGACATCTAAAACGCGGTATTCAGACTTAGGTAGATACAATTAGCGAAACCTATTAAAATGTACGATTTGCGAGTTCTACTTAATACTACTTTACTACTTTAACGTAAACACAACACTATATAGCACCACGCCCGTAATCCCCGAAGAGGCAAAGTCAGAGTCAATAGGCAGAGTCAAAGAGACAGCAAGTCCTCTTAACCATTCGGCCAAAAAATAAGCTGAGTTAGATGGAAAATTGTGAAAATATTGTTACAATTATCTAGCGTAAGCTAGCCAATTGTCACAACATTTTACACAATAATAATAAAACTAATTATCTAACTTAACATTAAACTTACCGTGAATTACCTTTAATTTGCGTTTTAGTCTTAACTTCCAAAATTATTTTCTATTATTACGAGGTGTAGTTTGTTACACGCAAATTCTTTCAGAGCACAGGTCGTCTCGATGTAAACTGCGAATTTTGACTTAATTATTGCTTATTTAAACCTCACACATCATTGTCAATTAACTTATTCATTGCTATTGCATATAATATTGTTATCGGATCACCGCGCATAAATTTAGCATTTAATTTAAATATAAAAAAATGCAGTAGCTCATGGTTCCCAACATGGGTGCCCAGCCAAAAGACTCGCCAGCGATTACGCGAACTTCGCTACCGCTCGTATCGCGCACAAACTTGTTTACTAAGAACTCGTAGTGCGGAACTCAGAGTTAGTTCCCGATTTGTCCACCCGAATAAGTATGTGGCGCGGTACGAGCGTTAGCGAAGTTCGATATGGAATCGCTGGCGCGCATTCGGCTAAGCACCCTGGACTATCTGCGTACGCTCATGGCACCCAATATTTATTATATTGACGTATGTTTGTTCTGATATTTTGTTTTCTGTTGGCGAAAGTCCCACTCTCGCCATTACCCTCGGGAAACAGGAGGCGGTGTCTTGGACTCGGACCTACTAAAACCCCCATATGGCTTCTGCGGAGCCGGTATCCCCGTAGTCAGGACGCTTTTCTACATGGTTAAAGACTAAACG
The DNA here is from genome assembly GCA_951394215.1 of Glyphodes perspectalis. Classification (NCBI taxonomy): domain Eukaryota; kingdom Metazoa; phylum Arthropoda; class Insecta; order Lepidoptera; family Crambidae; genus Glyphodes; species Glyphodes perspectalis. Next base: position 2,772,050 of record OX596228.1, read on the forward strand.
TAACTAGGTGCCACCATTTGAGAAACACTGTTAGAAAACAATTTGAATCGATTAAGGAAAACTTAAACTCCTTGTTTTAGCATAACGTTTTATACAGTGTAGATACCTACCTGTCTATTCTTAAAGTACATTATACTTAGTGCCGGCTTCAGGGGTACACAAATGGGGCGGTCTCCCCGGGCACCGATGTCATGTGGCGGGTAAAGGCGACCTTGTTGTCTGATCAATAGGTATAAATATCGGCAGGACAAGTCAACGCAGGCATGCCACAGAATTGGAGGTTATCTGTGGCTGATGCTGATGGATGTTAACAATGTTCAGTAGATAAGAGCGCCTTAAAACCCAGCCCAAGATGTGTCTAAACGCCTGCCCTTGCCTTGGCTTTGAACAAGCAATTAAATTAGTGTTTTTACCATGGAACCACCAGTAGTAGTCGTTGTATACGATACTACTATAAACTTATAGGTGGTAAGGTAAAACACCCAATGTTCGACAAGGCACCATTGTCCGACATTAAAAAAGTTTACAAAAGAAAATAACAGTAGTTTTTAATTTCTGAACGCATTTGAAGTATAAACAATGGACGAAGATTATCCAGTTGTCATTGCGGATGATGTTTCATACATTCGGCCATTATGTACAAAAAGGAGTAATGACATGTTTCGACCGGGTCCATATCTCCAACGAAACTCAGTTTTATTAGTGACATCGCTAAGGAGGTGAATAAGATTTATTGCCCATAACTTTTGATTGTTTTGCTTTATCGAAAATGTTAAGTTATTTATACAAATAAGATAGACATTCACAACCTTTTATTAATTTCATTAGAAGTTTGAGGTTATATTAAAATGCCAAAACACGCCTGTCGGTAATTGGCATTGAGCTATTATTACTACGTATAGTTGTTGCCGATCGGCAACAACGCACGGCGCACAAAACTTGTTCGCTGCGTCGGTTCCATACGCTAGTGATAATAGTTCAATGATAATTGGAGATTTTTTTTTTGTTTTTCCAATCTTCGTCAAATGTCGAAACGTTTTTTATTTTATTTTGTGCACTTTATTATATTATTAAGCTAGGCTTGTTCAGCACTTTAAATTTATAGGTCTTTCATTTAAGTATTCAAACTGCTTCTAATGATTGACAGCCGTGTCGATGATTGGATATCCTATACGTTCCAATGGCCGACAGCCGTTGTGTCGATGATTGGATATTCTATACGGTAGTCTACATGTTCCAGTCACCGACATTTTTTGCAGGCATGGCGCCTAAAAAGAATTACACCTCTTCAAATGGCACAGGCGGTAGAAGCAGTCAGAGGAAATTGCCACTGCTGTACAAAAGTTTGGTGTACCCAGAATTACATTACATGATAAGATTTCCGGTAAAACTCCAGTTGAATGTTCCATGGGCCCTAAAACATATTTGTCAACAGCAGAAGAGGCTATTTTAGAAAAATGGGTACTTGAAATTTCTGAAAAACACATTCCTGTTACTAAAGATAAGTTACTAGATAGCGTACAACGTATCATAATTAATCAGAATAAAACAACCCCATTTACTGATAATAGACCGTGCAAGAAATGGTACACCCTTTTACTCAATTGACATCCTGTATTTTCTCAGAGAACGGCTCAAAATTTGGTTTGAAGAAATGGAATGCATTAAAACAGCCGGCAAGAATATTTAACACAGACGAAAGCACCTTTTATTTGTCGCCTAAGGCCGGTAAAGTTCTTGCCAAAAAACGGTGACAAACATATCTACCAATCCTGTGGAGATGAAAAAGATAATTTAACAGTATTAATTACTGGAAATGTCGCTGGACAATTGGAACCACTTTGGTAGTACATATTTGCAACCTAAATAACAAAAGTGTGCTTAAAAGTAGACATAATAAATAAGAAATTAAACTATTTTATAATATAGAGGATTTAAAAAGAAGCATTACTAAATTATTAGGTACTTAAATTACCTACGCATTACATGCGAACATGCTCCTGTTTGTTTATTTAGCTGATTAAAATGATTAAAAGACTGAATAAGACTTTTTTTTTGGGAATGGTGTTTGGGGTTAGGTCGATATTTGGATGACGATAAATAGAAATGTTGATTACTAGATCACGATTATTGGAACATGTCGATTACTGAGTGTCGATAAAAAAACATCTATCTTGTTTTTTTTCCTAAGGTATAAGTATTATACTTCTTTTTACTTTAAATAATATAGAATGAACTCTAAAATTTTACCCAGTGCATTAAAGAATCGTGTATTATCATAAAGAGACCAGATATTTAAAAAATGCTCGAATCTTGACGTTAGTGTCGATAATTGGGTGTTTTACCTTAGTGATATGAACTTGTTTAGATAATAATATTGTATTGAACTAACCTGAAGCAATACATACATACGTAACATCACGCCCATAATCCCTGAAGAGCCATTAAGCCGGGTTGCGTTCGATGGAAAATTGTGAAAAAGCAGTGACCCAAAACCCGATATACCATTAGTCGCCTTTCACGACATGCTAGGCAAGAATCACAGTTGGCGTATTCTTTTTAAGTCCCAGACCAACATGGGACAGTGGGCTGGGTTGGATGGAAAGCTGTGAAAAAGCAGTGACAAGCGGCTAACCTGTCGCCTGCACAATCACACACCCAAATAATATAATTAAAAATTTAAATGTTTATTTTTCCAAAAATGTGGTTCACAACAAAATAAACTGTTACAGCACACTTGACTCCATACTAGGATTCCCTGTGTCGTAGAGAACAGTCTTCCCATTTGGTTTCAAAATAGGTGCGCGTGCGAGCGTGTGGGTGCGTGTGTGTTTGTGTGTGTGTGTGTGTGTGTGTGTGTGTGTGTGTGTGTGTGTGTGTGTATGTGTGTGTGTATATGGGCGTGCTGGTGCGTGTATGAGTTGCATTAAGTACAAAAAAGTATCAGTTAAAAAAAATATCGTCATGAATTTCAACTTAATTTCGTTATATGGATTTTTCCTTAAGTTTTTTTCCTTACAAACCTTTGGACCAATGAAAATGTAAGGCATGTAAAAAAATATTATCTATCCATATAATACTTTAAAAAAATAATAATTTTATGTTGTGTCAAATCAACCGGACCCATAGATTTAAAAATTCTAAATCTATGACCGGACCACGGAAAGAAAGGGGGTTGCAACCCCCCTTTTCGCATGATGTTTGTACGGCGATTAGAAGCTGTATTGAAACAGTATGAAACTGATGCCGTACAAAATCAAATGACCAAATTTACCCTGGAAATTGTCAAAAAATAAAAAAAAAATTACCGATTTTGTGGCGCACCATTTTTTACGGCACTGCGCACTTTTATATTATTTTTCATGGATCTATCGATGGGCAAAATGCCGTACAAAAATATATGACCAAAATTTACTAACTGTACCGGCACTTTTGAATTCTCACCAGCACCCAGTTGGACACCTTACAAGTGACGGCATAGTGCTGAATATTATTATTTTATGCTCTTATATCGTCCTATATACGTCACCTGGTGGTTCATATGACCCATCCATTTTGGACATGGGCCAGTAGTCTAAAAGGTAAGTTATTTTAGATAATATAATATTGATTGCAGTAACATTTAAAGTAGTGTTAGAATATTATTACAATCACAAGATCTGTTTTTCTCTATTAATGATTATTTTTCCGTATATTTATTCATTCAATTGTATTATAGCTGGTTTTACAATAAGGATTCTCTCGATATTGCTTTTACTTAGTAACCATTTATGTACCGTAAATCTGTACCTATCTTGATCCAGTCATGTTTAAAATATTGTTGTTAATTTTGTATATTTTAGTGTAAAGGACCCATGTATTGAGACGATCTACGTGCAAGCTATTTTGATTTTTGTGATCTGTATGAGGTACAAGCGTTATATTTGCTTGCTTATGAAAGCGCACAATAGTTGCGGAAATGTATAATTGACGCACTCCGAGAAAATTGCACTCCAAGTATGATTTGTCCATCGGGTATTTCAGGGATTACCGTACGATTACCGCACATTGGGCTCGCTCAAGTTTAAGAGCCGCACCCATTTACTTGTTCTGACCAGGTAAATTTTCGGTCAATAACAAGCCCCAAGTATTTGATGTGATCAACTTCTTGAAGGAATTCACATTGGCAGTTATCATTTTTATTATTGCATACTTAATTAGCTTTAATTTTAGCACTTCCGGGGGTGCAGTTTTATTAGTGGTTCGAAAGGCAACAACTTTAATTTTGTTGGTATAAGCACAAAGCTAGGTATTCTGAAGCCATTCGGTCACTTTAATGAGCCCTTCCTAAGCTAATGAAAAATTAATGCGGTATCATCAGCAAACGTAAAAAAATCGTTTATTTATTTTCATGGTATATAAGTCATTTATGTAAGTCAGGAAGAAAGTAGGACCCAGGACAATGCCCTGTGGAATATCAAATTTAACCTCTGTGTAATTACTGTGATAGTTTTCAATAAGTACCATCTTTTAACGATTAGAGAGATACAAGCGAAACCAATCCAGAGCGATCCCCTGTACCACAAATGAGTATTGGCCGGGAAACCGTATCGAAGGCCTTAGACAAATCCAAAAAGACCCTGATTGATACACTTTTGTTTTTCTTCCATTTTGTTATTGGTAAAGTTAACCATGTCATTAACAGCATCCTCGGTGGATCTGCCAGAGCGGAAGCCGTACTGGTTCCCAGCGAGCAATCCATGTGATTCAAGATACTCAATCTCAAGCTTAGGCAGTCGTGGCCAAGGGCAGCGCTAGATTTAAGAGATCCAATTATATTTAAAATCTCAGTTTCGTCCGTCGAATTCAAAAACAATGATGAAGCTGGGGATGTCAAACGAATAACAATTTTATTTGCTATCTGGGTTTCTGTTAGACCAGTTTTCTCAAGTAGTGAGCTAGCATATTCTTTTTAAGTCCCAGACCAACACGGAACATGGGCTTGGTTGGATGGAAAGCTGTGAAAAAGGAATGACAAGTGGCTAGCTCGTCGCCTACTCAGACACATAGCCAAAAGCCCGTAAACCATTAGTCGCCTTTTACGACATGCTAAGCAAGAACCACAGTTGGCACATTCTTTTTTTTGTCCCAGATCAATATGGGCTAAGTCAAACCAACATGGGACAAAGCAATACTAGTAGCTATTTGCATGGAAAGCAAATGGCTGAATATTATAAAAATAATAATAATAAATATGTATAACTTTGACAAGAACTGAACAAACTTAAAAAGTTAAAATTCAAATGTCAAACAGCTGTCAATCAGATGCTGTCATACTTGTATCTGGGAACTTGTATTTCGGTTTTTAATGAAAAATTCCATTAAAACAGCCAAAATGGGTGCCAAAACCCCCACTAAACATAAGCTCCGGCGACCAACATATAAATGTGACGAGTGCGACAAGAAGTTCTTAACCGTCCAGGCTATGAAGACACACCATTACTGCATTCACAAAATTAAAGTTAAACCCAAAAATAAGGGAAAGTTAGTGAATTTACTTGGTAAACCTGTGAAGCGGGCACCCGTGAAGCACAGAAAGGATGTTGACGTCGAGCCCCAAGTGTCTGACGTGAGGAAAATAGAGTATGAATGTCCAGAGTGTAAACAACGATTTTCAGTCTATTTTTCAGCCTTCAGGCACATACAGAGATACCACTGCGTGAATAACAAAGGAGAAAAAGTGTAAGTCAAAAACAAAATTATAAATTAGAAATAACTAACAATATTTAACAAATATACTTAAATTTGCAATATACTTAAAATGCATTGACATTCGAAATATCTTTGCATGTTGAGCACAATACAATAGGATACTATACATTAAACCTTCCTCTTGAATCCCTCTATCTATTGGGGAAAACCGCATCAACATCCCATGCGTAGTTTAAAGATCTAAGCGAACAGCCACAAGCGGTCACTTTATTTTTTACTATGTAAAGATGAAAATGGAAATATGTAGTACATATAATAAAAGAAAATGTTTTATCTGTTTGTTCTATCTAACTAATTAAAACTAACTAAACTTCACGCCTTCCCTAGCGGGGTAGGCAGAGAGAACCGAACCCCATATGGCACGATCCTTACACACCTGACTCGCCTCTTTGTTCTATCTAACTGTTGAAATAATATAAATGGCAGAAAACTCTTAAGTTTGTTCTGTCTTGGTAAAGTCTGTCTAAGTCAAGGTCGGCCAAACACAGGCCTGTAAAATTTAAAACAATTGGCCCGGTGCTACCTCAGACCTAAAAAAAATGGCCACCTAGAACATCTATTCGCCAGCCTTACATATCATATATAACATCACGTCCATAATCTCCGAAGGGGTAGGCAGTGTCAAAGGGGCAGTCAAAACTGGGCTGGGTTAGATGAAAAATTGTCAAAAAGTAGTGACAAGTGGCTAGGTCGTCACCTACACAATCACATACTCAAAACCTGATATACCACTAGTCGCCTTTTAAAACATGCTATACAAAAACCACAGTTGTCACATTCTTTTCAAGTCCCTGACCAACATGGGACAGTGGGCTGGGTTAGATGGAAAATTGTGAGAAGTAGTGGCAAGTAGCTAGCTCGTTGCCAACACAAGCCAGCCAGTCTTGGTCCCACTCTTATGTTTGTATCTGTTGCAGGACATCAAATTCATCCAGTATAGTAAAGCCCGTACGCGTGGAGACGTGTATCAAGTGCCAAACGCGAGTACGCTCCACGGAGCTGCACTCGTGCCCCAACATGGCTTCGTCAATGATCTCCGGAATGGACACAACTTGCATATGCATGGGGTGCCAGCAGACGTTCCCCACGGTGTTCATGTTTGATCTGCACGTGTCTGGGCTGCATAGTGATGGCGTTGAGGCTTTGTTCTTCCCGAACCTTCATGGTGAGTAAATCAGTTTTATTAGGGAGGTAGCTCAACGTTAAGAACAATTGCCTCATATGTAAGTTGTGCGGGTTCAAACCCTGACATGTACCTCTGGATTTTATACAATTGGCTCGACGGTGAGGGGAAAACATCGTGTTAAAACCTGTACATTCAAATAAATCACAAAAAAATTTTCACAGATGGCGTATTATTACTACGAAACAACTAACCTGTGCTTGTAGCGCCATCTAGTATTATTCCTGACAAACAGACTCAACTTTGCTGTAGTTCCAATTACTCACCACTGTCGCTGTTCTTGCGCGAGTTATAGCAGTATTTTTTTAAGTATGGGCAGTGACCCTCTGTTGTACGTAGTATATTATTACTCTGTGGTGTTAGTAAGATTAGTGATATGAGTAGTAAGATTAGAGCCGTGGTAGCTCAATGGTAAGGACACGCGCCTCTTAACCGAGGAGTGCGGGTTCAAACCCGTGCATGTACCTCTAGATTTTAAAAAATCTATGTACATATTTATACCACTAGCTCGACGGTGAGGGAAAACATCGTGATGAAACCTGCAAATTCAAACAACTTTGAATTTGTAACCATGATCCAAAAATTGTCTGGTTCCCCTATGTAAGGGTTACGAAGGTCAGATCGGCAGTCGCTTCAATGTAATTACCAGACTCGCTAAATCCTGGATCATGGTCTAAGCGGACCCCGACTAAGCACGGGACATAACGCTAGGAAGGTGATGGTGTTAGTAAGATTATTTGTGGTCTATCGCAGCATTCACCTTGTGGAAGGAGCAAATGGAGGCGCAGACCCAGGTGCAATACCTAGTGATGGGCAAGTGCAACTCGCGACAGACCTACCGGTGCACGTACGTGCCGCCGCGCGTCGCGGGTGCGCCTGCGCAGTTCTGTCCGTCCAGCATCGTGCTGAAAGAATACAGCAAGGGTGTCCAGGTGAGCGGCACACCAGATTGTAGGGGGATTACAAGTGACTAGGACGAGGTTAAAACGTACTGACAGGTCCGTTGGTCGAGTAGTCAGAAGCTTCGAAACCAAGACTCGCGGGTTTGAATCGCGCTAGGGGCAAATATTTCGTGTGATGAACATGGACATTTGTACTCGATTCATGGATGTTTATAAACGTATTTAAGTATGTCTATCTGTTTACCTAGTATCCATAGCACAAGCATAGGCTTAGTTTGGATCTAGGGAATTAGTGTGTCACTCTGGAGAATTTATTGTTTATTTATTTATAGGTATCTGATTGAATTATACGTCTTCACTTCTTTTTTTTTTCTAATTCATGGTGCAGTCTGAGGGTGGGGCCTGGTGCCCTGTAGCACAGGTTTCTCTACGAAACCTATTTCAGATCACTATCACTTTGTCTAGACTAAGTCCTATTTATAAGTGCCTAAATTGTGAAGGGAATAATAAATATATACATATTTTTTTATTTAATGACACATTTTGAAATCTCAGGTGAACTTCTTCAAACAACACCACGGCCATTCCTGCAAGTACAAGTTACCAGACAGATTCAAGAAGTATCTTTCCAGCGAGGTGATGAAGAAGTCCTTACCAGGCTCCATCCCAGGCCCTGAAGAAGATGAGGACTTGTACCTTAAATTCAAGACTGTTATAGACTCGATAGTGTTCGCAGCGTATAACGCTGACACAGAAACTTTGAAACTCTTACTCAGTAAAGCCGGTGAAATGGAGAAGATGTTGAGGTCTGATGAAGAACCTAAAACTGTTAAGAAGAATATGACAGATGAGCAGATTACTGAGACTTTGGAGTCTTTAAGCGGGAAGCCTCTGAACACTGATGGGGGTGAGACGAAAGAAACGAAATGTGATGACAGCTCGTTGAACATAGAGAAGCAGAAACAATTGAAAGTTAAAGATACGAGTGCCAGTCCGATAGCGTGTTTCAATGATTCTTACAAAGAGTTTGTTGACAAAATCAATAGTAAACAAATTGCTGAGAAAGCGAAGTTGCAAGCGAAGACGAAGGGTATTAAAAAGAGGATTGTCAAAACAAAAATTGGACAGTTCAAACCTAATCCGTCACCGAAGAAAGGAGAGAAGATTGATAATGATGATGAAGATACTCCTTTAGCTAACTTTAACTTGGTTAAAGTGAAGACGGAAGTGGATTATGAAGTGATTGAACAGGAGAATGATTATAATATACTCGTGTTGAAGATATGAGAGAGGGACCGGTCGGTTGGCTAGACCGAATCTCCGTGTAAGAACAGGCCTGACCAGGACTGACCACTTACAATAAGCTGGTTGATACAACATTTTTTTTATTCCATTAGTGAGATTACAAACAAATATTGCTTACGTATTTTTTTTTTTATGTTCAGCAAACAGAAAATGACGAAGATACCGCACGTTAAAAGTTCCGCATTTTGTCACTTGTTCCGTAAAATTTTAGGAACAGATTTTTAGCCAAATGCGCGCCAACTATTCCTTATCGAACTTCGCTCGCGCCACATAAGAGTAAAAGCGCCCCACTCCAGATCTTTGAAGCGCTGTATCTCTATGATTTTTGGAATATTAGATATACTTATACATACATACATATAACATCACGCCTTAATCCCCGAAAGGGGTAGGCAGAGTCAAAGAGGCAGCATGCACCTTCAACCACATTCAGCCAAAAATAAAGCCGGGCTGGGTTAGATGGAAAATAGTGAAAAAGCAGTGACAAGCTGCTAACCTATCGCCTACACAATCACACACCCAAAACCCGATATACTATTCGTCGCCTTTTACGACATGCTAGAATGCAAGAATGCAAGAAGCATGCAAGAACCACAGTTGGCACATTCTTTTTTTTTTTGTCCCAAATCAACATGGGCCAAAGATATACTTATAAAGCAAAAAATACGTATTCAATATTTTTTTCTAATCTAACTTCGGATTGAAAAATATATTCGAGTCAGCTAGCCTATTCCTGAAAATTTGTGTTAACCCTCTGTATAAGACGGTCGGTAATCGTTTTTGATGACTTGTCAAAATCTATTTTCTATCTTTTTCAAAATCAATAAAATGTCAGTTGGGTGGGTTTGGCGTCATATCACTCTACTCATACAATCTTTAGACCTACTATTTGATACGCTACTAAAACTACTAATAATATAATGTCTTCCTAACCGATATCGGTCACGGCGGCCTATCTCAACGAGGACTAGCCAACGCAGGAGATATTATAGTGCACAAGTGTGTGCGCGAACACAGGTGCACTCTCTGTTCCTTCACTCTCATAGTCCCGTGAGACGGCAACTTAAAATATGTACTATTATTTCGATTCTTTCAAGTTTTAGCTAGCGAGATGATTTTTGTATTTCTAACCCCCTCCGTCCCACGCCCGTAATCCCCGATGGGGTAAGCAGAGTCAGAGGGGCAGTTTGCCCCATAAACACAGGCAAGAAATAAAATTTGGCTGGGTAAATGATTTTTTTTTAAGTATTGACTAGGATACGCTTTTTATTGCAAGCATTTGCATATCCTCTTGCTTACTAACTAAACTTCACGCCACTTCCCTAGCGGGGTAGGCAGAGAGAACAGAACGCCATACTTGCTGACGTTACAATAGACGAATCTATGACCCCTCATCGTAGCTGACGTACCTAATACCTGGACGGAGCCTATTCGCAGTAGTAAGCGGTGGTAGCCCAATGGTAAGGACACTTTTAACCGAGGGGTGCGGGTTCAAATCCGGCCATGTACCTCTAATATTTTTAAATCTTTGTACGTATTTATCCCACCAGCTCAGCGTATAACGTAATATAAAAAACTAAAAGTTAAAGCAATTGTGCTATCTCGTTGTCCTCGAACTACAATGGTTTTGCGCTTATTATAAACTAGCAACGCCCCGCGGCTTCACCCGCGTAGCTCCCGCTCCCGGACAAAATATAGCCCATGTTACTCGCTGATAAAGTAGCTTTCTATTAGTAAAATAATTTTTGAAATCGGTGCGATAGTTTCAATACAAACAAACAATCACATCTTACCTCTTTATAATATTAGTATGATAATACTAACGGGACTAAACGACCTTGTGTCAATAGCTTTTATACCATGAAAAACTGGCGCGTGGTCATCGCTACCCAGTTTTTCATGGTATAAAAGCTATTGCAATCGATTCTATTATCGATTCTGAGCCAACAGTTTTCAGGTTGCATTCATACTAAGATAAGGTAGTGTTTATGTTATTTTAAGACAAATTAAATGTTGAGGTTGAGCGACTGATAAACGTGTGAGAGTCGGCGTGCAATTATAGAATACTTTTGTATAAATTATGTAAGGAGTAGGTACCTACACTAATTTTCCAGAATTATACTTGTTTTCTAAGTATGGTGATTTTATTTTTTCGCCCCATTAGTTGTCTTATACGCTAGGCAAGAACTACATCATCATCTTCCTAGCGTTATGTCCCGTGCTTAGACAGGGTCCGCTTAGACCATGATCCAGGATTTAGCGAGTCTGGTAATTACATTGAAGCGACTGCCGATCTGACCTTCGTAACCCTAAAATAGGGGAACCAGACAATTTTTGGATCATGGTTACAAATTCAAAGTTGTTTGAATTTGTAGGTTTCATCACGATGTTTTCCCTCCCCGTCGAGCTAGTGGTATAAATATGTACATAGATTTTTTTAAAATCTAGAGGTACATGCCGGGGTTTGAACCCGCACTCCTCGGTTAAGAGGCGCGTGTCCTTACCATTGAGCTACCACCGCTCCCGCTAGGCAAGAACTACAGATGGCACATTATTTTTAAGTCCCAACCCAACATGGGACAATGAGCCGGGTTAGATGGAAAAATGTGAAAAAGTAGTAATAAGTGGCGGCTAGCTCGTCGCCTACACAATCACACCCAAAACCCCGTATACCATTAGTCGCCTTTTACGACATGCTAGGCAAGAACCACAGATGGCACATTCTTTTTTAGTTCCCGACCAACATGGGACAATTAAACTATATATGTAAATAAATATCACATCACATCTGATCTGATTCTGAGGAAGTAGCTTAAACATTTGTGTGTGATTATAATATCACTGTTGTTTCTAATATCCGTACTGAGAAACAACATTGGTATTACAAATATATAGGTACTTAAATATTGTATATCACCACCCAGACACAGAAACAAACACAAGTATTCATCACATGAATGTTTGTCCTGGGTGGGGATCAAACCCACAACCTTTGGCGCATGGGGCAGGGTCTCTAACGAATGAGCCATCGAGCTTGACAAATATAGGCTGGGCTGGAGAACTGTAAAAGTGTAGCTAACTCGTCGCCTAGTCAGGCATGAACACAGTTGGCACATTATTTTAAGTCCCAAGCCAGCATGGGACGAAACTTATGTGTAAATTAAACAAATGTAGGTAGGTATATTATTGATACTTTTATTATAATAATAATATAATAATAATTTGTTTATTTACCAAAAAAATTATTACATTGACAATTACAGTGACTCCCACACTAGGCGATGCCAGTCACGTGGGAGTCAGAAATACAATTAAAACAATAGTTACATGAAAAATTACAATTACTTAATAATTATTTAAAAATTAAAGAGATTATTCTACTACTTTAGATCCGTCCGTTATATGATGGGACTTGTTAATAACCTTAACCTTAACCGACATTTTCCTACAGTAATTAACTTTACCGACTATAGATAGTTAGTCGAAGAAGAGGCGAGTGAGGGGTGTAAGGATGGTGCCATATGGCTTCGGTTCTCTGCCTACCCCGCTAGGGAAGTGGTGTGAAATTTAGTTAGCCTATATAAGTAGTCCTCCTCAGGCTCAGAAGACGCTAAAAATGTTGTAAACAACATTAATTTGTATTAACCAATAGAAACTTAAGAAAATACCAATTATTTTTAAATTAAAATTTTAATAAAACTTTACTTTAGACTGGAAAAACTTGAATTTAATTGAATTTGTATTTTCAAGGGCCGATCTTCGAAGGGAAACGTCTTGAACTCGGGCGCGGTCCGAGGGGGGGACATGATCGACTGATTGACGTACTTATGTAATTTCAATGAATATATATTTATATATAGTTATTTAGTTTAGTTAGTAAGTTATATTTTAATACGGCTTGAGACTACGACTTAAGTGATTGCATAAAAAAATTATAAGTTATTTTTTTTTTGAGAAGGCTGTCGGTAGTTTTGGCCGAAGGCGGCCTTTACTATCTACGGGGTGGTGGGGGCGCGGGGAGCACTCACCCCTAAATATATATAAATTCTCGTTACTACACCAGACCAGGTGTCGGCAACCTGTTTTCGGTATAAAATTACGGCTCCCTAGTTCCATGCATATGCAAAAATATTTCTGTTTTCAAATCAATTAATATCGTTCAATGGAAAGGGAAATAAGTCTTCATTATCAGCCCATGCTTGTCCTCGGGTGAATATAGGAACTATGTTTTATACAATATTAGCCACGCGCCCCGGCTTCGCACGGCGAGCACAAAAAAAAAAATGAAATTATGCATATAAACCTTACTGTCGCATAAATATCTGTGGGTGAAAACCGAATCAACATCCGTTACGTAGTTTAAAAGAGCTGAGCGCACAGACAGAAACGGCGACTTTGTTATAAACTTACTAACTAAACTTCACGCCACTTCCCTCGCGGGGTAGGAAGAGAGAACCGAACGTATGGCGCGATCCTTACACACCGTATTAAAGAAGAGGTCAAAAATTGGGTCTAAATGTTAAATTTAGTCTTTCTAAACATATATTGGGTAGTAATTATTGATGAATTGGTCGTCTTCTTTTTTTCTACCATTGTTAGTCTCTTTGTAATATGTTGAGTCACTTCTCTATCGTAGGTCAGACCAAAAAGGTCGTAACACACCTTACTTGCTTGTTTTAAACTATTTAATATAAAAGGTCTAAGCGCACATATAAAAACGGTAAATAGCATCGAGATTTAAGTACTACGTAGTACATATATCTCGATGGTAAATAGAAAAATACTACCGGTCAAATAATATATAATAATTAATTAATGATTAATAGTTAAACATCGTAAAATGGCAGGTTCTTTGAAAACTTGGGACATTTTACAAATTGAAACTGTTTCGTCTTCCGTCTCAAAGGTTGGTTGAGTTTTGACCAAGCGAAACGTTCTTTTTCCTGTTTTAATTTCCGTAATGGAAGTTCCGGTCATATTTAACGGAAACCTTGCTGTCTGTGTTCGTCCGGGTGTGGATTAGGCTCGCTTCCATGTTCACTTCTACAATCACATATGCTTCATTTTTACACATAATCATCTGCTTCCCAAGATTGTACTGGTGTCCGCTGCAAAAATAGCAAATTAAGTCACTAACATATCATATATACTTACTTATATAATGTGATTTTACATAAACTATTTGTTGAAATAAAAAGTTGTGTTGCTCTGAAATTAGAGAAACAACATTTTACGCTATTATTTCAACGTAAATAAGAAAATTAGATATTTTAAATTAAACTGTAAAAATTGATGTTGTCTAGTCTGTTACGCGGTGCTAATGTATGAAGACCGCCGACACAGCGTGACCTCAATCAACATTGCACACGGCCCGCGCGGCAACAGCAGCATCAGCAGAACGCGCCGCCGAATGACGACAGCGGAGGTTTTGCGCAATATCGGAAATAACTGCGAGCTCAGATTTGGTTCACACTTCGAACAAATTACATTACCTTAGATATAAATTTAAATTGTAATTCTTTAGTAATTAAATTGTATTGAAATAAATTTGCTTTTTTTTGGATCCTCCGATTGTGACTTCTATAATTGGCGCAGTCGGTAGGATACCAGTAAAGTAGAGTCAGTGTTGTATCGAACAAACCGACTACGGGTATCCAGAACCTACGGGAGACGCAATTGAGAGGTGAATCTAGACATCGATTCGTCAAGAAAAAGCAATGCTGTAAGTCCTTGAATCTTTCAAGTCCTTATACCTTACCCTTAGCTATCCTTAAATAACTTACATTCTAAAAACCTTTATACTTAATATACACCCCCTAATTTTATCCTATATCATCTTCAATCTATGTGCATGATATTCCTTTATCTTAATTTTAATTGTGTATTTTTTTTATGTGTGTGTAATCTTATAAATTTTCAAGATTTTTCACCCTAGGGAATCTCGTTACGCTAGGTCGAATAGTAGAAGTAGAAATCGGCTCGCGGTAATAGACGAAAATAGGGATTTAGAGGACATGGCGCAAAACGACGTAGACACGATTTATAAATCATTAAGATTAGTGCCGGAGTTTGACGGAAATCCGCACGTTTTAACGCGTTTTATTAATATATGCGATCAATTAGTAATAACTCATTTTAGGACACAACCGGGCAGCGAACTCACTAACTTAGCTCTCCTTAACGGAATTTTGAATAAGGTTACGGGACCTGCTGCTAGGTATATCAATTCCAATGGTATCCCAGATACCTGGAACGGGATCAGATCCGCTCTTATAAATAACTTCGCGGACCATCGAGATGAGACCGCTCTTTACAGCGACTTATCGTTGCAAACTCAGGGGGCCAGTAGCCCACAAGAATTTTATGAAAGGTGTCAGAATCTCTTTAGCACGATAATGACATATATCTCGCTTCACGAGACTCTTAATACTACCATTGAGGCTAAACGTACGCTTTACAAAAAGTTAACCCTGCAAGCGTACCTGAGGGGTCTGAAAGATCCATTAGGAGCTAGGATACGGTGTATGCGCCCGGAGTCTATGGAAAAGGCTCTGGAATACGTTCAGGATGAATTAAATACCTTATATTTACAACACCGTAATGAAGGCGGACCTAGTAAGAAGGACTGGTCTCAGCCACAAGCTAACCAATTTAATTTGCCTTTTAATAACTTTACACCCAAGATAACTTCATTTACTGCCCCTTTAATGCCCGGACCGTCTAGGCCATCAGTATATAATATTCCTGGACCACAACGGCAGCCCGTGCAGCCGAGACCATCTCACTTCCAAGGATGGAGGCCTAACCCGCTTATGCAACAGCCTCGGGGTCTTACTCACACACAGCAAGTGATGCGCGCGCCCTTGCCAAACCATAATCCAAATACCAATGTATTTAGAATGCAACCGAGACCTCAGCCTCAACAATCATATAATTTTAATAGTACTCCAAAACCGATGAGCGGGGTCAGTCACTTTGTACCCAAGACCTTACCACCAACAGGTCGTGATTGGAGACAGTTCGGTAACCCGCCTCCAAGCAATTATTTTAAAACACGTGAAATTAATATGAACCATTTCGATTACGATTATGATACCAACAATCATAACTATGCGGAATACGAACAAGACTATTACTATAACGTAGAGCAGTATCCGGAGTATTTCGAACCCGTTTATTACGAGGATCCCTACCAGGCCTACCAGGACAACCTAATAGTAGAGGAAGTAGATCAGGGAGCGGTACCGAATGAAAATTTTCAGGAGGCTCCCAAATCAGAAAAGCCAAAATAGAAGTAAATTTTCACATACAGAGGCAACTCGGATTTATAAAAATCAGTAATCCCCCACTTAAATTACTAATTGATACCGGGGCCAACCAGTCGTTCCTTAGCCCTGAAGCCGTAGACAAATATTTTAATAATATACCTTTGAACTACGAGCCCTTCGAAGTAACGAATGTTCACGGAACCTCTAAGAACGATTATTCTATCACTTTACCTTGCTTTTCGGAATTTAACGAAAATACCGATATTACATTATTTATCTATAAATTTCACAATTATTTCGACGGACTATTGGGCTTTGATTTGTTAGAACAATGGGGATGTAAAATCGATCTTAATAAAAAATTACTTATAACACGAAATGCACAGTTACCCATAGAAATGTATGACTCACGCAATGTTAATCTGTATGAGGACATAATACCTGCTAATTCATCCAAATTAGTTAGACTGCCTATTAACACACTCGACGGCGAAGTGTTAGTTGAAGATCAAACCATCTGTAACTGCTTGATCTCTAATTGTATAACAGGTGTTAAAAATAATCGTGGCTGGGTTGAAATAACTAATCCCACAGCTAATGATATCATCTTTTCAATGGATAGGCCAGTAGTAGCTGAATTATTTAACGTTGAATGTGGAGGCACTGAAATCTCATCGGATAGAGTAAACGCCGTCCTCTCGCGACTAAGAACAGACCATTTAAATCCCGAAGAACTTGCTAACTTACGAAATCTTTGTGCGAATTACGCTGATGTATTCTATCTAGAGGGTGAATCATTGACGTTCACTAATAAAATTAAACATCATATACGAACAACCGATGAAATTCCAGTCCACACTAAAACTTATAGATACCCATATGTTCACCGACAAGAAGTCAGGGACCAAATAAGTAAGATGCTCGAACAAAATATAATACGACCATCTGATTCTGCTTGGAGTTCCCCCATTTGGATTGTACCCAAAAAGGCGGATACATCCGGTAAGGTTAAATGGCGTCTTGTCGTGGATTTCAGAAAAGTTAACGAGAAAACGATTGATGACAAATACCCTATACCTAACATTACTGACGTACTCGACAAATTAGGTAAATGCCAATATTTTAGCACTCTGGATCTGGCTAGTGGTTTTTATCAAGTTGAGATGAACCCCGACGATATACATAAAACGGCTTTTAATGTTGAGAACGGGCATTATGAGTTTCTTCGAATGCCGATGGGTCTTAAGAATTCCCCATCGACATTCCAAAGAGTGATGGATAACATCTTAAAAGACTTAAATCAAGTATGCTTAGTTTATCTAGATGACATCATAGTATTTAGTACGTCATTACAGGAGCACATTTTAAACCTGGAAAAGGTGTTTAAAAGATTACGGGAATCTAATTTTAAGATTCAGATGGACAAATCCGAATTCTTAAAGTTAGAGACCAGCTTCCTAGGTCATATTATCTGTAATGATGGAGTCAAGCCAAATCCAGACAAAATTAAAGCCATAGAAAATTATCCCTTGCCTAAAACAACTACTGAAATCAAACGTTTTCTCGGTTTAATCGGGTATTATAGGAAATTCATTCCCGACTTTGCACGACTAACCAAACCATTAACCCAGTGCCTAAAGAAAGGTAGTAAAATAACATTAGATTCGAAATACACCGATTGCTTTGAACATTGTAAAACACTTCTTACTAACGATCCCATCTTACAATATCCTGATTTTAATAGAGATTTCATACTAACAACAGATGCTTCTAACGTAGCCATTGGTGCCGTATTATCACAGGGTACGATAGGCTCGGATAAACCTATTGCATACGCGTCTCGCACTCTCAATTCCAGTGAATTAAATTATAGCACCATTGAAAAGGAGCTATTAGCGATCGTGTGGGCCACTAAATACTTTAGGCCCTACCTATTTGGCAGAAAATTTAAGATCATTACTGACCATAAGCCCCTTCAATGGATCATGAGTCTCAAAGAACCCAACTCGAGACTAACACGATGGCGCTTAAAATTAAGTGAGTACGATTACACTGTTGAATATAAGCAAGGCAAATGTAACACAAATGCAGACGCACTGTCACGAGTCGAAGTTCATAACGAAGAACTTATGTCCATAGTAGCCAATCCATCAGAGAACCAACCTAACCTTGATGACTCTAGAACAATCACAGTCACAGAACCTGCAAATAACTCAGGTACTGCAACTGCACATACAGATAATGAAAATCCTATTTTAGAAATCCCAATCTCCGAAGATCCACTGAACAAATTCACGAGACAGATAGTATTTAATATTGTTGGCGATATTAAAGGCAGAACGATAGTAACTAAACCTTTCGATAGTCATACACGTATCACTATTCAAGTATCTGAGTCGAATTTAGATGAGGACATAGTGAACGCTATAAAAGAATATGTACAGCCTAAGATAAAAACGGGTCTCTTAATAAATCCGCCCCTGGGTATGTACCAAATCGTCCCTATCATTCAGAAGTCTTTTAAAAACTCATCCATGAATTTAATACTAACAAAAAGGGAACTAGATAATGTAAGGGAATACCTAAGACAACAGGAGATAATTAACAAGTATCACGACGGTAAAACCAATCACCGGGGTATTAACGAAACTTACCTGGCTCTATCTCATAAGTACTATTGGCCAAAAATGCGAGAGCACATAACTAAATTTATAAATGAATGTACAATATGTGGTCAAGCAAAGTATGATCGCAATCCTATTAAACAGCAATTTAAGCTAGTTCCACCAGCAAGCAAACCTTTTGAAACAGTGCATTTAGATTTATTAACTATACAGAGTGAAAAATTCCTTACAATTGTAGATTCATTTTCTAAATATGCTCAGGCCTATTACTTAAGAGACGGAACTGCTATAAGTGTTGTACAAGCTTTACTTAACTTTTGCACGCACCACGGAATAGCAACCACCATTGTTACTGACAACGGAACCGAATTTACTAACCAGCTTTTCGCAGAATTCACCAGACTACACAAAATTCAACACCATAGAGTAGCTCCGCATACTCCTAACGAAAATGGTATAGTCGAACGGTTTCACGCAACAATACTAGAACATCTTCGCATCTTAAAACTAGGACAGAGAGGAGAGTCTGTGATCAATCTAATGCCATACGCCCTTCTGGCTTATAACAACAGTATCCATAGTTTTACAAAGTGTAGGCCGATCGAAATAATCACCGGTCACTTTGATCCCCGCGATTCATTCGATATTGACTTATCTACGCATTTACTACAGCAGTATATGACTAATCATAAAGACAAAATGACTAGGGCTTATAATGCTATTCATGAGATTTGTAACGAATCGCGTAAAGAACTTACTGACAGTCGAAATCGCCAACGCGAACCTGAAACCGACTATTCGCCCGAGCAACAGATTTTTATTAAAAATCCATTTGCTTCCAGGCAAAAATTAGCTCCTCGTTACACCCATGACGTTGTAATGGCAGACCTTCCTATCCATATTTACACCAAGAAAAAACGTGGCCCTGTCGCGAAATCTAGGTTGAAAAGGGTCCCTAAAGCCGCCCAATTGTTACAGGATGTTCCTGATAATTCAGCTTCTCCTGCGAACAGCTCTACCGCAGGAAATAAGTCTGGAAAGCCTTGACGATGGACCAGGCGCCCTTCCCTTTAAATTAGGCCCGTGTAGAATTCTATCTCACTATCATTCTTTTATACAACATATTAATTTAGCGAGTTTACAAGACAATGTAGACTCTATTGACAGTCAATTATTAGTTAGCAGCCCGGAACTAAATAATAAAACCAGATCGTTATTTCAGCCTCATATAGATTATCTTAGATATAAACTTAAAATAGTATCGGAACAACTACATTCTTTGCAGATAAACCGCTTAAAAAGAGGTCTCGTAGATGGTCTAGGTAGCGTAATAAAAAGTATAACGGGTAACCTCGACTATACAGACGCATTACACTATGACCAAGCTATAAAAGCACTCCAGACAGATGAAAATAAATTAGTTACAGAATTTAACCACCATGTTAGTTTGACTAAGGATATGACTACCGAATATGCAAAGATAATAAGTAACATTATAGCTAATCAGAATAATATGACAACCATAATTAATAAAATCAGTGAAAGTGATGCAGATAGGGATAACGACTTAATAAAGTACGCACACTTAGCTCAAATACTTATTATTCTCAGCGATAATGTTGATTCAGTTTCACAGGAGATAAGTAGATTACAAAATGTTCTAGCGTTTATAAAAGCTTCAACTACGCACCATTCAGTTCTTAGCGTAAATGAAATACGAAACATATTAGATAAGTTGATTATTTTATATGGGAAAAATAATATATTAGATTTAGATATTAGGGAATATTATAATATAATTAAAATAGGCTCATACTACGTAGGAAACGATATAATTATAGTATATAAATTTCCAATATTTTTACCACATATATATGATTTATATAAACTATCTATAATACCCAACAGAAATCACGAAGTCCTGATTCCTCCCTTTCCTTTCCTAGCCATTTTCCAGAAAGAATTCAAGTACATAGAGGCTGAATGCCCGAAGACCAGTAAGTGGTTCTTATGCGAAGAGAGACGAAGCCTGCAGAGCCGAGCAACTCAAGATTGCATGCACGAGCTCATCACGACGCAGAAAAGAAGCTCAATATGCAAACCCGTCACCATCAGTCTGGATCAACCGGCATATGAAGAACTTGATGATAGACACTACACCATAAGCATTCCAGTTCCCACGAAAGTTCATCTCTCCTGTGGACAAGATCTTTATAAAGAAATCCAGGGTAGTTATCTAGCTATTATCCCGCAGGATTGTTATATGGAAACGCCGCAGCTGACTATGTACAATAGAAAAGATCGACTGAAAGGCCATGTACTGAAAATAATGGATTTACCCATGACAGATACGAATACTCCAGCCTCAGCTTCAACCCTGAAACTAAAATCTGTTAATCTGCACCATCTCCACGCCACTAACATGAAAATAATGCAACAACCACCGCACATCATTCAGACTACGAGCGACTACGGAATATTTCATACTACGATTCCATTGTACGTAGCACTAACCGGTGCAGGCGCACTTATTAGTTATCTGGCTTATCGGAACAATTGCATGAAACCTAATAAAATCCAAACCGATAATTCACAAGAATCCCAGACTCAATTGGAGGCAATTTACGCAACCCCGGAACCCAAGGAAAGGGTAAATTGTAACCAACCCCCACCGCAATTTATCAAGAAATTCAACGGTGGTGGCTGTTCTTCGGGGGGAGGTGTTACGCGGTGCTAATGTATGAAGACCGCCGACACAGCGTGACCTCAATCAACATTGCACACGGCCCGCGCGGCAACAGCAGCATCAGCAGAACGCGCCGCCGAATGACGACAGCGGAGGTTTTGCGCAATATCGGAAATAACTGCGAGCTCAGATTTGGTTCACACTTCGAACAAATTACATTACCTTAGATATAAATTTAAATTGTAATTCTTTAGTAATTAAATTGTATTGAAATAAATTTGCTTTTTTTTGGATCCTCCGATTGTGACTTCTATAATTAGTCCGACATCTGTCAAATCATAAATAAAGATTCTTAAAAAGTTAAGCTGCCAATGAGGCTATATAGCCTCATTTACATATATGTTAGTATATATATATATATATATATATATATATATATATATATATATAACGCAGGCATGGGCATACAAGTACGTACACATGTACACGTACGCAAGGCTTTTTGATCCTGTTATTTTAGGTCTGCCTGTTTATCCTGTTAATCAATTTTATTTTGTTAGCGATGACTGTTACTCGATCTTCGTTTTAGTAGGCTGTTTATCCATGAACTAGTAAAAAATTAACCGCGCTGCCATGCTGCAGCGTGAAGCCATGTTTATGCATGTGTGAATGAGATTCCTATGGATTCCAGGGTGCTTAGCCAAATGCGCGCCAGCGATTCCATAACGAACTTCGCTACCGCTCGTATCGCGCCACAAACTTGTTTACAAAGAACTCATAGTGCGGAACTCAGAGTTAGTTCCCTATTTGTCCACCCAAAGTCTGTGGCGCGATACGAGCGTTAGCGAAGCTCGTTAAGGAATCGCTGGCGCTCATTTGGCTAAGCACCTTTAATATCGCAAATCTGTCGTTTGAAGGTGAACGTTAGGATGGCACATAAAGTCTGTAGGATATCTTGATGAAATATATTCTGAACAATTGTACCCAAACTGTACTAAACAGTACACAGAGGTTTGTTTGTTTGCTTGAACGCGCTAATCTCAGGAACCTGTGGTACTATTTGAAAAAATATTTCCGTGTTAGATAGCCCATGTACATAGGATGTAGGGGGTAGTCTCTGGATCTACTGAATCGATTTTCGAATCTAACTAACTAACTAACTAAACTTCACGCCACTTCTCTAGCGGGGTAGGCAGAGAGAACCGAACGCCATATGGCACGATCCTTACACACCTCACTCGCCTCTTCAACATTCATAATCCTTTTCATACAAGCTCTACGATTTTTATGACTCCTAACATCACCTTCTTTTAATACACGACCAATCTGGTCGTGGTAGGTGAGCCTGGGCCTTCCGCGGCTCCTACATCCTTCCACATTCGCATTGTATATCTGTTTAGTCAATCTTTCTTCATCCATTCTTTCCACATGTCCGAACCACCGGAGCATGCCTCTTCTTACCTTGACTCCGACGCTGTCCTTCAGACCAACTCTCTTTCTTACATCATCATTCCGAACGCAGTCTGTGAGCGATACACCGCAGATTTTCCGCAGCGCACGCATCTCGACCGCGTTTATTCTACTTTCATGCTCTTTTTACCATACCCAACTCTCGCTTCCATATGTTAGCGTAGGAATCAGCACCGCATTGTGTATGGCGAGCTGGGCCTTCTGGCTTAAGATTTTGCTGCCTAAAAGTTTTCCTAACGCTCCATTCACCCTATTCCCTGCATTCACTCTGGTATCTCTCAGGTATCTGCGGAGATGATCAAGCTAGGTGGCGCTAGCGTCCAGGACGCTTTCTGGTTCTTGTGCAATCTATGCTGGAGAAACGGCACTTCAAATTGCTATGCCCTAACAGGGTGTCACATAGGAACTATTTTAAATTAAGAAGACCCTTTATACCTGTGACGTGCAATAAATGATTTGATTTGATTTGATTTGAACGGAAAGGTCCCAATGGACTGGAGACGGGCAGTCATCGTGCCTCTGTACAAGGGTGCTGGGTCACGTATGGACTGTGCCAGCCATAGAGCCATCAGTTTGATCAGCTTAGCAGCAAAGGTGTATGGCAAGATTATTGAGAGGAGAATGAGGGTGAAATCTGATGGAATTTTGTGGGAGGCACAGGGAGGTTTCCGGAATGGTAGAGGATGCACGGATCAAGTTTTCTCTCTTCGAAACATCGTGGAGAAGCATCTGGCCAAAAGTCAGAGGGTTTTTTGCGGTTTTGTGGATATGGAGAAGGCCTTTGACAGGGTTGTACGAAAGGACCTTTGGGACATATTGCCGAGATATGGGATTGATGGAGCATTGCTTCGTGCTGCGCAGTCCACCTATGTGGGCTGTACGGCATGCGTGCAAGTGGAGGGCAGCCTGTCACCCTGGTTTGACGTCAATATTGGTGTCAGACAAGGATGCGTGCTGTCTGCTCTGCTGTTTATCCTATATCTCGACCATTGTCTCCAGAGGATTAGATCTATGAATGTTGGAGGGCGTATGGGTGACCTGGTTGTGAACTGCCTGCTTTACGCGGACGATGCCGTACTTCTAGCAAAGTCGGCATCGGATCTGCAGCAACTAGTCACAACATTGAAAGATAATTGCAAGGAGAGAGGCTTACATTTGAATGCGAAGAAAACAAAGATTATGGTGTTTGAAAGAGATGAAACCAGAACGGATACAAGGATAACGGTTGACGATGTAGTGCTGGAACAGGTGAATGAAATTGTATATCTAGGATCTGCATTTAGTAGAGATGGAAGGTACTCCGCTGATATTTTCGAATCGATTTTAAAATTCCATAATTATACAATACTAGCTGTGCCAGCGGTGTCACCCGCGTTTATGGTTAATATTACAAAGACTATTTCCATCATACATGATTTCTATGTAACTTTAACGATTAAGGCTGCACACGCGAAGGAAGCTTAAAAAATGGAGTAACTTCTCCCGTTTTCCCAACATTTCCCTTCACTACTCTGCTCCTATTGATTGTAGCGTGATGAAAAGTATACTATAACCTGCCCAGGAGTTTGAAGAATAATTGTACCAAGTTTCGTTAAAATCCGTCGAGTAGTTTTTGTTTCTATAAGGAACATACAGACAGACAGACAGACAGACAGACAAAAATTTTACTGATTGCATTTTTGGCATCAGTATCGATCACTAATCACCCCCTGATAGTTATTTTGAAAATATATTTCATGTACAGAATTGACCTCTCTACAGATTTATTATAAGTATAGATAATTTTAAAATCACAAATAATGTGGCTTTCTATTGATTTTTACCATAGTGTCATAGGATTTATTTTATCTCTATTCTCTTACGGGAACGCGCGCTACGAGTGAAACTGCGGGGCGTTGCGAGTCATCAATAAAATTAAGTGCATTATGACCTTTATTACCGTTGTCCCCAGCGCGCTGTCCCCGTCCTACGGGGACAGCGGTACGACATTTGTTCCGTAGAGTTCACAACCGGAACAGAGCTACCCAATTCTGAACAGTCGAAGTGTACAAATTAGAATATCCTCTTACCTCTGAAAACAGAACCACGGTAAGTTATCATAATGTATTTTTTCTTCGTTCTTGTTTCTAATAATAAAATCGACTTGAGCGTATCGTTTCCAGTTTGAGTCGTCATATGATTCGATTCCATCACAATACAGAGCGACACTAAGCATTCTGCAATTAAAGGATTAATAGGTGTACCTACATTTGACAGAATCATTTTTTTTTAGTTAACTTTAACAGAACGACCCGTTAATGTACATAAGTACTATTATTACGCCCATAATCCCCGAAGAGGTATGCAGAGGCAAGGGAGTAGCTAGCCCCTTTAACCACATTCAGCCAAAAAAAAACTGGGCTGGCTAGCTTGTCCCCTACACAATCACACACCCAAAATCCGATATACTTTTAGTCGCCTTTTACAACGTGCTAGACAAGGAACACAGTTGGCTCATTCTTTTTCTGTCCCAGACCAACATGGGACTCCTAGGTCTACATGACATAAGTTGCGTGTCAATTTGGGTCACCAGCCGAGCTTCAACATCTACCTAGTTAGTGGCGTGAAGTCCTTCTTCTTTTACTAGTCCGTGGCGTTATAATGAAATTATCGAACAAAGGGCTTCTCAATATTAATGCTCCATTATCAGCAAGTAACTTGTGCTTTATTTTATCTCCATATTTTGTCCCATGTTGGCCTAGGAGTCCCATGTTGGTCTGGGACATAAAAAATAATTTGCCAACTGTGGTTCTTACCTAGCATATCTTAAAAGGTGACTTAATTGTACATAGGGCTTTGGGTATGTGATTGTGTAGGGGACAAGCTAGCAACACTTGCCACCATTTTTTCACAATTGTCCATCTATCCCGGCCCAGTTATATTTTTGGCTGAATGTGGTTGAAAGGGCTCGCTGCTCCTTTATCTCTGCGTACCTTCGAGGATTATGGGCGTGATGTTATTGAAGTATTCCATTCCCATATTCCCACGAGAACGAGAGATACGCGGGTGAACCCACGGGGCGCTGCTAGTAGAAAATACTTTAATACGAAATGTTCATACCGTCTGGAAGTTGTTTGCCATTCGCTGTTATTTGCAAATATCAGTTGCCAATTCGCCTTTACCAAAGAAAATGTTTCAGTTACTCCCACAGGTACATCGCTTGTCATAACCTTCACTGAAAATATGGCGCGACTAGCCGATTTCGTTTTCTCTTCTGGAGCCTGTAAATAGCAAAACAGTAACATTTTCATTAAAAAAAGGAGTAGGCTGTTTCATAGTAATTTGACTGGCTCGATGGCGTATTCGTTAGTGACCCTGCCTCATGCGCCAAGAGTTGCCCTTAGTTGCAGTATAAAACATACACTTAAGGGCGACATCCGGCTGATGCAGGACTATTGCGAAAAAGGGAACTAAAAACCTCCCTCGGTTCTACTAAGGACAGGAAATTGGGCTTGATTGAGATACCGGACATCTGCCTTGAAAATTTCTTACAAATATTTTAAATTGGCAGACGGTGACTCGCCGCTTGTTAATCCAAATTGTGGGCCCCCTAACTAGCTGCCATACGGTCAGCAAGGGGGCAACACTAGAAAGCAGCTAAGGTTGTGGAGAGGTGAGACTGCGGGGCGCAAGATCCTTATACAGTCAAGTGCCCCCGGCGTTATGACATTTTATACTTCCAACCTGGAGCATAGGTTCCGCTCTTGCGAATCCACTCTGGCCGGCCTGTCAAGGCAAGCGCAGAGGCGGGGGGTGTGTAACTGTCTGTAAGTGTGTGTATCGCGCATGTCTGTATGGTCCCCCTGGAGGTAGGGTCCGTGGTGTCGCCACCCACCAACGGTTCGCCACAAGCCGCCCTGCGGAGACTGACTGACTGCACTGACGGGAGTTGTTGCTCTTCATGGTGCGAAGCTCCCCAACTCTCGCCAGAGGGCGGTGGGGACGTCACGCCTTTATTTATTATTATTTATTTACTAATAATCACGCTGACTGCGCTGTCAAAAGTTGAAATCAAAATAATATGTTTTCTGCTTTGCTTTCACGATCTTGGCGTCTTTTCCCGGGTGCCCAGAGTGACTGCTCTACGGATGTATACACCACGCCGTTCAGGTATTCAAGTATATGTGAGCACCAATGGGGGGACATGCGTACGCCTGGAGGAGCAGGCAGTGGCAGACTGAGCCTGTTTTAGGCCAGGGGCGGCAAATACCTGTACGAGACCGTATCCCTATCCCTGTATCCCTATTAGGGCATGCCCGAAATTGGAGGGGGGGGGGGGGGAGGACCGGGGCGCGCCGCCCCTTCCGTCACTGGGGACAGGCTATTTACTTTATGAACATAATTCAATAATATTGTATAATATTGTATTGCCCCTCCTGGAACCAAAATATATTGAAGGAGCAAAAGCTGAACACTGCGAGGAGACTGAATTGACATTACATCAATAGGAAACATGAACTGTGTTTGAAAAAAATTAACAAATGTTTTCGACAGCTTGGGGCGAGACCAATGTATACCTTTGCTGACAAGGGGGGACGAGAAAAAATACCAAATCTCTGCATAGGTGATACCTATATATGTCTCATGTTGGTCTGGGACTTAAAACGAATGTGTCGACTGTATCCCTTGCCTAGCATGTCGTAAAAGGCGACTGATGGTGCATCGGGTTTTGGGTATTTGACTGTGTAGGCGACGAGCTAGCCACTTGTCCCGTTTTACAATTTTCTAACAAACCCAGCCTAGTTAGTTCCCAGACCAACATGGGACAATAGGCTATTTGACAATATGAAAAATAATTACTTTTTTTTTGCCATCCGCGTTACTTAGGAATTTTAAAAGCGATTTCCATTAAGAAATATTTAAAATATTGTACATTTTCACCAAAAAATCTAAAATAAAATTTATTTATTTTGAGTAGGAGTCAGGTGACCGTAAACGGTTGTGATTGGCTGAATATATTGTGACGTCTCACGTCTGTAAAGAACCAGTTCTGCCATTGCTTTACGCTCGAGTTCCTTGTTTTTTTACGATTTTTAAGTCTATCATTGTACATTATTTGTGTGGTCAGTAATATATTCACTTGTATAATCATGGAGAATGATTTTGTAAAAGTAGACAGCGGAACCTTTTGGTCGGAATTTTGTTAAAAATAATCTCTTTTACACTCTGGCACTGAGCACATTTATAGCAATTTTTTTCTAGTAAATTACAGGTATTAACTCAAATAAACAAACGATTGAGAACGATTGGACCTTCTTCCAATGTCTTAGTACTAACGTGTGACGTCACTCGACGCCATATTGCCGAAGCAGGCGTTTTGACAGCTCAAATAATCAGTGTATTTTTAAATATATTTTTTTATATGAAATACTTATCATAAATCAAAATAAATGTTATTTATTGAGTCCTTATACATCACTAAATAAAGTGCAATGGTTTTCAGAAACTATTCAAATAGCATATTGTTTGTTGCCACTCCAAAAATGGGTCCTGCCAGAATATCAACGCATAATGCTGAGGCAGGAACCCAATTGGCACCAATTTTTTGTTTCTTGTTTAATTGATTTTCCTTTTTTTTGAACTATTTTGTCCTGTGTCAAATTTCGTTTTCTTGTATATGTATTAACAATTGCGCGTCCAATAAATGTTATTTCTCCCTTCTTTTATATGAATGACCCCAGTACCCTGGATAAAAAAAGTATGTAAATTACTTACTTCTCCTGAAGAAAATCTATTTATGCGTAACGTGGTATATCTTTGGTCACGTTTGCTTGTGAATCCAGCCGGTAATGAACCCTGCATCATATTAGAGCTGATGCAGTCGCGTATTGAAGTGACTTCTTGTTTAGTTAGTCGCCCAGACTTCGCCGGTCCGACGTTAAATTCCTCAGGAGACATCTTTAAATACCGTATCTGCTTCAGAGCTTTGCGTATGTCTGCAACAAACTGGGAATGAGGGTTTTCAAAAAACAAAAGCCGCCAGATGGCACGAGGGAGTCTCGAGGTCTTATCACTGTCACTATTGGCTCTTTGTTGACAGTATCCTTCATAAGGTAACAAGTTTGTCAGTTTGGTCTGACAACTAACCAATGAGGAGGGTGACAAGACCGCTAGTCACAGTTACGCCATCTTTTGGTTGTTTTAATTCAAAAAACCCTCAAAATTTGGCATACACAAAGAGTAATTAAGGGTCTATACGATTTTTCAGGTTTTTCTTTAATTTCTTTTCCTCTCATTCCGAGCTTGACACTCTTACGATGTGCCGCACGTAGTAATATGCAGCACGTACCGCACGTAGGAAACATGACATGATTAAGCATACTCTAACACAGCTATACTCAATGTGTGTTCCGCGGAAAATCCGTTAAAAGTCGATTATTAAACCCCCCCCCCCCCCCCGCACTGCCGCCCGCGCTGTTCTAGGGTCCCGTCAAATACTCCGCTTCCTAAAAGGGTTCCATAGCATAAAAAGTTTTAGAAGCACTGCTCTAACAGATTGAGCGATAAACAATTGTAATAGAAATCTACCAACTTTCGTGTCATTTCACACCATTCCATTCGCGGTTTTATACGACTTATTTGTCTGGACTTTATCTTTGTATCTTTGCCCCACCAGTGGGGCGCCTTGGTGGGGCAAAGTGGAATAATCCTGTATGTTTACGTACCTACACAGCGCCTCAACGACTGTAATAAAATGCGTTGTCGCGAGAGAGATGGATGTATTTGATAACAAATAGGAAATATACATATTCCATAGTGTTAGTTAGTTACGTTCTGTGATAGTGACGATTTGTGTAAATGATTCTATTTTTAGTGAAACCTGAAAACCTGTTTATACAGAATCGTTAATACAATTTATTGCAATATTTTTTATACCATGTTCAATTTTGTCCAAATTAAAACAACCTGAAATGAGACAAACCCTACTAAGTCGGCCGTAATAAGAGTGAAGGAATAGAGAGTGCACCTGCGTTTGCGCACACACTTGTGCACTATAATACCTACTTACCTATCTTCTGCGTGGCTAATCCTCATTGAGATTGGCCGCGATCGAAATTAAGTTAGGACGATATTATTATTATAAGGTACCTACCCTTAATACGTGCATTTAATACTTGGGTATTCCCGGCCAATTCCTGAAATCAAAAATTATATAATTATTTTACTTTCCTGCCACTCTACAACCTTATTTTCTGTATAGGAAACTACTTATAGGAAATCTATACGAAACCTGAAAACCGTACAGATTCGTTATGGTCCGCGATCTGGCACCAATTTTATTTATTAACTAGCTGTGCCAGCGGTGTCACCCGCGTTTATAGTTAATATTATATAGACTATTTCCGTCATACATGATTTTTATGTTACTTTAACCATTAAGGCTGCACACGCGACGGAAGCTTAAAAATGGAGTAACTTCTCCCATTTTCCCAACATTTCCCTTCACTACTCTGCTCCTATTGATTGTAGCGTGATGAAAAGTATACTATAACCTGCCCAGGAGTATGAAGAATAATTGTACCAAGTTTCGTTAAAATCCGTCGAGTAGTTTTTGTTTCTATAAGGAACATACAGACAGACAGACAGACAGACAGACAAAAATTTTACTGATTGCATTTTTGGTATCAGTATCGATCACTAATCACCCCCTGATAGTTATTTTGAAAATATATTTCATGTACAGAATTGACCTCTTTACAGATTTATTATAAGTATAGATTGTTTAATAAGTGCATTTGAGTGAACTTGAAATTTTAATAGAACTTTTCGGTAACCATACTCGCGTAAGAAAAACGAGACAACACAAAAAGCTTGGAACGACGCACGGACTAGTAAAAAAAGAAGGACTTCGCGCCACTGACTAGACATTGAAGCTCCTCAGGTGCCTTGACACGCAACTTACGTCACACATTGACATAATAAGTGCTCCACATGACAGATATCCGATATCTGGTATCCGTATGTCACTCACACATGCGTAAACGTGGCTTCACGCTATTGTATGATAGCGTAGTCCTTCTTTTTTACTAGTCCGTGTAACTACGTATGTTTTTCTATAATGATTGTTTAAATGAAAATATTTGTCCCGTGTTTCGTTTTCTTAAATAAAAACTAAAAATAATCTTGTCCAAGCACACGGACTAGTAAATAAAAAAGGACTCCACGCTACCATACTATAGCGTGAAGCTACGTTTAGTGACATTTAGTGACGCGTATGTGAGATACTTATGGATACCAGATATGGGATATCTGTCATGTGGAGCACTTAATTTATCAATGTGTGATGTAAGTTGCGTGTCAAGTGGAGCACCTGAGGGGCTTCAATGTCTAGTTAGTGGCGCGGAGTCCTTCTTTTTTAACTAGTCCGTGTCTAAGCAGAAGTCATTGGATTACGTACTATAAGTTAAAATCTGTATGGTGATATCATTTAAAGACACAAACATTATATTTATTTGTAGATATTTCTTACCTCTTCCGAGAAAAATGCATCCGTTGCCTTCCAACCGTGGTGTTCACTATACCGATCCAACGCATTGAACAACTCTACCTCAGAGATATTCATATTTTGAATAGAAAATATCTCCTCCAACAACGAAGATTCGACCAAGTTGAAGTTGGGACTCTTTAACACATCCAATGTCATTATTATGATTCGCTGAAATCAGTATAAGCAGTTACTTTGACAGTCAGAACATTAATAATAAACCCACAAAACAGAAAAAACTAGTGGAAATATCACAAAATTATTATGAGAATCGATGAAGCCAAACTCACATAGATACGCCACTAATCACATATACAGATAAGTATGAGCTGGATTGGCCGCTCTAATTTTAGCCAAAAACAGCATAGGTCATTAGTTCTACATCAGCCAAAATACCTTCAATCTTTTAATAAACAGTTTAATTTACTTTACCCTAAAAAAGTAGTTTAAACCATTCGTAATCGAAGTTCAAACCGAACACAAATGTTGTGAATTTCTTTCTTCCAGCCATAGATGGTGTTGTAATTTTTGGATCAATTATATGATAATTCCAAAGCTGACGCACATTAGATTAGTATATAAGCCATACATTTAGTGAAATATACGCTCTTGTTATTTACTCAACCTACTGGCTGTTTCAATCGTCATCTCCTTACTCAGGAGCTAAAGTGGTGACCTCGACGTGATTCTCCGTAATTGCACGTTTCAATCGGCCTTCCACAAGCGGATCTCACCGATTGAGATTTCAAGAGGCAGCCACGGGAACCCTTTGTTTTTACCGGAGATTAAAAGTCGGTAAAGGAGAGACAGGGTACCACCAGCAACCAATCGCCGTCACCAGCTGCTGCTGCATGTCCTGCGCCGGCCATTAGCGTGTCTTCAGACATAACAAACTTTCGGCTGGATCAACCTCGGCTATGTTTGCGCAATTTGACGCTATCATGGCGCCACAAAAGCAGGGAGACGGCACAGAATACAATATAATGGTCGCAAAACTGGGCAAAGATTCGAGACGTTAGCGACATCATTCTTACCCCACCGGCCACTTAGAAGTACAATACCCGTCGTGAGTGGCTGCTAAGTCGACGAGGAGTCAGAAGTCAGACGGTTACAGATTACTGAGTGACATTATGGACCCTGGCGACCACAAACCGTCTGGTTTACTTCGAAGGATGCGTGAGCTTGCTCGAGACAAGGTTCCGAATGACACCCTGCAGATAATGTGGGTACTACATCTTCCGGCTGTGAAGGCGGCGGTTCTGACCGTAATGGAGAGTACGGACAGATTCAAATTCAAAACGTCTTTATGGATGTAGACTTCAAGAAAGCAATTATAAATTTGCATAGGTGATCCTTAAAGCTACATGAATTTACCACCGGTTCGGAATGTTGATTCTACCGAGAAGAAACCGGCAAGAAACTCAGAAGTCACTCTTTTCAGTGGCAAAGTATTAATTTGACAACTTTCCTTGAGGTCTAGACTCTAGATCAACTCATACCATTAATGTGTGTGTGTACTGATAGAACACTGATATTTAATATTGAAAGACATATTAATTTCCTATTGTGCTCCTCAGAGGCGGACTAACCGGGGGGCCGAAGAAGCGGTCGCCCCGGCCCTCTGATCCTGAGGGGCCTCATATTATCTACAAGTTCCTGCAATCATCCTATAACAAGCAGTGGACCATTTTGGGCAAGCAACACTGCTCGTAGAGACCTCGTACAGCTCTTCGCCGCCCCATACTTAAAACAGGCTTCCGCTTTTGGTACTCCTATAAGACGGCCCTGTGTACAGATGGTAGTTTATCTAATAAACCCTTACCTTTAAGCAATACTCCCTTATCTTGCGACAACTCGAACGATCAAGTTTCGCACAGACGTTATAAACGGACATACAATTATCGCTGTTCACATGCAATTTCTCTAAACATCCCTGGCTCAATTCCTCCAGGCCGTATTTGCAGGAGAGGTACCAAATATCTAAGATGGCATCCTGTTTCAAGCGATCGTGCAACGGCATCTTACCCGTGTATATGTAGCTGGAACAAAGGCGTCCATGTGATTAACGTCTTTAGCAGCACTGTTAGCTCAATCTGTGTTGGTCTGGAACTTAAAAATAATGTTCCAACCGTGTTCCTTGCTTAGCATGTCATAAAATGATCGCTCATGAAGGCGAAATATAATATATCGAGTTAAGGGTGTCTCATTGTGTAGGCGACACAATGAGTCACCCTAACCCTGCCCGGTTGGAGTATAGCTTTAGGGACACTATGGACGCCAGGGACTTACAAAATTTTCGTTGAAAAAATGTACTTCAGTAAAACCCTGTTTTTTATTTCTGTATATATTACTGTTTGTATATATACTGTCTCCTAATATATTGCTATTAGGAGCTATTTATGTTATATATTATTTTTCGTATGACGCACCGTTATGTAGATGTAATAATTAGAAATAATATTAAAAATATGACTAGTAACCTCCCCTTTTTTTACCTAATCATGTTAATGACATTATTTGGGACATTTTCTGTCCTGTAAATGATATGCCTGCGACCAATAGTTTTCGAGATATATGGTTTCAAAAAAATCAATTAAAAATAATTACGCCATAATTACACGAAAACTATTGGTCGCAGACATGTCATTCACATGACAAAAGATGTTGCTAATAATGTCATCAACAGGTTCTAATAAAAAAAGGGGTGTTATCAGCACAACCTAAAATTAAAAGCCCCTTTTATACGATAAAACACAAACAATTCCATTTTATGAAGTTTCATGTTCTTTTTTGTGAAAATATTTTAAGTAAGTACCTTCATCTCATTTTCCCAAACCGTGGGTCGGAGAGAAAAAGCTACAAGTATAATATGCCCTTTTATAGGATAAAATACATTTGTATAAAATAAATAGAATTTCATAAAGTTTTATACTTTTTTGTGAAATTTTTTCCAGTCCCAAACTTTGCTACACTCCACCTAAACCTATCCTTTAGTCCTAGTTCAACAAGGAAAAAAATCACGATATACTAAAAAAGAAGAACTCCACACCGTTAACTAAGTAGGTGAAGCTCCACAGGTGCTCCAACTCGACACGCAACTTACGTCACACATTGACATAAGCGCTCCAAATTACAGACAATACATTGCTTCACGCTGTAGTTTGACAGCGCGGAGTCCTTTCTTTTTAGGGTTCAAGGGACTAAAACGGGACCTTATTACTAAGACTCACCAGGTCACCAGGCTGTATCTCATGAACCGTGATAGGTAGACAGTTTAAAATCAGATGATCAGAGTTCGCAGATGATGTATTTCTTTTGCCGCTCCAATACAACAGACATGATGTCGTTTTAAAGATCATGGTACGGAACACTTCGTGTGCGAGTCCGACTCGCACTTGGCTGGTTTTTAATAAGTCTTTGGGGAAAATAAACTTTTTACTCACAATAATAAATGATGAACCGTATCTTCCTCCACATCAGGAATTTCGATGGTATCTTCTGCTTTCGCATGATATAATAATAATTCCAACTTCCTTGAAACCGCGGCTAAAATTAATTTGTGAGCTGAAACAACTTTTTTCTCTTTGCCGACCAAAAATTTGCAATCAGCGTACTTTTTCGATCGATACAATCCAAATATACTTTTATTTATCACATTATCAGTATCCACTGGTAGCTCTCCTACCAGTTCTAACAAACTGTTAGAAAATCCAAAACCGCCAAATAATTCTGATAAACTCATTTTGTCACCAATAAATCTGTCTCTGGCAAACAAAGAAACAGTCTAGCTAAGATAATGTACTGAAGTACCTACCGAAGTATTCTTTAATACTGACTGAGTCAGAAATGTTCAATGATTGATATACATAATAAACTAACGATGTTTCTACTTTTCATAAACCATAACATTTTAAATAAATATAAACCTAAATATACAGACGCAAGGTTGATTGTGCAATAGCTGGTAATTCATGATTTTATGTTATCAGAAAACTACCGTGAATAGAGTTTTTTTTTGTTTTTTTTTGTTTAGCTTAGACTGCCCACAGGCAGTGGCACTTTACATTTGAGGACATAATCGAGTGTTAAATTTATTCATGGATATCAAAACTTTCCGAGAGATTAAACAATCCCACTTGACAGTTAATGTGTACATAGAACAAAATAATAAATGTGATACAATTATTTTCTATCTACGCAATAACGATCATACTCGTAGTTCATACATTATTTAAATAACAGTTATATCCAGAATGATGAAACTTATTTTGTATACAAGTTACACAGTTCTTACCAACACTGTGTTTCATCAAAACTCAATAGTTTATCTTTTTGAAAATGATCTAGGACGAGTTTTTGTAAATAAGCTTCAATAAAACCGGTTTTGACAATGTTTTATTTAAACCGGTTCGCATCACTAACATGTTTAGAGTACGTACCATTCATTCATTCAATCAAAGCTGTCAAATAAAAATTTCTTGTCAAATGTTTAAAATTATGTACACTTGTTTGTAACGGATCGGGAATTTGTTGTCTTCTATTCCATTATTTTTGTTTACATTTCAAGATCCAGTTAATTTGTGTAGTATAGTTATTCTTACCGTTTAGGATAGTGTTCATTCTTACCGTTTAGGATAGTGAAACTAAAAGTATTGAATTTACGTACATGTGTATACCTGAATTGTTTTAGTATAATTATTTATTTATTTTGTTAATACTGGAGGTAAAACATGGAGCCAGCAACGAAATCGAGTAAGTATTATTTTATCTGTTGGCTATTATATATATAGCTGTTGGTTTAAATAGATTTCTGAAATCAGTAAATTATAATTGTTATGTTCCATGTTCGTCTGGATCTTAAACTGTGTTACTTGCCTAGCATGGCGTAAAGGGCGACTTTGGTGTACCAGGTATTGAATTTTTGGTTATGTACGTGACGAGCTAACCACTTGTCACTGCTTTTTTACAACTTTCAATACCACAGGTTAATTTTGTTTTTCCTGCTTCTTGAATGTGCCTGTGTGACATTTAAATATCCATTTTTATTAGTTATTATTATGTTATTATCACGGACTAGTAAAAAAAGAAGGACTCCGCTCCACTAACTAGATATTGAAGCTCCTCAGGTGCTCCACTTGACACGCAACTTACGTCACACATTGACATAATAAGTGCTCCCACTGACAGATATCCGATATCTGGTATCCATAAGTAACTCACTTACACATGCATAAACGTGGCTTCACGCTATAGTATGATAGCGTGGAGTCCTTCTTTTTTTACTAGTCCGTGGTTATCATATAGTTTTTATTATGTTACAATTGTTTCGGGGATTAAGAGCGTGATTTTATGTATGTATGTATGTTACCATTAAACTATGTGTGGGAATAAACAATTATGTTAGTTAGTTAGTTACCAATAAGTGTATACCTGTCCGTTGTATAAATTTTTGCCACTCCAACATTAGGTCCCCCCCAGAATACCAGCGCGTCTGCGGTGTTGACTAGCAGCAGCATAATGCTGAGGCTGGGACCTAGTTGGTGGCAGACACACACGTTTCTTTCTTTTTCCATCTTTTTAGTTTTTCCAGTTTCTATTTGTCTATTGTATATTGTCTGTTTAATTTTTGCTAGTGTATGTGTTGTCAATAATTGTTTCTTTCTTTAATATTTATGTCTGTTACGTTAGTCCGTTTCACGTAAAATGATATAGGATTGAGCTAGTCTGTTAATTACATTAAGGGACTGGCAATCTGACCTTTGTTACCTTTTGATAGGCAACCTGACAACTTAGATTATGATTACACACTCATAGTCGTTTAAAAGTCAGGATTCATTGCAAAGCCTTCCCTCATTGCCGAGCAAGTGGTTTAGGTACGTTAATAGATATTAAAAACCAGGGCTACATATCTCTGTTTGAACCTGCACCCCTTGGCTCCAAGGTGTGTGTTCTTACCGCTGAGCTACATGGGCGTACGCAAGTGGGGGGCAGAAGTAGCTGGGTAGCTGCCTCCTGGACCTCGTGTGCCAATGTCTATTTACTGTAAGAACCTAACAATAATATTTAAGTGTCCTCTCTGGACAAAAAAAATTGTATTGTTGCCTATGCTATATCTGTCTCAATGAAATATACTCCAGGCTTTTGGGACTTAATAAGAACCAGCTGTATTCTTTCCTCACAAACAAAACATCACACCCTTAATCCCCGAAGGGGTAGACAGATTCAAAGGGGCCTCCCTTTAACCACATTTAGCCTAGCATGTCGTAACAGGCGACTAATAGTATATCGACTAGCTAACTACTTGTCACTACTTTTTCACAATTTCCCACGGCTTGCAACGTCACTATTTAGTAAAAAAATTCCGAAAGTGTGACGTCACAAGCAACTTGAATGCATTGTATCTTAAATGTTTGTTTGACAAACAATAGAATGTGTTCAAAAATTTTTTATAATCTAACTGATGAACTAAACAGATTTTTTTTGTCACTTTGCCTATTGCGAGTGTGATGTTATTTAGGTCTGTGTCTCCTTTTTCAGAAATAGCTGAGCTGCAAGCAGTCATGACTAAAATGTCTCTGGAGGTGTGCTGCGTAGCTGCTTTACCTGAATTTGGGGTATGCAGTGTTGCAGATCCATCGACAGTTGGACTATCTCTATTAAAATAAACTAGCTCTGCTGGTTCCAGCAATAAATGCTACTGGATTGCAATCCCCAGTGGCATCTCTAGTCATAGGCTATTTTTTATCTCCATATTTCCACATAGCAACTGGAAGGTTGTGATCTCTGCCCACCCCCATGGGAAAATGGCGTGACATTATGTATGTATGTTATGAATGTATATTCCCACGGAAACTGGAGCTATGCGAAACGGCGTGCTAGTCATCATCTTCCTAGCGTTATGTCCCGTGCATAAACGGGGTCCGCTTAGACCATGATCCACGATTTAGCGAGTCTGGTAATTACATTGAAGCGACTGCCGATCTGACCTTCGTAACCCTAAGATAGGGGAACCAGACAATTTTTTTGGATCATGGTTACAAATCCAAAGTTGTTTGAATTTGCAGGTTTCATCACAATGTTTTCCTTCACCGTCGAGCTAGTGGTATAAATACGTACATAGAATTGAAAAATCCAGAGGTACGTGTCCGGGTTTGAACCCGCACTCCGCGGTTAAGAGGCGCGTGTCCTAACCATCCTAACCACCGCTCTTATTTGTTCATTTAAAGTTTTTAAATATTAGCTTTCTGCACTCCTACGAAACGGCGTGCTAGTATAAGTAGCTTATATTTAAAACCTTAGTAATTTTGTTGACTAAGGATGTAAAATTAAACTGTTTGCAAACCTTATAAATAAATTAATAAATGTTGACTGTTGTTGAAAAGAGTTTCTTGCCGGTTTTCTTTCGATAGAAGCAAACATTCAATATCTTATTTAAGTACACAGCATATAAAATTATAATTGGCTAAAAATAAACGACTGGCCCGATGGTCGAGTGGTCAGACACCCTGGCCACGAAACCGAAGGTCGCGGGTTCGAATCCCGCTAGGGGCAAATGTTTCATGTGATGAACATGGGCATTTGTACTCGAGTCATGGATGTTTATAAACATATTTAAGTATGTCTATCCGTTCACCTAGTATCCATAGCACAAGCATAAGCTTAGTTTGGGACTAGGGAATTGGTGTGTCAGTCTTGAGAATTTATTTATTTATTATTTATAATTTATAATTGAAGCTATAAGTATTTAAAATTTAAATGTATGCTGAAATCCACTCCATTATTGTTTTTTTCGTAATAAGCTGATGTAGAGGCCCGTTTCATGTTAAAATTGTGAGGACACATTAGACTAAATTAGAAATTTATTCTTGTTGTATGTTCTATTGTTTTTGACAGACTCGAGTGGTCAGAGACTCTGGCCAAGAAACCAAGGGTCGTGGGTTCAAATCCCTCTTGGGGCCAATGTTTCGTATGATGAACATGGACATTTGTGTTCCGAGTCATGGATGTTTATAAACGTTGAAATATGTTTATAAAAATATGTCTATCCGTTCACCTAGTATCCGTAGCACAAGCTTATATGCTTAGTTTGGAACTAGGGAATTGGTGTGTCAGTCTAGAATTTATTATCATCATTGTATTTTAATGATATTCATTCATTCATTCCGAATCCGGTGGTAAAAAAAATAAAATAGAAGTGTTTCTTTGAAACCTATATAATCTATACTTATAATAAATCTGTAGAGAGGTCAATTCTGTACATGAAATATATTTTCAAAATAACTATCAGGCGGTGATTAGTGATCGATACTGATGCCAAAAATGCAATCAGTAAAATTTTTGTCTGTCTGTCTGTCTGTCTGTATGTTCCTTATAGAAACAAAAACTACTCGACGGATTTTAACGAAACTTGGTACAATTATTCTTCATACTCCTGGGCAGGTTATAGTATACTTTTCATCACGCTACAATCAATAGGAGCAGAGTAGTGGAGGGAAATGTTGAGAAAACGGAAGAAGTTACTCCATTTTTTAAGCTTTCGTCGCGTGTGCAGCCTTAATGGTTAAAGTTACATAGAAATCATGTATGACGGAAATAGTCTTTATAATATTAACCATAAACGCGGGTGACACCGCTGGCACAGCTAGTATATAATATTTTGACTTTGACTATAAGTATGATGTCAGGTAAAATGGCGGGAGGTGTCGAAGGCGGTGCGCAACGCGCGGCTCCCGATGACGTCGGCCAGCGTGGCGCGCGTCATCTGCCGCCACGTGGCCAAGGCGCTGCCGGCTGAAGAGGTGGATGACGTGCTGGCCAGGCTGAGGCTGAAACGTGAGTCCAAGGGGTCAGCCGTAGCGATGGGGTATTGTGGGGTAATGGCTATCTCAAAATACCATTGCCTTAATAATAAAACACCTTACGTGTTAATCAGACTTAGGCTGAAACGTGAGTGTCAAGGGGTCAGGGGTCAAGGGGACACGTAGCGATGGGTGGCGAATGCCACTAATGTAATGCAACTAGTGATTGCAATGCTGGATCCAGCAATCTAGCTGAGGCCAGCACAATAGGGATGATGACTGCAATAGAAAACTATAATTCTATTTAGTCCGTCAGTTAGATTATACAAAAATACTAGACGCATATTTTTCGCTTTATCAAATTAAC